>JBAMBM010000784.1:0-102596 GCA_037043425.1 Hirtodrosophila duncani | reverse complement strand
ATTACTAGAGTAATTTTTAAACTTAAAGATAATACAACTTTTTTCCAATCCGTTTTGAGGAATGCGTGCAAATGGGTGCCAACAAGAGTTGCAAGTTTTTTAGCATATTGGCACACAGCTGGAACGCGTGAAGTACCGGACCAATTATAGTACAAATGACACATTTTATTAGTGAGTTTTTGGATTTGATCCGGAGATAGACGTATGTTGCTGTGCAGCACATTATAGCTGGTCGATGAAACTGTACCTTGGCGAACTGCCTGAGATACTAAGTAAAAATCATATCGCTCTGGTAATGTAACAACATCATCGACTACCGTCCCAGCTGGTGGATTTCTACCGTTGTTGAAAAAACGAGTGTTCATTGATTTAGTGACAACGATGTATGCCAGCATAGGAGGCTTCGCTTCAACCCGCTTGTACTCGGTATTCAGTTTTTCCTCTATGTCTCTCTATGTCAAAATCAAAAAGCTGCTTTAGAGAACCCGATCCCACGCCATCTCGGTAAAATACTATACGATTAGGATACTCTTCGTGCTCACGACGATATTGTCTCAGTGCTTTTGCAATCATCGGCCAAATATTGTTTGCCATTATATCATATGCGCTGCATTCGGCGACCGTGCTAAAGTATGTCGAGTTTCCTTTTAAATCCATCGAAGCCACTAATGCTCCGTAGGCTTTCGAGCGGTCTCTTGAACTCTTGGCTATATCAAAGCCAATTGTCATTAAGCCATTCAGAGGTAGCTCGATCATCCACGGCGTGTAACCCAATTTACAGTTTAGTTGAATTGCTATCTTTGTGGCAATAGTCACAAGACCTTTATTTTTCGCTGCTCTCAAAGTAACAATTTGTGTAGGTATTGTTCTTTCCACACAGCCCCTCTTTTTAATGGAGGAATACCTAAACCGAGAATTGTATAATTATCTCACGAAATTTACGATTTGTTCTTCTCAAACCTTTCTGCATTGGTATTTGGAACCAAACATAATATCAATTTTGGGTCCAAACGGGTACACTGATCCATAGCTCTCACGTATGAGCCTGTGCGATCGTCAGGAATTTTAATTCTGAAATTATAAAGCATATTTCATAAACTATATCGTGACACATTTCTTTCATATATACATTGATATGTCAGATATTTCACACTCAAAAATGTGAACTAATAGTTATATCACCTATATATATATACAACTCTTTGTCCTGACTGACAGCATCAACGCACAGATTAAACGGAAATAGTTAGAATACTGAAATTTGTACACAAGGTTATTGGCCTACGGGGAGCACTGAGAAGCCATTTTGCCAGAGTCCAACTGTAAGTTCGCCAAAAGGGAGGTCAAAGGTTAAAACGCACACACATAATTACACACATATACTTACAGAGTGAGTGAGTTTTTGTCCTGTGCGGTCGCGTTCCTTAACAGCTCCGGCTGCATAGTGTTTTTCTCGAAGTTCACCTGCGTTAAAAAGGCCTGGCATCAGTGCACGGCATCCAGTGAGGGTAGTACATACCGGGGACACCAAAAAACTCCGGTCGCGAGTCGCCTTCTTCCTAATCCGGGCGCCTTCATCTTTCCCCTGCAGGTAACAAAGGGGGGGCGCGGGAGCCTCCACTTGAGTGATTTTTCCATCGCTCTTTTCACACCCATTCGCTTTCCACTTTCACTCAGCCAAAAACACAGCCAACTAGAACGCGTTATCTTTCTTTTGGCGGGAGCGACCAGCTGTTGGTCGTGCTGGTTAGTGCTCGTTAACGAACGACACTGCAACTAACACTGAATCCAACACTGATCACCAGCTGATTGAAAAACTGGCCAGATCGGTTTGTAGAGAGCTTTCAGAGAGCTTTCACTGCACCTGCACCTGCTTAAAATCCGCAGCATACTTCCAGGCGGAAGTTGTAAACGTTGCGAAACTAAAGAATTCGCTTTTTCTGAATTTCCAGTCTCCAGGGGAGGAAAAGGGTAAAGGTCCCGGACTCGACGTAATTGCCAACCCCCCCGCTTTTGCGGTCCCATAAACGGGGCCCTGGCGACCGAGTAGGAGCGGTATATCTTCCAACGGTGAAACGCCAAGGGAAACCTCTGGCCACCGATGGACTCCCCTGGACCGACTGCGATGAAGTCGTCCAACAACGTAGAAGGGTTCGCAGCCGCGGTGGACGAGCAGCGGGCTTTTAGAAGAAGCACAACGCTGTTGCGTTCACCAGTGCTCACGGCTTCTGCAGCAGCTCTTGCGCCCCTCACGGCGCCTCTAGGAGCATGCAAGAGCACCAACGTGGTGGACGACACCCCGAAACGTGGTAGGGAAACGGCAAGCCCTACGATCTCAGGGGATTCGCTAGCAGCGAAGAAGCCGAAGCTTCAAAGGAGCAACAGAGCCCTGGCGGTTGAGCTAGCTGAGATCCTCGATGAGATCATCCACATCACTGTAGAGAAGAAAGTGCGCCACATTAACCAGGCCATGAGTAGCAAGATAGCTATAATGAAAGAGCTACAAATGGCATTAAGCGCGGGACTAGGAAGCCATCCTACGCCAGCAGGAGGGCTGGAAGTCCCAACTCCACAGAGGCTTGACTGCGAGACGCAAACCTCGCCGAATGTAGTACAGAACTACACTAGCTCCTCGGGAGGCGCTTGGAAGCTGGTGCAGTCGCAGAAGGCTTCTGCAGCCTCACGTAACAGAGCGGAGCCACCCAAGCCAGCAGGAAAACAGCAGCGGGACCAGCACGCTTCAAACAAGGATACCATTAGGATCACCAAAAAGAGCCAGCAGAAAAGGGAAGCCACCAGTAAGCCGGACGCACTAATCATAAGCGCAAATGGGAAGGCAACCTATAGCGATATCCTCGCCAAGGTCACCCGCCGCCAGGATGACCAACTAAAGAGCGTCGGCGAGAACGTTGCCAAAGTCCGCCGAACTGCCAAAGGGGATCTTCTGCTGGAGCTCAATGGCTCCGGCCTTGACTGCACCCAGAAGCTCAAAAAGGACATTTCGGACGTCCTTGGAGATAGCGCTGGTATAAGATCAGTCACACAGGAGGCCCTCTTTTTAATAAGAGATCTGGACGAGCTGGTAAGCAAGGAGGATGTAGCAGCGGAAATAACTGCGCAAGCGCAACTCGCACCGGACACATGTACCGTTAAGAGCATGCGAAACGCATACGCTGGGAGCCAGGTGGCCATCATCTCAGTCCCGTCAATCTTCGCAAAGAAGGTACGCGAACTGGGTAAAGTGCGGATCGGGTGGACTCGTTGCCGTATAAAACCCATAGAGGCACGGGTTAGATGCTACAAATGCCTGGAGTTCGGTCACATCTCCAGCAGTTGTAGAAGCACCACCGATAGGAGCAACTGCTGCATCAGATGTGGCGTAGAAGGACACAAAGCCGCTGCGTGCACGAACGCTGCAAAATGCTTTCTGTGCAGTAGCGCCGGCAACCAGAATGCAGCGCACCACCAGGCAGGCAGCCAAGCATGCCCGTTGGCGCCCAAAAGGACAGGAGGTACCGAAACGGCCAAAAGATGGAAGTAATTCAGCTCAACCTGAACCATTGCATGGCAGCTCAGGCTCTGCTGTCACAAACAGTGCGCGAACTACAGGCGGACCTGGCAGTTCTTAGCGAGCCCTACAAGATCCTCCCCAGCGCAAGCTGCGCATTAGACACTTCAGGGAAGGCGGCTATCTGGTGGTGCGGAGTACCAGCAGCCATCTTCACGAACGTCTACCAGTCAGATGGCTTTGTCCGTGCGAGGGTAAAGAACCTGTGGGTATATAGCGTATACCTCGCGCCCAGCCTGACCCTCAACGAGTTCGTCAACTCACTCGACGCGTTGGTGGCCGATGCACGAGGCCGTCACCCAATGGTGATCGCCGGTGATTTCAACGCATGGGCAGTCGAGTGGGGCAGCACGACCACGAACGCGAGAGGCCGGAGCCTACTCGAGGCATTTTCAGTGCTGGACGTGGCTCTCCTAAACCAAGGCAACCAGCACACGTTTAGTCGAGCTGGAACTGGATCAGTAGTTGACCTGACTTTCGTCAGTGGGCCGACTGCACAAACAGCAAACTGGAGGATAAGCAGCGCATACACAGCGAGTGACCACGTAGCTATTCTCTACACAGTTGGCGGACGCACGGCTAGGCGGCAACCCACTGTTTCCCACTGGAAGAGCTATCGAGTCGAGACCTTGAATACTCAAGTCTTCGCGGATAGGCTGCAGCACCTAGCTCTAGGGGCTAACGCTGAGTGTATGGCTTCTCGGCTCATGTCACACATAGCAAGTGCATGCGACGCTAGTATGGCAACCAGAAGGGCGTATAGGCACCACCACGAGCCAGTCTATTGGTGGAATGAGCGCATTCCGAGCATGCGCACTGCCTGTATCCAATCTAGACGCCACTACCAGCGCTCCCGCGGTGCATCTACCTTCGAGGATCACCAAGCCAACTACCGGAGGCACAGGAAAGCACTCAAAGTAGCCATCCGCGAGAGCAAGCGCAACTGCTTCCTGCAACTATGTGACTCAGCCGAGCAAGACCCCTGGGGAAACGCGTATAAGATCGTGGTTAAAAGACTTAACTCCAATCGGCAGCCAGCCCCAGCAGATCCTCCCGCGCCCAAAACCATCGTCGAGCACCTCCTCCCCCACAGGAGGGAAGAACTCAGGGATGAACCCGGACCACCGCCCGCCCATCCTCCTCATGGGCCTTTCACCGAGGTATCTCTGGAGGAAATCGCGACGGCCGCCCAAAACCTGAAGCAGAGCAAGGCACCTGGGCCAGACGGTATCCCGAACCGATCCCTCAAGCTAGCTCTCGCACTGCGTCCCGAGTCCTTTGCGACTCTTTACAACCAGTGTCTACGTGAAGGCATATTCCCTGAAAGATGGAAACTGCAGAAGCTGGTCCTCATTCCTAAAGCAGGCAAACCGGCCAACGAGCCCTCGTCGTACAGGTAAATCTGCCTTCTTGACTCGGCAGGGAAGATCCTCGAGAAGCTAATCTGCACGCGCCTCGAGCAAGCCATACATATAGGAGGTGACCTCTCACCGCAGCAGTACGGATTCCGGAAGGCGAAATCGACTTTGGATGCGATAACCAAGGTGGTTGACATAGCCTCTGGTGCCATTGCCGGTACTAGATGGAAGGGCGGCGCCAAAAAATATTGCCTGGTCACCACGCTGGACATAAAGAACGCGTTCAACTCGGCGAGGTGGAGCTGCATTCTTGACGCCTTATCTGGCTTCGGAGTTCCTGCGAACCTGGTGCACATGATTCGCAGCTACTTTAGGAACCGCGTGCTCTGGTACGACACTATCGACGGTACCAGGTCGCACCAAGTCTCCTGCGGTGTTCCTCAAGGTTCAGTTCTAGGACCGTTACTGTGGAACGTGATGTACGACGGGATCTTCCGGCTGACCTTACCAGAGGGTGCCCAGCTAATTGGTTTCGCTGACGACGTGGCGGTGGTGAGCGTGGGCAAAGAGCTACACCAAACGAAGGATATGGCAATCAATCCATCGAACTGATAGCACAATGGCTCACCTCCGTTGGCCTAGAGCTTGCTCCCCAGAAAACAGAGGCAGTCCTAATAAGTAGCCGGAAGAAAGTGGAGATAGCCCACGTTAGTGTGGCAGGCACAATTGTCCAGTCCAAAAGGGCAATCAAGTACCTTGGCGTGATGCTCGATACAAGGCTGAGCTTCCGAGAGCACCTGGAATATGTCGGAGAAAAAGCAGCAGCAACGAGCCGAGCGCTCTCACGGGTAATGCTCAACACGAGAGGCCCAAAACAATGGAGGAGGATCCTACTGTCAAGCGTGACAAGAGCAACTATGCTATATGCGGCTCCAGTCTGGCTAAAAGCGCTACAGTCGACCAGTTATAGTCGTGGCATCTTGGCAACGCACCGTCTGGGATCCATTCGGATCTGCAGCGCCTTCAGGACTGTATCGGACGACGCAGCCCATGTCATAGCTGGCGTTGCGCCCATAGAGGAAATAGCGGCCGAACGAACCGCTATACATCGGAAACTACACGGGGGCGACGCTCCGCCGTCACTTAAAAAGGAGATACGAGAGGCAGCGGGAAGGCAGACACTGCAGAAATGGCAGGAACGGTGGGGCAGGTCTACCAAGGGCCGGTGGACACACCGTCTTATCCCCAATCTCCAAGCCTGGACTGGTAGAAAGCACGGCCAGGTAAACTACTACCTGACTCAGCTCCTTAGTGGGCATGGCTGCTTCCGCAGCTATCTGCACCGTTTCGGACATGAACTGTCAGAGGAATGTTCATGGTGTGGCCGAGGAGTGGTCGAAGATGCCGAACATGTTATGTTCCATTGCCCAAAATTTTCGCCCCAGCGACGAAAACTGGAACTGGAATTGGGATCCGAGATCTCGGTGGCAAACTTTATCCCATCCATGCTGAAGAGCGCGGAGAACTGGCAGGCCGCCAGTAACTTTGCCATGGACGTAATGGTCGCCCTGCGGAGAGCTGAGCGCGCGCGGCGCTCTATGGACTAGGCGGCGCCGAACCTTCTGCGAAGCAATGCTTCACGGCCGTACCGCAGAGGGAAAGCCCCGTCTCATCCAAATATACATAGTTCTTAGTTTGTAGTTTTTAGCTTTAATCGCCTAATGTACATAGCCAAACTAGAGATAATAAACGAATTAAAAAAAAAAAAAACACATATACTTACAGAAGATCGGCCATTTTTTTTTATATATTTTAGAATTTTCTTGCATGCAAAATCACGCAAATATCTATGTGTGTATATACGCTTGTGGCTATTCTGCTAAGCGAAACCCAAACTCAACATATAGTCCAACTGCAAGTGGGTCAAAATGGAGGCCAAAGGTAAAATAAAAATTTAAATAATTAATTCTAAATAAACATATACATACACGCATACATACGGCTTTGTTCTTATTAGCTCTGTGGTGTCCCTACCAATGTTCTCTTTTTTTTTGATTTCGCCTTTGCGTTCAGTGCACCATTAGGCAAATTTTTAGTGAATTTATACTAAAAGCCAATTATCCCTCTCGCGATGAGGTGGTGTACTGATTGCTCTTGATTCTGCCTTTTCGTCGGAACTAATTAACTTTATTTTCATAATGAACATTAATTTATAAGTACTAAAGTATCTCTTAAATGTTTTTCATTCTGCATAACTGCCTCTTACATTCCTCCATGTACAGATATTTCAGATTACTTGGATCATTTTAATGGTATGAAATCGGTCGTGTTCATTAGAGATTTTCGGTAATTTTAATATTAGTGATATTTCTGATATTTCGTGATTTGTTTGTGTTGGATTGTGCAGATTTGATACATTCAGAGCAGCTTGAGTTAATTGACGGCCTACTTGAATTGTCCTTATCACAAGTTAATTTTGTAACAAGCTCATTGCTTCAGTTGACCTTTGTGGCCGACCCTTCCATTACAGTTGTAGCCTTTTGCTTCTTGAAGATCCAAGAATCCTCAGATCGTCAGAACTTAAAAAGTGTAGGCACCTTGGTCCCTTACTTTACACCTTATCTTCACTGATACCCTAACTCTCGTGTACTAATGTACGCTGACGATGTTAAACTTTGCTTTTCCTTCCAGGAAACCGCTTTAGACATCGTACCTTCTTAATGGGCTTATTCAGTGATCAGTGATCATTGATCAGTGAATGGACAGCAAAATATTTAAATATTTTTGTTAATCACTTGCCGACTACGACTTCTTATTATAAACAAAATTTCACAATGACTAGTTGATATATCGATTCCTCCAGGGCCTCAGAATCCTATTTATCAGAAAAAGAGATCAGTCCAATGAGAATACACTGATCGGTCTTTTTTCGGATCAATGATTTCAGATTAAATGTGTGTAAGCTAAAAAATATGCGCATTGATTGGAGAGATACCTTAGATGAGTTAAAATAATAAAGTATTAAAAATTACTATTATTAAATTACCGTTAATAAATCTGTAGGTGTTCTAGCTTTTATTTAGCGTTAGTTGAAGAAATTTGACGCCCCTTATACAACTGAAATACTGTACACTTCTCTTGTTCGACCAATTTTGAAATATGTATCGTCTTTGGTGTCTCCAGTATACGACTCACCAAGACGGCATTGAGCTTTTTCAAAAGAAATTTTTGCTGCTTCCTCTCCTGAGCTTAAACTGGGATCCCTTCAAATTCAAGTTGGCTCGCTCCTTTTAATCAATCTACTATCTTTAAACAAGTAAGAACGCTATAGGCGTGGTAAAATTGAAAAACAAACTTGATCTGACGCCCCATAAGATGAGTCTACATACCAAATTGGGTCTGTCTAGCTCTTATAGTCTCCGATATCTAGGTGTTCATACGGACAGACAGACGGACATGGCTAGATCGACTCTGCTGTTGATGCTGTTCAAGAATATATATAGTTTATGGGGTCTAGCGTCTAGCTTCCTTCTGCCTGTTACATATATTTGCACGAATACAATATACTCGTTTACTCTTCTAGAGTACGAGTATAATCATATTTTCCACTCATTGCGATCTTCAGCAAATGCTTCTTTGCCGAAGCACATGTATGGTTTCACACCAACCACAAATTCTACTGTAGTTTAATTATTAGCTTAAGTACCAGTTAGCAGAAGTTTCAATCAAGGTCTTCATTGATTGTGTCTGCAAATGCGGAAAGTTTGTTCAATTTACGATGAAAACTTTTATTATGAATGATCCAGATAAAGGATCCAGACATAAGGAAATACAAGATCAATCAATAATAAATGCTATGGAACATATGATATTACACATTATTATTACATCAAACCAAAGAATAGCAAATTAATATTGAGAAATGCCAGTATAATATATTAAGTAACGCTTTGCGGTGTATTTTATAAAATAGTTAAATATGTTTTAATCAACATTTAATTGACATGTAAATCAACACATAAATCAGTCTGCCGGTTAAATAAATTCATATTTTTTGAATGAAATATTAATATATGTACTTATGTAGATGAAAGGTTTTCATGTTTAAAGTAATAACTGATTTTATTTGATTTATTTTCGATGAAAATGTGAATTATAAAGTTGTTTATAAAAAAGCAAGCCGTATATTTGACATGCTTTTTTGCAACAGCAACATCTGATATTTGCACTGAGAATGTAGATTTCAGTTACAAATATATTTTGTTATGAAAGAGAATTTATGCTCTTTTCGATAGAAAACATGTTTCTTGTAAATTCAACAACAACAACAGCAACCTTAATTTAATGAAATGTTTCGCTTAACTGATAAGAAAAATGTGGCCACTATTTATTCGTATGTAGCAAAGCTTAGCTTAGAATGGTAAGAAGATCAAAACATAAGCAAACAGTGTAACATAATTACATCTAGTTATCATCTGGAAATAATAATGCAATGCAAAAAGTAAAATAATGGAATGGTTTGAAATTATTCCAAGTTTAGAAACGAGGGCACGTGGTAAGTCTTTTTGCACAGAAAGAAGAGGATTAGTTATAGAATTTTATAAATATCGGAAGACATCTGGTGGAAAATCAAAACAATTAACTCTGGCTAAGTCATCGTTGCAAGGAATTATAAAATTTTTGGGGGAAATGGCAATATTGATAATAAAATCGCCAATAGAGGCCGAACATCGGCAATAACGGCTCGCGACAAAAGAACCCACAATTGTCAATACTGATTGCCGCCAATGTTTGAGAAATGTGGCATCTCAATGGTCCAAGAAAATTGGAAAAAGTTTTAAACGTGAATGGAAAGTGTTAATAATAGTCTCGGGAAAGGATGTTAAGGCACTGGAACAACATATTTAGCGATGAAGCTAAATTTGATGTGAGTGTCGGAGATTAGCGACGAAGAGTTAAGCGAAGCATTTCGATAAATTAGTGTTATTGTTGTTGTTATAAGGAACTTTTTTCTTCTATCGTAAAGAGTATAACATTTACATAAAAAAATATATTTGTAATGTATATATATGCAATGTTTAACATATGATATTTGCAATTATAATGCAGGTATCACACACAACACAACAGATATCACACAAACATTGCATACAAATATCGCATATATATACAAAGACAATGTTTATAAAATATAAATTTACTATTAACGGCGCATTAACAAAAATAATGTTTAATAAGTAGCAAATACCAGTAGGATAATTTCTTTTAGCTTCTTTTTGTAAGATATTCATGAAAATTATCAAATATGTTTTTCAGAAAACTATATAAAAAGAGTAGATACTAATGATTTGATTTAATTCTTTGATTTACTTTTTAGAGAACAATTGTTAAAAGGGTCTTCTGGTCAAATTAACTTACATTTGTTCAATGAAATATTACTAGAGTAATGTTTAAACAACCTTTTTCCAATCCGTTTTGAGGAATAGCGTGCAAATGGGTGCCAACAAGAGTTGCAAGTTTTTTAGCATATTGGCACACAGCTGGAACGCGTGAAGTACCGGACCAATTATAGTACAAATGACACATTTTATTAGTGAGTTTTTGGATTTGATCCGGAGATAGACGTATGTTGCTGTGCAGCACATTATAGCTGGTCGATGAAACTGTACCTTGGCGAACTGCCTGAGATACTAAGTAAAAATCATATCGCTCTGGTAATGTAACAACATCATCGACTACCGTCCCAGCTGGTGGATTTCTACCGTTGTTGAAAAAACGAGTGTTCATTGATTTAGTGCCGCTGGTGTTGGCGCTGGCGTCTAAAGGCTCAAACCTTTGACGTCAGGAGATCAACAGCAGTCGCGGGTTCGAATCCCGCGCTTGGGCTGGGTGTTCCGTGTTGTATATATCTATGTTTGTGTTGTGTTTGTTTGTGCTCGTCCTCGTCCCTGTCAATTGTGTGTACCCCTCATACCTTCACCAACTCACCACCTCACCTACTTTCACCCCTCCTCAACAACTCGACACAAGTTAATGTACTGTAATTGCCAATGTAAAAACGCCATACAATATACTGATTGTCCACATAACAGGACAGATTGTATATAAAGATAATGATATAAATTTTAAATTGATTTAGTGACAACGATGTATGCCAGCATAGGAGGCTTTGCTTCAACCCACTTGTACTCGGTATTCAGTTTTTCCTCTATGTCTCTCTATGTCAAAATCAAAAAGCTGCTTTAGAGAACCCGATCCCACGCCATCTCGGTAAAATACTATACGATTAGGATACTCTTCGTGCTTACGACGATATTGTCTCAGTGCTTTTGCAATCATCGGCCAAATATTGTTTGCCATTATATCATATGCGCTGCATTCGGCGACTGTGCTAAAGTATGTCGAGTTTCCTTTTAAATCCATTGAAGCCACTAATGCTCCGTAGGCTTTCGAGCGGTCTCTTGAACTCTTGGCTATATCAAAGCCAATTGTCATTATGCCATTCAGAGGTAGCTCGATCATCCACGGCGTGTAACCCAATTTACAGTTTAGTTGAATTGCTATCTTTGTGGCAATAGTCACAAGACCTTTATTTTTCGCTGCTCTCAAAGTAACAATTTGTGTAGGAATTCTTCTTTCCACACAGCCCCTCTTTTTAATGGAGGAATACCTAAACCGAGAATTGTATAATTATCTCACGAAATTTACGATTTGTTCTTCTCAAACCTTTCTGCATTGGTATTTGGAACCAAACATAATATCAATTTTGGGTCCAAACGGGTACACTGATCCATAGCTCTCACGTATGAGCCTGTGCGATCGTCAGGAATTTTAATTCTGAAATTATAAAGCATATGTCATAAGCTATATCGTGACATATTTCTTTCATATATACATAATATACATAGATATGTCAGATATTTCAAACTCAAAAATGTGAACTAATAGTTATATCACCTATATATATATATACAACTCTTTGTCCTGACTGACAGCATCAACGCACAGATTAAACGGAAATAGTTAGAATACTGAAATTTGTACACAAGGTTATTGGCCTACGGGGAGCACTGAGAAGCCATTTTGCCAGAGTCCAACTGTAAGTTCGCCAAAAGGGAGGTCAAAGGTTAAAACGCACACACATAATTACACACATATACTTACAGAAGATCGGCCATTTTTATTTTGTATTTTTTAGAATTTTCTTGCATGCAAAATCACGCAAATATCTATGTGTGTATATACGCTTGTGGCTATTCTGCTAAACGAAACCCAAACTCAACATATAGTCCAACTGCAAGTGGGTCAAAATGGAGGCCAAAGGTAAAATAAAAATTTAAATAATTAATTCTAAATAAACATATACATACACGCATACATACGGCTTTGTTCTTATTAGCTCTGTGGTGTCCCTACCAATGTTCTCTTTTTTTTTGATTTCGCCTTTGCGTTCAGTGCACCATTAGGCAAATTTTTAGTGAATTTATACTAAAAGCCAATTATCCCTCTCGCGATGGGGTGGTGTACTGATTGCTCTTGATTCTGCCTTTTCGTCGGAACTAATTAACTTTATTTTCATAATGAACATTAATTTATAAGTACTAAAGCATCTCTTAAATGTTTTTCATTCTGCATAACTGCCTCTTACATTCCTCCATGTACAGATATTTCAGATTACTTGGATCATTTTAATGGTATGAAATCGGTCGCGTTCATTAGAGATTTTCGGTGATTTTAATATTAGTGATATTTGTGATATTTCGTGATTTGTTTGTGTTGGATTGTGCAGATTTGATACATTCAAAGCAGCTTGAGTTAATTGACGACCTACTTGAATTGTCCTTATCACAAGTTAATTTTGTAACAAGCTCATTGCTTTACTTGACCTTTGTGGCCGACCCGACCCTTCCATTACAGTTGTAGCCTTTTGCTTCTTGAAGATCCAAGAATCCTCAGATCGTCAGAACTTAAAAAGTGTAGGCACCTTGGTCCCTTACTTTACACCTTATCTTCACTGATACCCTAACTCTCGTGTACTAATGTACGCTGACGATGTTAAACTTTGCTTTTCCTTCCAGGAAACCGCTTTAGACATCGTACCTTCTTAATGGGCTTATTCAGTGATCAGTGATCATTGATCAGTGAATGGACAGCAAAATATTTAAATATTTTTGTTAATCACTTGCGACCCCAACGACTTCTTATTATAAACAAAATTTCACAATGACTAGTTGATATATCGATTCCTCCAGGGCATCAGAATCCTATTTATCAGAAAAAGAGATCAGTCCAATGAGAATACACTGATCGGTCTTTTTTCGGATCAATGATTTCAGATTAAATGTGTGTAAGCTAAAAAATATGCGCATTGATTGGAGAGATACCTTAGATGAGTTAAAATAATAAAGTATTAAAAATTACTATTATTAAATTACCGTTAATAAATCTGTAGGTGTTCTAGCTTTTATTTAGCGTTAGTTGAAGAAATTTGACGCCCCTTACACAACTGAAATACTGTACACTTCTCTTGTTCGACCAATTTTGAAATATGTATCGTCTTTGGTGTCTCCAGTATACGACTCACCAAGACGGCATTGAGCTTTTTCAAAAGAAATTTTTGCTGCTTCCTCTCCTGAGCTTAAACTGGGATCCCTTCAAATTCAAGTTGGCTCGCTCCTTTTAATCAATCTACTATCTTTAAACAAGTAAGAACGCTATAGGCGTGGTAAAATTGAAAAACAAACTTGATCTGACGCCCCATAAGATGAGTCTACATACCAAATTGGGTCTGTCTAGCTCTTATAGTCTCCGAATTCTAGGTGTTCATACGGACAGACAGACGGACATGGCTAGATCGACTCTGCTGTTGATGCTGTTCAAGAATATATATAGTTTATGGGGTCTAGCGTCTAGCTTCCTTCTGCCTGTTACATACATTTGCACGAATACAATATACTCGTTTACTCTACTAGAGTACGAGTATAATCATATTTTCCACTCATTGCGATCTTCAGCAAATGCTTTTTTGCCGAAGCACATGTATGGTTTCACACCAACCACAAATTCTACTGTAGTTTAATTATTAGCTTAAGTACCAGTTAGCAGAAGTTTCAATCAAGGTCTTCATTGATTGTGTCTGCAAATGCGGAAAGTTTGTTCAATTTACGATGAAAACTTTTATTATGAATGATCCAGATAAAGGATCCAGACATAAGGAAATACAAGATCAATTAATAATAAATGCTATGGAACATATGATATTACACATTATTATTACATCAAACCAAAGAATAGCAAATTAATATTGAGAAATGCCAGTATAATATATTAAGTAACGCTTTGCGGTGTATTGATAAAATAGTTAAATATGTTTTAATCAACATTTAATTGACATGTAAATCAACACATAAATCAGTCTGCCGGTTAAATAAATTCATATTTTTTGAATGAAATATTAATATATGTACTTATGTAGATGAAAGGTTTTCATGTTTAAAGTAATAACTGATTTTATTTGATTTATTTTCGATGAAAATGTGAATTATAAAGTTGTTTATAAAAAAGCAAGCCGTATATTTGACATGCTTTTTTGCAACAGCAACATCTGATATTTGCACTGAGAATGTAGATTTCAGTTACAAATATATTTTTTTATGAAAGAGAATTTATGCTCTTTTCGATAGAAAACATGTTTCTTGTAAATTCAACAACAACAACAGCAACCTTAATTTAATTAAATGTTTTGCTTAACTGATAAGAAAAATGTGGCCACTATTTATTCGTATGTAGCATAAGCTTAGCTTAGAATGGTAAGAAGATCAAAACATAAGCAAACAGTGTAACATAATTACATCTAGTTATCATCTGGAAATAATAATGCAATGCAAAAAGTAAAATAATGGAATGGTTTGAAATTATTCCAAGTTTAGAAACGAGGGCACGTGGTAAGTCTTTTTGCACAGAAAGAAGAGGATTAGTTATAGAATTTTATAAATATCGGAAGACATCTGGTGGAAAATCAAAACAATTAACTCTGGCTAAGTCATCGTTGCAAGGAATTATAAAATTTTTGGGGGAAATGGCAATATTGATAATAAAATCACCAATAGAGGCCGAACATCGGCAATAACGGCTCGCGACAAAAGAACCCACAATTGTCAATACTGATTGCCGCCAATGTTTGAGAAATGTGGCATCTCAATGGTCCAAGAAAATTGGAAAAAGTTTTAAACGTGAATGGAAAGTGTTAATAATAGTCTCGGGAAAGGATGTTAAGGCACTGGAACAACATATTTAGCGATGAAGCTAAATTTGATGTGAGTGTCGGAGATTAGCGACGAAGAGTTAAGCGAAGCATTTCGATAAATTAGTGTTATTGTTGTTGTTATAAGGAACTTTTTTCTTCTATCGTAAAGAGTATAACATTTACATAAAAAAATATATTTGTAATGTATATATATGCAATGTTTAACATATGATATTTGCAATTATAATGCAGGTATCACACACAACACAACAGATATCACACAAACATTGCATACAAATATCGCATATATATACAAAGACAATGTTTATAAAATACAAATTTACTATTAACGGCGCATTAACAAAAATAATGTTAAATAAGTAGCAAATACCAGTAGGATAATTTCTTTTAGCTTCTTTTTGTAAGATATTCATGAAAATTATCAAATATGTTTTTCAGAAAACTATATAAAAAGAGTAGATACTAATGATTTGATTTAATTCTTTGATTTACTTTTTAGAGAACAATTGTTAAAAGGGTCTTCTGGTCAAATTAACTTACATTTGTTCAATGAAATATTACTAGAGTAATGTTTAAACAACTTTTTTCCAATCCGTTTTGAGGAATAGCGTGCAAATGGGTGCCAACAAGAGTTGCAAGTTTTTTAGCATATTGGCACACAGCTGGAACGCGTGAAGTACCGGACCAATTATAGTACAAATGACACATTTTATTAGTGAGTTTTTGGATTTGATCCGGAGATAGACGTATGTTGCTGTGCAGCACATTATAGCTGGTCGATGAAACTGTACCTTGGCGAACTGCCTGAGATACTAAGTAAAAATCATATCGCTCTGGTAATGTAACAACATCATCGACTACCGTCCCAGCTGGTGGATTTCTACCGTTGTTGAAAAAACGAGTGTTCATTGATTTAGTGACAACGATGTATGCCAGCATAGGAGGCTTTGCTTCAACCCACTTGTACTCGGTATTCAGTTTTTCCTCTATGTCTCTCTATGTCAAAATCAAAAAGCTGCTTTAGAAAACCCGATCCCACGCCATCTCGGTAAAATACTATACGATTAGGATCCTCTTCGTGCTCACGACGATATTGTCTCAGTGCTTTTGCAATCATAGGCCAAATATTGTTTGCCATTATATCATATGCGCTGCATTCGGCGACCGTGCTAAAGTATGTCGAGTTTCCTTTTAAATCCATTGAAGCCACTAATGCTCCGTAGGCTTTCGAGCGGTCTCTTGAACTCTTGGCTATATCAAAGCCAATTGTCATTAAGCCATTCAAAGGTAGCTCGATCATACACGGCGTGTAACCCAATTTACAGTTTAGTTGAATTGCTATCTTTGTGGCAATAGTCACAAGACCTTTATTTTTCGCTGCTCTCAAAGTAACAATTTGCGTAGGAATTCTTCTTTCCACACAGCCCCTCTTTTTAATGGAGGAATACCTAAACCGAGAATTGTATAATTATCTCACGAAATTTACGATTTGTTCTTCTCAAAACTTTCTGCATTGGTATTTGGAACCAAACATAATATCAATTTTGGGTCCAAACGGGTACACTGATCCATAGCTCTCACGTATGAGCCTGTGCGATCGTCAGGAATTTTAATTCTGATTATAAAGCATATGTCATAAGCTATATCGTGACACATTTCTTTCATATATACATAATATACATAGATATGTCAGATATTTCACACTCAAAAAAGTAAACTAATAGTTATATCACCTATATATATATACAACTCTTTGTCCTGACTGACAGCATCAACGCACAGATTAAACGGAAATAGTTAGAATACTGAAATTTGTACACAAGGTTATTGGCCTACGGGGAGCACTGAGAAGCCATTTTGCCAGAGTCCAACTGTAAGTTCGCCAAAAGGGAGGTCAAAGGTTAAAACGCACACACATAATTACACACATATACTTACAGAAGATCGGCCATATTTATTTTGTATTTTTTAGAATTTTCTTGCATGCAAAATCACGCAAATATCTATGTGTGTATATACGCTTGTGGCTATTCTGCTAAACGAAACCCAAACTCAACATATAGTCCAACTGCAAGTGGGTCAAAATGGAGGCCAAAGGTAAAATAAAAATTTAAATAATTAATTCTAAATAAACATATACATACACGCATACATACGGCTTTGTTCTTATTAGCTCTGTGGTGTCCCTACCAATGTTCTCTTTTTTTTTTGATTTCGCCTTTGCGTTCAGTGCACCATTAGGCAAATTTTTAGTGAATTTATACTAAAAGCCAATTATCCCTCTCGCGATGGGGTGGTGTACTGATTGCTCTTGATTCTGCCTTTTCGTCGGAACTAATTAACTTTATTTTCATAATGAACATTAATTTATAAGTACTAAAGTATCTCTTAAATGTTTTTCATTCTTCATAACTGCCTCTTACATTCCTCCATGTACAGATATTTCAGATTACTTGGATCATTTTAATGGTATGAAATCGGTCGCGTTCATTAGAGATTTTCGGTGATTTTAATATTAGTGATATTTCTGATATTTCGTGATTTGTTTGTGTTGGATTGTGCAGATTTGATACATTCAAAGCAGCTTGAGTTAATTGACGGCCTACTTGAATTGTCCTTATCACAAGTTCATTTTGTAACAAGCTCATTGCTTTACTTGACCTTTGTGGCCGACCCGACCCTTCCATTACAGTTGTAGCCTTTTGCTTCTTGAAGATCCAAGAATCCTCAGATCGTCAGAACTTAAAAAGTGTAGGCACCTTGGTCCCTTACTTTACACCTTATCTTCACTGATACCCTAACTCTCGTGTACTAATGTACGCTGACGATGTTAAACTTTGCTTTTCCTTCCAGGAAACCGCTTTAGACATCGTACCTTCTTAATGGGCTTATTCAGTGATCAGTGATCATTGATCAGTAAATGGACAGCAAAATATTTAAATATTTTTGTTAATCACTTGCCGACTACGACTTCTTATTATAAACAAAATTTCACAATGACTAGTTGATATATCGATTCCTCCAGGGCATCAGAATCCTATTTATCAGAAAAAGAGATCAGTCCAATGAGAATACACTGATCGGTCTTTTTTCGGATCAATGATTTCAGATTAAATGTGTGTAAGCTAAAAAATATGCGCATTGATTGGAGAGATACCTTAGATGAGTTAAAATAATAAAGTATTAAAAATTACTATTATTAAATTACCGTTAATAAATCTGTAGGTGTTCTAGCTTTTATTTAGCGTTAGTTGAAGAAATTTGACGCCCCTTACACAACTGAAATACTGTACACTTCTCTTGTTCGACCAATTTTGAAATATGTATCGTCTTTGGTGTCTCCAGTATACGACTCACCAAGACGGCATTGAGCTTTTTCAAAAGAAATTTTTGCTGCTTCCTCTCCTGAGCTTAAACTGGGATCCCTTCAAATTCAAGTTGGCTCGCTCCTTTTAATCAATCTACTATCTTTAAACAAGTAAGAACGCTATAGGCGTGGTAAAATTGAAAAACAAACTTGATCTGACGCCCCATAAGATGAGTCTACATACCAAATTGGGTCTGTCTAGCTCTTATAGTCTCCGAATTCTAGGTGTTCATACGGACAGACAGACGGACATGGCTAGATCGACTCTGCTGTTGATGCTGTTCAAGAATATATATAGTTTATGGGGTCTAGCGTCTAGCTTCCTTCTGCCTGTTACATACATTTGCACGAATACAATATACTCGTTTACTCTACTAGAGTACGAGTATAATCATATTTTCCACTCATTGCGATCTTCAGCAAATGCTTTTTTGCCGAAGCACATGTATGGTTTCACACCAACCACAAATTCTACTGTAGTTTAATTATTAGCTTAAGTACCAGTTAGCAGAAGTTTCAATCAAGGTCTTCATTGATTGTGTCTGCAAATGCGGAAAGTTTGTTCAATTTACGATGAAAACTTTTATTATGAATGATCCAGATAAAGGATCCAGACATAAGGAAATACAAGATCAATTAATAATAAATGCTATGGAACATATGATATTACACATTATTATTACATCAAACCAAAGAATAGCAAATTAATATTGAGAAATGCCAGTATAATATATTAAGTAACGCTTTGCGGTGTATTGATAAAATAGTTAAATATGTTTTAATCAACATTTAATTGACATGTAAATCAACACATAAATCAGTCTGCCGGTTAAATAAATTCATATTTTTTGAATGAAATATTAATATATGTACTTATGTAGATGAAAGGTTTTCATGTTTAAAGTAATAACTGATTTTATTTGATTTATTTTCGATGAAAATGTGAATTATAAAGTTGTTTATAAAAAAGCAAGCCGTATATTTGACATGCTTTTTTGCAACAGCAACATCTGATATTTGCACTGAGAATGTAGATTTCAGTTACAAATATATTTTTTTATGAAAGAGAATTTATGCTCTTTTCGATAGAAAACATGTTTCTTGTAAATTCAACAACAACAACAGCAACCTTAATTTAATTAAATGTTTTGCTTAACTGATAAGAAAAATGTGGCCACTATTTATTCGTATGTAGCATAAGCTTAGCTTAGAATGGTAAGAAGATCAAAACATAAGCAAACAGTGTAACATAATTACATCTAGTTATCATCTGGAAATAATAATGCAATGCAAAAAGTAAAATAATGGAATGGTTTGAAATTATTCCAAGTTTAGAAACGAGGGCACGTGGTAAGTCTTTTTGCACAGAAAGAAGAGGATTAGTTATAGAATTTTATAAATATCGGAAGACATCTGGTGGAAAATCAAAACAATTAACTCTGGCTAAGTCATCGTTGCAAGGAATTATAAAATTTTTGGGGGAAATGGCAATATTGATAATAAAATCGCCAATAGAGGCCGAACATCGGCAATAACGGCTCGCGACAAAAGAACCCACAATTGTCAATACTGATTGCCGCCAATGTTTGAGAAATGTGGCATCTCAATGGTCCAACAAAATTGGAAAAAGTTTTAAACGTGAATGGAAAGTGTTAATAATAGTCTCGGGAAAGGATGTTAAGGCACTGGAACAACATATTTAGCGATGAAGCTAAATTTGATGTGAGTGTCGGAGATTAGCGACGAAGAGTTAAGCGAAGCATTTCGATAAATTAGTGTTATTGTTGTTGTTATAAGGAACTTTTTTCTTCTATCGTAAAGAGTATAACATTTACATAAAAAAATATATTTGTAATTTATATATATGCAATGTTTAACATATGATATTTGCAATTATAATGCAGGTATCACACACAACACAACAGATATCACACAAACATTGCATACAAATATCGCATATATATACAAAGACAATGTTTATAAAATATAAATTTACTATTAACGGCGCATTAACAAAAATAATGTTTAATAAGTAGCAAATACCAGTAGGATAATTTCTTTTAGCTTCTTTTTGTAAGATATTCATGAAAATTATCAAATATGTTTTTCAGAAAACTATATAAAAAGAGTAGATACTAATGATTTGATTTAATTCTTTGATTTACTTTTTAGAGAACAATTGTCTTCTGGTCAAATTAACTTACATTTGTTCAATGAAATATTACTAGAGTAATGTTTAAACAACTTTTTTCCAATCCGTTTTGAGGAATAGCGTGCAAATGGGTGCCAACAAGAGTTGCAAGTTTTTTAGCATATTGGCACACAGCTGGAACGCGTGAAGTACCGGACCAATTATAGTACAAATGACACATTTTATTAGTGAGTTTTTGGATCATTTTAATGGTATGAAATCGGTCGCGTTCATTAGAGATTTTCGGTGATTTTAATATTAGTGATATTTCTGATATTTCGTGATTTGTTTGTGTTGGATTGTGCAGATTTGATACATTCAAAGCAGCTTGAGTTAATTGACGGCCTACTTGAATTGTCCTTATCACAAGTTCATTTTGTAACAAGCTCATTGCTTTACTTGACCTTTGTGGCCGACCCGACCCTTCCATTACAGTTGTAGCCTTTTGCTTCTTGAAGATCCAAGAATCCTCAGATCGTCAGAACTTAAAAAGTGTAGGCACCTTGGTCCCTTACTTTACACCTTATCTTCACTGATACCCTAACTCTCGTGTACTAATGTACGCTGACGATGTTAAACTTTGCTTTTCCTTCCAGGAAACCGCTTTAGACATCGTACCTTCTTAATGGGCTTATTCAGTGATCAGTGATCATTGATCAGTGAATGGACAGCAAAATATTTAAATATTTTTTGTTAATCACTTGCCGACTACGACTTCTTATTATAAACAAAATTTCACAATGACTAGTTGATATATCGATTCCTCCAGGGCCTCAGAATCCTATTTATCAGAAAAAGAGATCAGTCCAATGAGAATACACTGATCGGTCTTTTTTCGGATCAATGATTTCAGATTAAATGTGTGTAAGCTAAAAAATATGCGTATTGATTGGATCGATACCTTAGATGAGTTAAAATAATAAAGTATTAAAAATTACTATTATTAAATTACCGTTAATAAATCTGTAGGTGTTTTAGCTTTTATTTAGCGTTAGTTGAAGAAATTTGACGCCCCTTATACAACTGAAATACTGTACACTTCTCTTGTTCGACCAATTTTGAAATATGTATCGTCTTTGGTGTCTCCAGTATACGACTCACCAAGACGGCATTGAGCTTTTTCAAAAGAAATTTTTGCTGCTTCCTCTCCTGAGCTTAAACTGGGATCCCTTCAAATTCAAGTTGGCTCGCTTCTTTTAATCAATCTACTATCTTTAAACAAGTAAGAACGCTATAGGCGTGGTAAAATTGATAAACAAACTTGATCTGACGCCCCATAAGATGAGTCTACATACCGAATTGGGTCTGTCTAGCTCTTATAGTCTCCGAATTCTAGGTGTTCATACGGACAGACAGACGGACATGGCTAGATCGACTCTGCTGTTGATGCTGTTCAAGAATATATATAGTTTATGGGGTCTAGCGTCTAGCTTCCTTCTGCCTGTTACATACATTTGCACGAATACAATATACTCGTTTACTCTTCTAGAGTACGAGTATAATCATATTTTCCACTCATTGCGATCTTCAGCAAATGCTTCTTTGCCGAAGCACATGAATGGTTTCACACCAACCACAAATTCTACTGTAGTTTAATTATTAGCTTAAGTACCAGTTAGCAGAAGTTTCAATCAAGGTCTTCATTGATTGTGTCTGCAAATGCGGAAAGTTTGTTCAATTTACGATGAAAACTTTTATTATTAATGATCCAGATAAAGCTACATAAGGAAATACAAGATCAATTAATAATAAATGCTCTAGAACATATGATATTACACATTATTATTACATCAAAACAAAGAATAGCAAATTAATATTGAGAAATGCCAGTATAATATATTAAGTAACGCTTTGCGGTGTATTGATAAAATAGTTAAATATGTTTTAATCAACATTTAATTGACATGTAAATCAACACATAAATCAGTCTGCCGGTTAAATAAATTCATATTTTTTGAATGAAATATTAATATATGTACTTATGTAGATGAAAGGTTTTCATGTTTAAAGTAATAACTGATATTATTTGATTCATTTTCGATGAAAATGTGAATTATAAAGTTGTTTATAAAAAAGCAAGCCGTATATTTGACATGCTTTTTTGCAACAGCAACATCTGATATTTGCACTGAGAATGTAGATTTCAGTTACAAATATATTTTTTTATGAAAGAGAATTTATGCTCTTTTCGATAGAAAACATGTTTCTTGTAAATTCAACAACAACAACAGCAACCTTAATTTAATGAAATGTTTCGCTTAACTGATAAGAAAAATGTGGGCACTATTTATTCGTATGTAGCATAAGCTTAGCTTAGAATGGTAAGAAGATCAAAACATAAGCAAACAGTGTAACATAATTACATCTAGTTATCATCTGGAAATAATAATGCAATGCAAAAATTAAAATAATGGAATGGTTTGAAATTATTCCAAGTTTAGAAACGAGGGCACGTGGTAAGTCTTTTTGCACAGAAAGAAGAGGATTAGTTATAGAATTTTATAAATATCGGAAGACATCTGGTGGAAAATCAAAACAATTAACTCTGGCTAAGTCATCGTTGCAAGGAATTATAAAATTTTTGGGGGAAATGGCAATATTGATAATAAAATCGCCAATAGAGGCCGAACATCGGCAATAACGGCTCGCGACAAAAGAACCCACAATTGTGAATACTGATTGCCGCCAATGTTTGAGAAATGTGGCATCTCAATGGTCCAAGAAAATTGGAAAAAGTTGTAAACGTGAATGGAAAGCGTTTACAATAGTCTCGGGAAAGGATGTTAAGGCACTGGAACAACATAATATTTAGCGATGAAGCTAAATTTGATGTGAGTGTCGGAGATTAGCGACGAAGAGTTAAGCGAAGCATTTCAATAACTTAGTGTTATTGTTGTTGGAAATGCAAGGAACTTTTTTCTTCTATCGTAAAGAGTATAACATTTTCATAAAAAAAATATATTTGTAATGTATATATATGCAATGTTTAACATATGATATTTGCAATTATAATGCAGGTATCACACACAACACAACAGATATCACACAAACATTGCATACAAATATCGCATATATATACAAAGACAATGTTTATAAAATATAAATTTACTATTAACGGCGCATTAACAAAAATAATGTTTAATAATTAGCAAATACCAGTAGGATAATTTCTTTTAGCTTCTTTTTGTAAGATATTCATGAAAACTATCAAATATGTTTTTCAGAAAATTATATAAAAAGAGTAGACACTAATGATTTGATTTAATTCTTCGCTTTACTTTTTAGAGAATAATTGTTAAAAGGGTCTTCTGGTCAAATTAACTTACATTTGTTCAATGAAATATTAATAGAGTAATGTTTAAACTTAAAGATAATACAACTTTTTTTCCAATCCGTTTTGAGGTATAGCGTGCAAATGGGTGCCAACAAGAGTTGCAAGTTTTTTAGCATATTGGCACACAGCAGGAACGCGTGTAGTACCGGACCAATTATAGTACAAATGACACATTTTATAAGTGAGTTTTTGGATTTGATCCGGAGATAGACGTATGTTGCTGTGCAGCACATTATAGCTGGTCGGTGAAACTGTACCTTGGCGAACTGCCTGAGATACTAAGTAAAAATCATATCGCTCTGGTAATGTAACAACATCATCGACTACCGTCCCAGCTGGTGGATTTCTACCGTTGTTGAAAAAACGAGTGTTCATTGATTTAGTGACAACGATGTATGCCAGCATAGGAGGCTTTGCTTCAGCCCGCTTGTACTCGGTATTCAGCTTTTCTTCTATGTCTTTTACTTCAAAATCAAAAAGCTGCTTTAGAGAACCCGATCCCACGCCATCTCGGTAAAATACTATACGATTAGGATACTCTTCGTGCTCACGACGATATTGTCTCAGTGCTTTTGCAATCATCGGCCAAATATTGTTTGCCATTATATCATATGCGCTGCATTCGGCGACCGTGCTAAAGTATGTCGAGTTTCCTTTTAAATCCATTGAAGCCACTAATGCTCCGTAGGCTTTCGAGCGGTCTCTTGAACTCTTGGCTATATCAAAGCCAATTGTCATTAAGCCATTCAGAGGTAGCTCGATCATCCACGGCGTGTAACCCAATTTACAGTTTAGTTGAATTGCTATCTTTGTGGCAATAGTCACAAGACCTTTATTTTTCGCTGCTCTCAAAGTAACAATTTGTGTAGGAATTGCTCTTTCCACACAGCCCCTCTTTTTAATGGAGGAATACCTAAACCGAGAATTGTATAATTATCTCACGAAATTTACGATTTGTTCTTCTCAAACCTTTCTGCATTGGTATTTGGAACCAAACATAATATCAATTTTGGGTCCAAACGGGCACACTGATCCATAGCTCTCACGTATGAGCCTGTGCGATCGTCAGGAATTTTAATTCTGAAATTATAAACATATTTCATAAACTATATCGTGACACATTTCTTTCATATATACATTGATATGTCAGATATTTCACACTCAAAAATGTGAACTAATAGTTATATCACCTATATATATATACAACTCTTTGTCCTGACTGACAGCATCAACGCACAGATTAAACAGAAATAGTTAGAATACTGAAATTTGTACACAAGGTTATTGGCCTACGGGGAGCACTGAGAAGCCATTTTGCCAGAGTCCAACTGTAAGTTCGCCAAAAGGGAGGTCAAAGGTTAAAACGCACACACATAATTACACACATATACTTACAGAAGATCGGCCATATTTATTTTGTATTTTTTAGAATTTTCTTGCATGCAAAATCACGCAAATATCTATGTGTGTATATACGCTTGTGGCTATTCTGCTAAACGAAACCCAAACTCAACATATAGTCCAACTGCAAGTGGGTCAAAATGGAGGCCAAAGGTAAAATAAAAATTTAAATAATTAATTCTAAATAAACATATACATACACGCATACATACGGCTTTGTTCTTATTAGCTCTGTGGTGTCCCTACCAATGTTCTCTTTTTTTTTGATTTCGCCTTTGCGTTCAGTGCACCATTAGGCAAATTTTTAGTGAATTTATACTAAAAGCCAATTATCCCTCTCGCGATGGGGTGGTGTACTGATTGCTCTTGATTCTGCCTTTTCGTCGGAACTAATTAACTTTATTTTCATAATGAACATTAATTTATAAGTACTAAAGTATCTCTTAAATGTTTTTCATTCTTCATAACTGCCTCTTACATTCCTCCATGTACTGATATTTCTGATTACTTGGATCATTTTAATGGTATGAAATCGGTCGCGTTCATTGGAGATTTTCGGTGATTTTAATATTAGTGATATTTCTGATATTTCGTGGTTTTCCGTGTTGGATTGTACAGATCTGATACCATCAAAGCAGCTTGAGTTAATTGGCGGCCTACTTGAATTGTCCTTATCACAAGTTAATTTTGTAACAAACTCATTGCTTTACTTGACCTTTGTGGCCGACCCGACCCTTCCATTACAGTTGTAGCCTTTTGCTTCTTGAAGATCCAAGAATCCTCAGATCGTCAGAACTTAAAAAGTGTAGGCACCTTGGTCCCTTACTTTACACCTTATCTTCACTGATACCCTAACTCTCGTGTACTAATGTACGCTGACGATGTTAAACTTTGCTTTTCCTTCCAGGAAACCGCTTTAGACATCGTACCTTCTTAATGGGGTTATTCAGTGATCAGTGATCATTGATCAGTGAATGGACAGCAAAATATTTAAATATTTTTTGTTAATCACTTGCCGACTACGACTTCTTATTATAAACAAAATTTCACAATGACTAGTTGATATATCGATTCCTCCAGGGCATCAGAATCCTATTTATCAGAAAAAGAGATCAGTCCAATGAGAATACACTGATCGGTCTTTTTTCGGATCAATGATTTCAGATTAAATGTGTGTAAGCTAAAAAATATGCGCATTGATTGGAGAGATACCTTAGATGAGTTAAAATAATAAAGTATTAAAAATTACTATTATTAAATTACCGTTAATAAATCTGTAGGTGTTCTAGCTTTTATTTAGCGTTAGTTGAAGAAATTTGACGCCCCTTATACAACTGAAATACTGTACACTTCTCTTGTTCGACCAATTTTGAAATATGTATCGTCTTTGGTGTCTCCAGTATACGACTCACCAAGACGGCATTGAGCTTTTTCAAAAGAAATTTTTGCTGCTTCCTCTCCTGAGCTTAAACTGGGATCCCTTCAAATTCAAGTTGGCTCGCTCCTTTTAATCAATCTACTATCTTTAAACAAGTAAGAACGCTATAGGCGTGGTAAAATTGAAAAATAAACTTGATCTGACGCCCCATAAAAGGAATCTACATACCAAATTGGGTCTCTCTAGCTCTTATAGTCTCCGATATCTAGGTGTTCATACGGACAGACAGACGGACATTGCTAGGTGGACTCTGCTGTTGATGCTGTTCACGAATATATATACTTTATGGGGTCTAGCGTCTAGCTTCCTTCTGCGTGTTGCATACATTTGCACGAATACAATATACTCTTTTACTCTACTCTTACTCTTATCTTTATACATAAGCTGACTGTGGGCTCTTCGTCTTTGATGAGCCAAATTAATTTTTCTGTCCATTATAGAACTACTAGAAACTATGTTTCTATATATCTTCAGAATTATAATTCAAATTATGTCTTTCAAGAACATGGTACTATAATATAATAACTATAACCAGAGCTCGCAAATAACGGTGAACCTTTTCTCGTTGTCCGAAAATAAGTGTTTTCTACTGACACTTGGAGCAAAGAGACAGAGATCAACCGTTCACATTGACTCTGTAGAAATACGGTCTTCGCTCAACCAACAACCATTAGTTTGTGTTTTCTTTTCCTCTAATCATTCTCGGAACGTTTGGCCTTGTTCAATGAAGCAAACGGTCTTTTGTGTGTGTCTGCGTATATGCGAGACTAGCGTCGTTTGAACATGTTGCTGGCTTGCCTATGTGAAGTGAGTATGTAAGCGACAGAAGTAGTTCCTTAAGCGCAGATAATCGTAATAGCTTATTAGTTGTTAAGCTTAACTCAGAATGAATAATAAATATACATAAGTTAAAAAAAGTAGTGCAACCGTTGTTCTTGCCTAATAGTACACAATATTTCGACTATAAAGATACTCAGCATTTATTTAATATTCGACACGCTTGAAAATACGCAATACTTTTTGATTTTTTTGCGGTGGGTGCTCTCATAAAAAATGTTTTTTTTTTCACGTTTTTGTCTACAATTATTACCAAACCTTAATGAAATTTGAAAAATCAGTAGATTTTGTGCTTATGTACATAACAGAGTTTCAACTTTAAAACAAACTTGATCTGACGCCCCACAAAGTGAGTCTATATACCAAATTTGGTCTCTATAGCTCTTATAGCCTCCGAGATCTAGGTGTGCATACGGACGGACATAATGACATGGCTAGATTGACTCGGCTCTTGATCCTGATCAAGAATATATATACTTTATGGGGTCGGAGACGCTTTGTTTTACCTGTTACATACATTTGCATGATTTGCACAATAATGTGCAATGTGATTTGCACAATAAGTAAGTAAGTGAGTAATTCTACAAGAGTACGAGTATAAAACTCTACGGAAATTCTTGAAAATACATTTAAACTCTTCTTTAAAAAAAAAAAACTATTTTTAACTTTTATTAATATTAGTATTACAAAAATTTAAAACAAGAGTTTCAACTAAATGTGTCAAAAGTTGTGGGAGATATAATGTTTTTATTGATTTATGGGGGCTTTAGGTAGCGTGGCAAAGTTTAAAATGCTGAGTACGGGTATCTTATAGTCGGAAATCGATTATAGCACCTACTTGTTTTATCTAGGTTTCTTTCTGGACCGCAAATCTTTGCCAACCGTTGTTTTTAAGCATAAAACGAAGAAAGGCGAAGTAGATTCTCTGGAATTAATGAGCCAAATTAATTTTATAAATGTTTCCCTTTAACTTCATTGATCTGTTAATACTAGACCTGACTAAAGAGTCTCCTAAGCGTGTCCACAGCCTTCTTTCTCGATTGTGCGATTCGTATATATAAAAGTAGTAATATATTTGGAAACAAAAAAATATTTTAATCTTTCAACTTACTCTCGTGGGTGCCTTATGATGAAACCCATGCTGCTGGATACGCGAAACAAGCTGTCAAGCAAATTTTTTAAATCATAGGAGTTCCGCTCTGGAGAAATAACTGTCCACCGATCAAGACCATCACTAGGGGTTGTAAACAGTTTTTGATCACGGAAACAATTTGACCAATCTGCATTCATCCCGGGGGTAAACCTAATAAGGTCAAATTCATTATATGTTTGCATACCTCTTTATAGATTGACAACAACAAACTTTTGCTTATTATGAAAGACGATTTTTTGAGGTTCAATTATGCGCCCCTTAACCTCTACAAGGCGGTCCTCCAATTTCATATTCCAATCATTTAATACTTTTACACTGTCAGGAGTTGAGTGCAATCGACGATTGAATGTGGTCAGTCGCTCAATTCGCCTCTCTGGATTCATTCGGGTGTGATCGGACATTGCACGCATGAGCCTAGTACAATTATATACAGATACATTAAAAACCAGATTATTAAAATTACTTTCGACAGGCTAACCGAAACTTATATACCCTCCCTTGCAGATGTGTCTGTAAGTCAATTACTTTGGTATACGTATATATTATCATGTGGCACATATTTTGTTAATTAAACTCCACAATTACGTCAACAAACATTTAAATGATCAAAAAGAAGTCGACGTTGATGAGTTATGATGGGGGCAGGTAAAATAGATCAGAGTGTCAACAGAGTATATATTATATATTTTAAGCTTGACAGCCACATCTGCTCAGCTTATTATAAAAATTTTGGATTTGCGAAATTTAATATATATATAAATATTGTTTCGCTAAGAGCTTGACAAAATTAGGCCATTCATATTACTACATATGAAATGGAGTACTTACTGGAAATTGGAGCGCATGCTTTCAGTGAGACCAGTAACGCGGCACAACTCAGGAATAAGAATTACGACATCATTCGCATTGGCGCGTTGAGCCTTATCCTTGTTTTTCGATATCAACAGAGGTTGGTTGTGGTCACGAATTCGAATATTATATTTCTAAAGTAATACATTTTAGTGTTTGCTGTAAATCACATATTTACTTCCCTTGACTTACTGTTAGATAATAATCGACAAAACTCAAGTCCTTGCCTTTGCAATTAAATGTGGATCGGGGCGTTTGGGAAAAGTCCACATCATTAATGCGATATGTTTTATTATTGTAGTCAGTAAGTACAACCAACCCAAGAACATTTATACGAAATTCCTCCTGGTGACGTGCAGGATTATGCGAGCTGCGCCTGAGGATGTCATATACAGTTTCGGTTCTCATAACCTTATGTGTTATTTCTGAGCAGAGTAAAATGTGTGTTTCATGTTGACGGATTGAAGTTTCGTATCCTGGCCAAAGCTCCACATGATGATCTCGCAATGGAATCTAAGAAAAGAGATAATAGTACACATTCATGTCACACGTGATTACAGTTCGGGTAAAACAAGGAAGGAAGGCTAGCTTCAGCTTGCCGAAGCGGATTTACCATTCACATTGTAAGACGGTTATACCGTTTAGATCAGATCTGCTCGGCGCGTATGAAGCTACAGTGGATACAAGATTTTCTTTTGATTTGGATGAAAAACAGAAAAATTATGCGCCTAAGTGTTCATATGGTAGCTATATGAAATAGTTGTCCGATCTTAATCAGATCAGGCCACTGGACGTGGGGCCTCTTCAAATGGATACAAACTAAATTCGGTTTGATTTGGATGAAAAGCGGTTTTTTGTTCTTTTGTATCCGTTGACGTACAATGCGCTACACGTTCAAATGGACACACACCACACCAAGCCACGGGGCTTGCGAAACCCAGGCTAGAAGCTCCCATCTCTCACTCAACCGGCCGAGTGGCGCAGCCGCATAACGAGCGACATGAATCCAGAAAAACGTGGAAAAAACTTGGACTCGTTCGCTCACTTTAGTTGAAAAAAAAAAAAACTGCAAGCATAAACAATTTACATTATCTACTAGGTAAATATGATGGTATAGATGTTTTATTTGAGTTAAGGGAGTTATTAATAGAGATAAAGTTAAAGAGATATTTGTAGTTAGAACACCGGCCACGAAAAGGTTCATGCAGGAGATAGTTTGAATTACAGTGCTGACGATAGATAGGAACATAATTTCGAGTAGTTATACGAGGGACACAAAAACTAATTTGGCCAATTAAAGTCGGCTAGTCAATTTCACCATTAATAAGCTTATGTATGAAGATATAGCATATTTCCAGGATTTTCAAGAGATGGAAGGTTTATCAGAAGAAGCCTACTTGAATATGAAGGGAGGTGGGTTATTGGGGTCCCAATTCAACGAACGGACAGCAAAAAGTAAAAATTTCTTTTGAACAGGCTCAATGCGGTTCTGGTGAGTCATGTACTGAGGACACCAAACACAAGATGCGTACTCTAAAATAGGCCAGTAGTTTAGTTATACAAGAATCATAAATTAATTCGACCATAGCTTGAAAAAATCCAGAACACCTTCAGCCTTATAGACGGTAATTAAAATGTGTAAATCGAATTTCAATTTAGGGTCTAAAAGAACACCCAAGTCATCAACTGAGTCCATCTGATCAAGGGGTATATCGTTAAGAAGGTACGATGTCAGAAGCGGGGTGCTACTACAAAGCGACATTATTTTGCATTTAAAACAGTTGAGATTTAGTAAGTTGACCTGACACCACGATTGGCAAAAATCAAGGTCGTCTTGCAGCCATAGTGGGAGGAAGAGTCGTTGAAAGCCAAACACAGTTTAACGTCGTCGGCGTATATTAGTACCTGAGGCAGTTAGTTCGTTGATAAATAAGTTGAAGAGAAGGGGACCAAGGTGGCCACCCTGCGGTACCCCTGATGTAACCCTAAAGAGAACTTTCTGAGTTCTGAGATTAAGGTAGTCGGTGACCCACTTAAGAAGATGGGATGGGAAGCTAAGAAGATCGAACTTATGAATAAGTAAACAGTGGCTTACAGAGTTAAATGTTTTGCTGAAGTCAGTGTAAATGAGCAGATGAAATTATAGAACCACAAGCGTGTTGTAACCTTGAAGTTAATGTTTTTTTCAAAAAGCTTAGGAATACAAGACAGTTTTGATATGGCTCTGTAGTTTTGGGCATCAGTCATGCGCTCTACGTTCAAGTGGACCCACGATACCAAGCCACGGGGCTTGTTACGCGTGAAGCCCAGGCTAGAAGCTAGAGATTATTGTAGTTAGAACACAGTGCACAAAAAGGTTTATTCAGGAGATACTTTAAATTACAGTGCTAAAGATAGATACGACCATAATTTCTAGTAGTTCTACGAGGATAACAAAAACTGATTTGTCTAATTAATTTTGGCTCCCTTTTTTTTATGGAGGGGAATGATAAACGACTCCTTACAGAGAGAAGGGAAAGACGAAGAATTAAAAGATAGATTACAAAGCTTCCAAATCGGCTTACAAACCGCATCAGCGCAGAATCTCAGAATACACCCCGGAAAGCCATCAGGACCAGGAAAAGTTGGGCTTGATACACTTAAGTTCATTAAGGAATAGCTTGCAGTAACTAGGGGAGGTGGGATGTTATTAGACCTGTGTAAGCCATAAGGATATATCTGATCGGAGCTCTGCAAACAAATTGGCAATGCATTGATATATATTTGCTTTGGTATTTATATAGAATAATGAAGAAGGTAGGACAGATGCTTTTCATTTTGAATTAAGAGCACTATAAAATTGTTTTCGATCCTGATAAAATTGTACTCTACAGCGATGCAATGAACTTTGAACGAGCAGCAGAATAGTCCGATGATCTTCCCGAGATCTTAAACTTCTCAAAGAGTCTAGATTTGATATTTTTTAAATAAGACAACCGTGGAGTAAACCAAGGAGGCTTACTAAAGCAAATCCTTGAAGATGGAATAAAGAATTTTGTAAAAGAAGTCAACCGCACTGTCCATATCTGTACAATTGTACAAGTATGACCAGTCTGATTGAAGGATGACATTGTTAAGGATTGCGAAATCAGCGTTTCTGAATGAATATGTTAACGTGTAATGATGGGTGAAACGGGTATTTAGGAAGCAAAAGCGGGCTGACACTAGAGACCACTGAAATGAAAAGGTTAGAAGCAAATATCAAATCAAGTTGGCGATTCAATGACTTTGTTACAAAATTAAGGTAAGGTAAGGAGATAAGGACAATTTCATTTAATTCGTGTTGCCTTGAGTTGGCCGCGTGGATCACAGAGGACTACGAGATCAAGATTTCAAGATCTGTGAGGAATCACCAAAAACTAACAATTGATCAGTATCAGAAAGTATTGCCGCGATCGATTGAATAGCATTAAGAATATCAAAGTAAACAGAAATATCGGAACGTGCAGGAATGTAAGAGGCAGTGATAAAGGCAGAAAAACAGAGAGAGGCGTTAGTAGTTATAACAGCAATCAATACGCCACCACCCTTGCGGCGGGGACGATGAAATCTATAGGCAGTATAATTATTAAGAGAGATTGCAGAGACTAAGATATCGGATTTTAACCAAGTATCAGTAAATATTAATATATGAAAATCAAAAGATAGGCTATCAGTGTAAAGTTTAGGGAGTTCAGATTTAAGGCCTTTTACATTTTGGTAGGCAAGAAAAAAAAGGTGAAATTAGTGTTTTGGAGCTATATTAGAGGGTAGGGACTGTGCGGTAGCAGGAAATCTAATCTGTATCCGATTTCTAGTTCTGGCTTTTAACTCCTTCTTCTACCTAGAGTAGATAGAATATGGAGTAGTTGGCTCAGAAGTTTTCGGCTCTATAACGACAGGGTCGATAGAAGCTTTATCCAGATCAGATATACCCAGATCATTTATTTTCTTACGTTTAAGAGACTCCATATTAAAAGATGAAAATTTGATGCGAGCTTCGAGAATGACGTCTTGTTGCTGAATTGCTTAAAGACAACGTGGAGAGCATTAAAGTCTTCCTCTGCGTTCCTTAAAAACGTACGCTACTCGGCTTCACCAAGTCGACACAATTCACATGTAAACTTCAAACCTTAATTATTTGTTTAACAATAGCTAACAGCGACACTGATATTGGCACATTTGTAATGAATGGAGTTACAACAAAGCCAATAAAAAAGCATAGGCTCGGGGTAGAGTTAGCCTTGAAGGGGCAACTTGTTTTGTAGCAGTCAGACCTTGAAATTGAGAGCACAAAATTATTAAGCAATAAGAATGATAAATTTCTCACTGGGTGGCTGGTATCAGACGAACGGATGATACGCAATATAGCGATAGCTAAAACACAAACAAATATCACAGAAAGCAATCGAGAATCAAAATAGCATAAGATTACAAGCACAACAAAAGCGTTTGAGCGCAAAAAAAATAATATAAGATTGGTGGTAATTGTATGCATATGGCTCAGCTTTTGGTTTGCATAATAAAAAAAAAATAATTTAATGCAGTTTTATTAAGTGCACTTAAAGGTCTGCGTTAAAACCGAAACGAACGAAAAAATTAGCACATACGGGAGATTGAAACAAGTAAGAACGCTATAATCGATATTCCGACTATAAGATACTCGTACTCAGCATTTATTCAACATTCGACACAATCATAAGTATGCATTTTTGTTTGTGGTAGGGTGCTCTAAATGCTATAAAATGTTTTTAAATTTTAAACCAAACTTGATCTGACGCCCAAGTGGAGTCTGCATACCAAATTGGGTAACTCTAGCTCTTATAGTCTCCGAGATCTAGATGTTCATACGGACGGAAAGACAGAGATGGTAATTCGACTCAGCTGTCGGCTCGGCTGTTGATACTGATCAAGAATATAATTAATTTCGGAGCTATCGGTTATATGGTAGCTATATGATATAGTTTCCGATCTTGACCAGATCTACTCGGTGGACGTGGGGATACAAACCGGTTTCTTTTGGAAGAAAAGCAGAAAACATACTCCTAAGTGTTTATTCCGAAACAATCGGTTATATGGGAGCTATATGATATTGTTTTCCGATCTGGATTAAGCTCGAAGACTTTTGAGATGTTTGTGTTGAACAGACGGACGGACAGATGGACGGCCATGACTATATCGATTATCGATATAAAACGTTAAGCCACTTTGGATATAGTTATTTACCTTAGCTTGTGGATCAAAGAGATGACGTCCAACTGGCTCAAGTTTTAGACCATTCATAGCGCGACGCAAAATCAGATTTAATACTTGCATAAGACGTGATTCGGATGGTAGTATAAATCCGACGCGCTTAATTGAAATTGTGTAGTTAATCCCAAACTTCGAAGTACCCTGAAGCACAGTGAGTTCATTCTCAAGGTATTTTGTTGAAAACAGTTGCTTGCCGTCAAAAAGATAGCCGGAACCTAAAATCCTGGAATGTTCCGACAATATTCCGCAGCGCACGCGAGTTATCTCAATATCTGGTGTAATGTCTACGTGATAATGAAAAATTTTCCATTGTGGTTTGGTTGCAATCCGAAAGAAATTGGCTGTTAAGTTAATAGGCATTCCCTCTCTTCCCTGTTTTGTAGCGACATCAGCTGGTCGTGTATGTACGATATCATAGAGTTGTTCATTACGCCTAGGCAGAGCTGGCTTTCCGTCAGGTGCTCTGCCAGTCGATGCTGTTGGGGTGCCACGCTCATGGTCAGCTGTATGGCCTTTGGCAGTAGATGTGCAGGATGATCTAAAAATTTTAGCACGCTGTTAAAAATAAAAATAAAACGATATTATTGAAAAGGAAAAGTAAGCCTTATTTACATATTATAAATTACCAATATAGCTACTGTAAACAAGTAAAAACACTACAGTCGAGCAGCTAAAGGTCCCTTTACCTAGTAAACTATATCATATCTTGATCTGATCAGGCTAGCGAGCGCGGGGTCTCCTCAAATGGATACAAGCCGAATTTGAATTGGATGAAAAATAGAAAACTTTTGCTACTAAGTGTTCATTCCGGAAAAATCGGTAATATGGTAGCTAGATGATATAATTGTCCGATCTTGATCAGATCAGGCCAGCGAACGTGGGGCCTCCTTAAATGGATACAAACCGAATTTAGTTCGATTTGGATGAAACACAGAAAAGTTATGCTATTAAGTGTTCATTCCGGAGCCATCAGTTATACATATATGGTATAGTGGTTCGATGTGGATAAAACTCAAACTTTTAGCTCTGTAGCTCGTAGACTTCTGAGCTCTTTGTGTTGAAACAGACGGATTGACAGACGGACATGATTATATTGATTCTCCTTGTCATGCTGATGAAGAATATATATACTTTATATAGTCGGAAGCGCTGACAAAATTAAATAATATAAAAAAAATTACCAGAAAAATGTCAGAGAGCATCTTAAAAAGTGGAAATCTGGAATGAGAAAGTTGAATGATTACTTGCGTCCTCATGTTGCGAAGTGCATTATATTTAACTCAAGAACGTTATCAGATCCAGAATTTTATATTCAATTGAAATGTGGTACAATCAATAATTCGATTTAGTAAGTAGTTTGCAAGCAAGCAAGACGGTAACACAAATTTATTGAAGATCACTAGCGCAACACGAACATAGATCAACAGGAAGAGCGCAGAGCCGCACGCCGGGATAGTTAGTTCACTAACTATTTGCCTAATGGTACAGAATATATTGAGCAGGAGTTATGCAGAAATTAAGCTAGTAAACTACATGTTTAAAGTTGCCTATGGTGCGTAGGAATTAAGTCAGATGTTTCCTAAATTTTCATTACGAAACAATCGATTATATGGTAGCTATATGATATAGTTGTCCGATCTTGAACAGATCAGGCCAGTGGGCGTAGGTTAGTCCTCAAATGGACACAAACCTTGGTTGGATTTGGAAGAAAAACAGAAAACTTATGTTCCTAAGTGTTCATTCCGTAACAATTGGTTATATGGTGGGTAAATAATATAGTTGTCCGATCTTGATCAGTTCAGGCCAGTGGACGTGGGGCCTCCTCAAATGGTAGCTAAATGATATAGTTGACAAAAGAAGCATACGGTAAAAGTTTCAGCTATGAAGCATTTAAGACTGATCTAGATCAAATCTGGTCGGCGGACATGGGACCTCCTCAAATGGATACAAACCCAATTTTGTTTGATTTGGATGAACAATAGAAGCGTTTTATTCCGAAACAACTGGTTATATGGTAGTTATATGATATAGTTGTCTGATCTTGACCAGATCTAATCGGCGGATGTGGGGCCTCCTCAAATGGATACAAATTGAATTTGGTTTGATTTGAATGAAAAACTGAAATATTATGCTCTATCGGTTATAGTTTCCAAGACGGACGGATATGGATAGATCGATTCGGTTGGTCACGCTGATCAAGAATATATCGACTTTGTGCGGTCGGAAACGCTTGCTTCTATACAGGGTATAGAAATACTATGATATGGAGGAAACTTTTTCCATAGGTACCATTGGAAAAGGGTATAACAAGTAAGAGCGCTACAATCGAATTTCCGACTATAACGAACTCTTAATTACCATTCATTGCATATTGGAAAGACAGACATCTACACGAATAGAATGCACTCGTTTACTCTACGAGTATAATATTGCATGCACTGTGTGAAAGAAGGAGAGGGAGGGCTAAGGTTCGCCATCCATTAGAATCAAAACAGCAGAATGCTATCTCTCTCTTTCTCTCTTATTCATTGACATGGCTAAATCGACTCGGCTTGTCACGTTGATCAAGAATATATATACGTTATGGGTAATAGATGATAGACAGGTAATAGATTCTTCCTTCTATGCGTTAAAAATTTCGTGACAAAACTATAATACCCTCTGCAAGGGTTTACAAATGGTTGTTGGTTGAGCGCAGAACCGATATGAACGGTTCATATCTGGCTCTTTGCTGAAAGTGTCTGTAAAAAACATTTATTTTCGCACAGCGAAAAAATGTTGGGTGTCCTTCGTTTTATTAGACGATGGTCGATGATGATTCTTATACAATCAAATTACTGCATACTTCTCTGGCCCTATGACCTATTGTGGAGTACGCATCGTGTTTCTTGTCCACAATACCGGAAACAACAGAACCGCATTGAGGCTGTTCAAAAGAATGTTTTGCTACTTACACTTCGTGGATTTTGATATCGTACTCTACTAGAGTAAAAAAAAAATATTGTATTCGTGCAAATGTATGTAACATGCAAAAAAAAAAAGCATCTCCGACAGCTGAGTCGATCTAGCCATCTCTGTCTTTCCGTCCGTATGAACACCTAGATCTCGGAGACTATAAGACCTAGAATCACCATCCCTGGTACGAGGAATCCTTGTGGAGCGTCAGAATGAGCTTTTCTAATATTTTGCCACGCCCTCTCCCGCCCCTCAAGGCGATAAATACCTTATATGTCCCACAAATTTTAACGCATTTAGTTGAAACTCGGTTTGTATATGTAACATACATATACATTAGCACATAATCTACCGATTTGCCAAATTTCATTAATATCGGATAATAATTGTAGATAAAATCGTAAAAACAACATTTTGTATGAGAGCCCCCCACCCGCAAAAAAAAAGTTTGGCATGCTTTCGATTGTGTAGAATATAAGATAAATAAAGAGTACTAGTATCTTATAGTAGGAATATTGACTATAGCGTTCTTACTTGTTTTTATATTTAAGTAGGCTTTTCTAATTAACCTTAAATCCTAAGAAAAAAGTAGAATTATGTTTAATGTTATCTTTATACATATTTACTAGAAGCTATAATCCTCTATCTAATCTACTCTTTATATTTTGAAAATAGCAAATCATAGCAAATATTCTTCAATGAAAAGGGCTTTATTATTTTTCCAAATATTCTTTATGATGCTGAATATACTATTGCATGCTTGAAAACCAAAGGAGGTAAGAACCTCTTAACCAAGCTTTTTTAACGCTTTAACAGCCTTTTTAGCGTCAAAAAACTTTAAATTTGTAATTTTTTCATGCATAATTAAGAACAGAGTGTCGACTTTAGGTGCCAAATCAAAACGATTTACCTAGACGAAGGACAGTCTGCCTTTGGCAGTTGTCTTTCCCTTTTTTTCAGAAACTTCTAGCAAATAAGTAATTGAATTGTAATAAGTAATAAAAATTGACCATCTTATGTCTTTTTATGTATTTTCTTATATTATCTTATTATGTGAATTTTATATTATTATTATATGAATTTTATGTCCGGTTATTGAGAAAATAAAGGTTACTTTTCTCTCTTAAGTGTGTTGTCCGGGAAAAACTTTTATTCGATTTGACACGCTTTGAAACACACAAACAGCCAATTGCTGTTTTGTTTCCAGCTCATACGCATATATCCATAATTCGTCACCTGTCACGATTTTACACACTTCTTTTGAAGCACCACGGTCGAACTGAATTCACTGAATTCGTCTGCAACCAAACTACGATTACGATTGAATTCACTATACCAGCGATATGCTGGGTTTTTTGATGGTGCTTTATCGCCGTACAAAGAACTGAGTTCATCGATACACTCTTCTACGTCGAAAGTGATGAAAAATAATCCAACCTTCTCTTGGAATTCCCATTTTTTTTGGCCAAATATATTTTCTCAACTCACTGTAAACCAAACAAATATCAATTGTACATCAAAACGTTGTGAGTACGTTTATGTTAAAAAATGTCAAACTTTATTATGGTGTTGCCAGATTTTAGCTTTTGAGATTAGTATTGCCAGTTCACGAAATATTAATAGTACTTCTCGTATCGTCAGCATTGTAACTCAAACTAAGTCTTGCATAAACCTTTTTGTGTTCTATGTTTTATCTATTACCTTATTAACTTTATTTCCATTAATAACTCTCTTAATTCTAATAAAACATCTAACGCGCCAGCGGCTCAGACGTAAATGTGGTAAGCCTACAACATGCGTGACATGACTTCACGACATGAGCACTAACGTATACGCAGTTGTATTTAAAGTTAAGTTTACAAAGTGACAGCAAGCAAACGGTCGTCCTTTCTAGTGCTTCGTGTTTAACTTTTTATACCCTTGCAGAAGGTATTATAATTTCGTCACGATATTTGTAACCCATAGAAAGAAGCATCTCCGACCCCTTAAAGTATACATATCCTTGAACAGCATGACGATATAGCCGTCTGTTTCTATGCGAAAGTCTCTCAGGCAAGCCGAAGCTGCTGGCATTCCTTTCTAGTTTTCTTATACAGATTGAACTAAATTTGGTATATGTCAGTTTTAGAAGCCTCTACGTCAGCTGACTAAAGTCGGTCCGGATCGGATCACTAAATTATATAGCTCACATAAAACCGACCGATTCGGAATGAACTCTTAGAACAGCAAAATTTTTTGTTTTTTATCCAAATTAAACCAAATTGGTAAATGTCAGTTTTAAAAGCCTCTACGTCTACTGGTCAAATTTCATCCAGATGGGGCCACTACACCATATAAGATGCCAATGTCTTAATACCAATAGTATCGCTGTTAGCAATTACGCTGTATGTGTGAGATAGAGTGACTTTAGGGTTCACAATCAAGTCTGTACTGAAAATATGTTTTTATGTATAAGTGAATGTAAATATGGGCGATCACGATCGAACTACAAAGATATCCTTTTTTATAAAAGTACGCATGTCTGCAGGGGTATGCAACCTTCGGGTACCCGAAGTTAGCCTTCCTCTCTTGTTTTTTCGTTTCTTTTTTCTACGTCTATCGTTGCTTGACGCCTTTGTACAAATGGTCCTGAGGATAGTGTACACAGTCTGTGAGGAAGTGCGCGGGCGGGAGGGGGCTGGACAAAATTTTAAAGCAAACTTGATTTGACGCCCCATAAGAGGAGTCTACATGCAAAATTGGGTCTCTAGCTTTTACAGTCTCCGAGATCTAGGTGTTCAAACGGACGGACAGACAGACATGGCGAGATCGACTCTGCTGTTGATTCTGATCAAGAATATATATACTTTATGGGGTCTTAGACGCTTCTTTCTGTCTGTTACATACATTTGCAAGAATACAATACTCGTTTAGTCTACTAGAGTACGAGTATAAATAGAGAAGCTAAACATTAAACTTCTCTTTACTTTTTGCTGACAAAGCAATTCGTACTAGCAAAACAGAACTTTCAAATAAATAGAACATTATTGCTGTGAATGTATGGGTACATACATATATGTACATTGACAACTGACCCTTTTTTCAAGCGCTGATATAATATGAACATGGGCTTAGTCAGGGGAAAGAATGGGATGTCAAGTCAAACTGTAGACTCAAATTTATACCAAAACCGTAAGTTAATTAAAAACGGCAAGTTACTTAAAACAAGTAATTAGTTGTTTGCAAAAGCATATAAGCTTTTCCCCAATTAAGAACGTTTAGTCGAAATTCCGGCTATAAGATACTCTTACTCAGACCATTTATCTACAATTCACAAAGTGGTATATTAATTTTCTCATGATGTTTGCAACGCATATTCTTGATCAGCATGACAAGGGCAATCCAAGGACGACCGTCTGATTCAACACAAAGATCTCAGAAGTCTTAAAAGCTTCATAGCTGAAACTTTTACCGGTTGAAAAAAAGAAGCAAACTATAAAAAACCTATATCATATAACTACTATTTGAGGAGGCCCCCACGTCCACTGGCCTGAACTGATCAAGATCGGACAACTATATTATTTAGCCACCATATAACCAATTGTTCCGGAATGAACACTTAGGAACATAAGTTTTCTGTTTTTATTCCAAATCATACCAAGGTTTGTGTCCATTTGAGGATTCGATAAAATGTATCGATATACACCGATATCAACATTCATATGCATGTATCTTTAACTTAAGATATCGATGTGCATATACATATATATATAGTTTACTCAAGATATATACATATATCGAAAACTCTATGTATCGATATACATGTATTTTACCTGCATACCAAATTTCGTGACTACTCGGCCTTTCATTCTGATCAAGAATATGCACGAGTATAATATACTCGTTTACTCTATAAAGTACGAGTATAAAAACTAAAGAACCCCGTGCCCGCTCTGCCTACGCTCATGAAAAACACGCTCACACATTACCCTCCCTGCCCCCTCTCCCGACACACATTTAAAATTTGTTTATCAACGACGTAAAATGTATAACCGCCAAAAAAGCAAAGACAAACGGGCACAGACGGATTCGAGACCGGCAAACTCTCGACTCGACCGTTGTACGTAATATGAGATCTACATTACTTGAGTCAATTTTCTCAGTATTGAGAAGACTTTTGCTCCGCTTCATTCCATCATACGTACACATATTTGTACAAGGGAGAAGCCAGCTAGCTTTGTCCAAAGAAGCCACGCAGCTGGCTACAAGTTTATACTACTTAAGTACAGGCATGATCTTGATCTTCGCACGTTATTTCAAAAACTTTGTACGATAATATCATTTACATACATTTCTTTCTATGAATATTTTGTCTCGTCTCGTCTCTTGGATATGGCAGTACAAATTATTTGCATTAGAAGCAAAATAAAAATAAATTTTTTTTTGTGGAAATGCCGTACCGATTTGTAAAATAATAAAATAACAGGCATCGCGGATGGCACAGCCAACCAATGTTTTTCAATGAACCCATGTTAACCATATAATTTAGTTTCTTTGCAATTGCAGTTCTTATAATGAATTCACAAACATATACAATTATAATGGAAACTTTAGTCACCCTGGAAAAGCCCACAATATGTACATACATACATACGCTTAAATTTATTCTATTCTGACATATATGTTAAACGCGTTTACAAACATAACGGGACTTTTAGCGTCAGTGAAAGCGACTTTATTGCATAGCAACATACAGAAATACATTCAACTAATCAAACACACTAGTATTACTTTATATATTAGCTCTTACCGGTTCATGAGGACTGCGCCGCTGGGAAGGTCCGGGCTCATCATCAGAATCACGATTCCCAAACGGCCGACGGCGTCCGCGTCCCTGATCGTCTGCCATCTTTAAACTCACGAGCCACTTATAATCAGATCAGATCAAAGCAAATGATTGCGCGTGCTGACAGTGTGGCCGAAAGTCGAAAGCGGAAATACATAGATTTCCGAAGAAAATACCGAATATACTGTTTTGAATATCTTAATATTTTGTAAACATATTGTAAGACGAATTACCATTAAATGGCACTGCTATTTTAGATACGGTAACCAAATTCGTAAATGCTATGTTAAAAAGCAAAAAAAAAAAAAAACTGTTTATATGCGCATTATAAACATCGAAATCTGAGGTACCATAGCAAATTTGAAAATGGTCTAAAATAAAATCATATTTAATTTTATATATTTAGTATAATACTGCGGGTTGTATCGAACCATTCTGTCGTTGTTGTTGTCGGTGTAACTCGGTTTGATTTTGAATAACTTCTCATACTGCCAACGTTCCGAAAGATCGGCGAGCAAAATATATGGGTAGAAGATAAATTCATATGTAAATTAATATTTCATTTATATATGTATTATTATATTATACGCTTCGACCTGAGTGACTGACGGCTTAACGAACAACGCACAGGTCGAGCAGCGATAGCCAGGAAGCTGAAAACACATGTTAGTTGAAATGGCGAGATTATTGTTATGGGCATTAGCATTGATAGTACTCTTAACAAAATTCAGTTTATGTTTCAAACATCAAAAACTAAACCTTCTTATTTTAATACATATAGAGCAGAGAACTGCAAGCTCTAAACAATACGCATTAGTACCCTGTACGCTCTAAGAAACTGCATGTGTATGTATTCAGCAACGCTTAGCGTAGGAGGCGTCGTTTCAACGAAGTAGCATTGTAATGTTTGCATTTTTGGGTAACGACGGTTGTCAAAATGTTGAACCGGATACAAATGTTGATCGCTTACTGAGTTGGTGATTTTCTGACAGAGAGAGAGAGAGAGAGAAGGGAGAAACAGAAACACTATGGCACACATATGTATATAGGAACACACATAAAGACTATTAGCTGTCCCCCTCAACTCAAAGTAAGTTCAGGTCATCGAGCGCACCTTTGATAGGAGCGGCGACTTCAATTTTTTACAGTGAGTCCTGATAATAAACACTAACAAATTTTGATAACTGATTTTTCAGTTCACTGATTAAGAAGAAAAAATACTACAAAAAATTTCTAATGTGAAACGTTTTGTTTAAAAAATTTCTAAGATCTAGTATATTATTTAAGCTTTCTCAGAGGTGAGCTTGCCTTTGATCATTACTAATGAATGACAAATCCGATTTTAAAATGCTATACGCCGTTTGTAACCTAATTAAAGTATCTATTAATCATTTATCAATGTCTTACTTTTACGTTATTAGTTTTGGGTTTTATCATGATTGTGTTAATTCATTTAATCATGTGACGTATGCATAGATGGAGACACGACGAAATTAGAATGTTTTAAAGCTAGATAAGTTTTTGTCAATATTTATAACACCACTTTTTTTTTTATACATATAGTGCCTTCATATGAAAAACCACTTTAAAATTGGTTTCATAATGACTCATAGGGAAAACCACTTTGAAATTTTTTTTTATTTTTTTTATTTTATTGGGACGTTGACGTACAATGCGTTGCACGTTCAAGTGGACCCACGATACCAAGCCACTGGGGCTTGCAAAATCCAGGCTAGAAGCTACCACCTTCGCCCAACCGAGAGGCACAGCCGCATAACGAGCGACACGAATCTTGAAGACGGGAAAAAACGAAGACACGCTCGCTCACTTTTAATGAAAGGAAAAAAAAAACTACAACCATAAACAATTTACATTATCTACTAGCTAAATGGGTTAGTATAGATGTTTTGCTTAAGTTAAGGGAGCTATTAATAGAGATAAAGTTAAAGAGATTATTGTAGATAGAACACAGGACATGAAAAGGTTCATGCAGTAGATACTTTAAATTACAGTGCTGAAGATAGATAGGAACATAATTTCGAGGAACACTAAAACTAATTTGACTTATTAAAGATGGTGAGTGAATATCACCAAAGATCAGCTCATATATGAAGATAACATTAAGCATAATTCCACGATTTTCAAGAGATGGAAGGTTTATTAGCAGAAGCCTACTTGAATATGAAGGGAGGAGGTTATTGGGGTCCCAATTCAACCCACGGAGAGCAAAAAGTAAAAATTTCTTTTGACCAGACTCAGTGCTGTCCTGGTGAGTCCTGTTCTGAGGACACCAAACACACGATGTGTACTCTAAATCAGACCGGACTAGAGAAGTATACAGTAGTTGATAAGTTATATTTATAATTTATATAAGGATAATAAGTTCCTTCGACCATTGCTTGCAAAAACCAGAACTCCTTCAGCCTTATTGACGGTAATTGAAATGTGTAAGTCGAATTTTAATTTAGGGTCTGAAAGAACACCCAAGTCATCAACTAATATGATCCGATTAAGGGGCATATCGTTAAGAAGGTACGATGTGTGAAGCGGTGTGCTACGACAAAATGACATAACTTTGCACTTAGAACAATTGAGGTATAGTAAGTTAACCTGACACCACGATTGGAAAGAATGAAGGTCATCTTGCAGCCTTTAGTGGGAGGAAGAGTCGTCGAAGGATAAAAAAGTTTAACGCCGTCGGCGTATATAAGTACACGAGAGTGCGATAGAACCTGAGGCAGTTCGTCGATAAATAAGTTGAAGAGAAGGGAACCGAGGTGGCTTCCCTGCGATACCCTTGATGTAGCCCTTAGGGGCTTAGAGTAAGAGTTATTAAAAAGAACTTTCTGAGTTCTGAGATTAAGGTAGTCGGTGACCCACTTAAGAAGATGGGATGGGAAGCTAAGGAGATCGAACTTATGAATAAGTAAACAGTGGCTTACCAAGTTAAATGTTTTACTGAAGTCAGTATAAATGAGCAGATGAAATTATAGAACCACAAGAGTGTTTTAACTGTGAAGTTAATATTTTTTCAAAAAAACTTAGGAATAGAAGACAGTTTTTGATAGTCTATATTTGATATTTTTTAAAGTAGACAACTGTGGAGTAAGCCAAGGAGGCTTATTAAGCCTAACAGGACTACTGAACGGAACCAAATCCTTAAAAATGGAATAAAGAATTTTGAAAAAGGAGTCAACCGCACTGTCCATATCTGTACAAGTGTACAAGTATGACCAGTCTGATTGAAGGATGACATTATTAAGGCTAGCGAAATCAGCGTTTTTGAATGAATATGTTGCAGCTGGCAAGTTGGATGATGCAGATACAGCAGGAATAGGAATATCCATAGTAACGTGAAACTGGTATTCAGGAAGCAAAAGCGGACTGACTCTAGAGACCACTGAAATGGAAGGGTCAGAAGCAAATATTAAATGAAGTTGGCGATTCAATGAGTTTGTTACAAAATTAACTTGAGATAAGGACAATTCAAGTAGGCCGTCAAAAAACTCGTGGTGCTTTGAAGGTATCAAACCGGCTGAATCGATCACAGAGGACCACGTCGATGTTGAAATCATTAAAAACCAACAATTGATCAGTATCAGAAAGCATTGACGCTATCGATTGAATAGCATTAAGATGATCGAAGTAAACAGAAATATCGTCGAAATAACGTGGAGGAATGTAAGAGGCAGTGCTTAAAGCAGAAAAGCATTTAAGAGACACTATAGTACATATAAATTCAATTACGTTAGGAAAATTAAGCAGAATTGGTTCCGACAGAAGGCCGGTATCAACAGCGCTCAATACGCCAATACACCCTGGCGGGAGAGACGATCAAATCTATAGGCAGTATAATTGTTAGGAAGGATTACAGAGTATAAGATATCGGGTTTTAACCAAGTTTCAGTAAAAATTAAATATGAAAATCAAGAAAGAGGGTATCAGCGTAAAGTTTAGAGAGTTTAGATTTAAGGCCTCTAACATTTTGGTAAACAAGAAAAAGGGTGCAGATAGTTATTTGAAGCTATGTTAGAGGGTACGGATTGTGCAGGTAGCAGGGAGTCTAATCGGTATCCGAATTCTAGTTCTAGCTTTAAATCCTTTGACAACTAGGTGCTCAGGCCAGAAACTTTTTTGACAGATTGTATCGAAACAGTCGTCCGGAACACCTATTTTGAAAGAAGCTATATTGCGCGTAATATTAATAATAAACTTTTCTACCTTAATCCTCGAACTATGTAATCTTGTTTTGGCCTGTACATAGGAGAAAACATTTTCTGATGTAGAATCTACGGCTAGTCTAGAAATAAAAATCATCTTCGACTTTGAAACGGAGATGAGAAGTCTAGGCAGGGCAGCCACAGCAGTGGGTATGCTGCTGTCGGAAAAAGTTATCGCTACTGAGGGCGCGGCACTGGAAAGTTCGACAAGTTGAGCAATTTTCGACTTTTGCTCAGACGAGAAACCTGCAATTTCTGTGCTATCCACCCTCTCCAGATTGGCCGAAGCGCCCATCCCCATTAAAGCGTCCGCATTAGGCAGCCGCTGTACGGGCTGGGGACTGTACCTATGTTACTATCGAGCGGAAGGGAAGTACCAACGATAGAATATGGAGTAGTTGGCTCAGGGGTTTTCGGCTCTATAACGACAGGGACGATAGAGTCATTATCCAGACCAGATCTACCCACATTAAAAGATGTGAATTTTGCTGCGAGCGCCGATAAGCCAACGTGGAGAGCATTAAAGCCTTCCTTTGCGTTTCTTAAGAACGAAGGCAACTCGGCTTCTGCAGGTCGACACAACTCGCATGTCAATTTCAAGTCATGATTATTTGTAAAATAGTCGCTTACACGGACACTGATTTTGGCACATTTGAAATGAATGGTGTTACGACAGAGCCGACAAAAAAGCATAGGCTCGGAAGAATCAACCTTGAAATAGCAATTTTTTCTGTAGCAGTCAGCCATTGAAATTGAAAGCACAATAGGAAAGATAACAAATTATAAAATTTCTCACTGGGTGGGTAGCTGGCAGCAATATAGCGCATTTGACACAACGCAAGCGCAAATGCAAAAACAACAACAAAATATGAAGCAATCAAGATAAGAGTCTAAAAATAGCATAAGCTTACAAGCAAAACAAGATCAACATACAGCCCAAAAACAATACTAGAACTGCTACACTTGTATGCTTATGATTATAGCAAGCAAAACAAGAACAACACACAGCACAAAGACAATACTAGGACTGCTACACTTGCATGCTTCTGCTTATAGCTTTGTTTCTTCAAGTGCTGTTAAAGGTTTGTATAAAATTAGCACAATACGGGAGATTGAAAAAAGCAACCGTCTTGAGCGAAAGTCAGACAGTAATAATGACTTTTAATTTGAAAAAATTTTAAGTACTGGTATTTTTAATGATGTTCAGAGGCTTTGAATTAACAAAATGGTGATGTATGTGAGGTATTTTTTTTACGATTTTTTGACTTACAAATTTAATTGAAATTTGAAAAAAGGTTATTGGCGTCGTTGTTTTTGTCTAGAAAGTCTAGCAGACAGCTAGACAGATTTAGTTAAAACTCGATTTGCTTATTTAAAAGTGCATTTTCTGAATTTCATTAAGATCGAATAGAACTATAGCCAAAATCGTAAAAAAATGTTGTTGAGAGCACCCCACCTTTAAAAAAAAACAAAAAAATCAAAAAGTGTTGCATATTTGTATGTGTATTAAATAAATGCTGAGTATTTTATGTTCGGAATATCGACTATAGTGTTCTTTTCTGTTTTATTCTCGTACTTTAGTACAGAAATCGAGTATATTGTATACGTGCAAATGTATGAATCAGGCAAAAGGGAGCTTTTAAGACCCCATAAATTAAATATATTCATGATCAATATCAACAGCCGAGTCGATCTAGCCTTCTCCGTCTGACCGACTGTCCGTCTGTATGAACACCTACACCTCGGAGACTAAAAAAAGCTGTAGACTCCCCTAATGTTTCGTCAGATCATGTTTGTTTTAAAATTTTGCCACGCTCCCTCAAGCCATACAAATCAAAAAAAAACATTTAAATATCTCCCACAATTTTCGACCCATTTACTTGAATCTCGGTTTATATGTGTATATGCACATAATCTACCGATTTGCGGAATTTCATTATGATTGAACCCAAAATCTAGTGTAGTCTACTTACCGAATTTGGTGACTCCAGGTTTTTTAGTCTCTGGGATCTGGGTGTTCATACAGACGAACGGACGGACATGGGTAGATCAACTCGGCTGTTGATGCTGATCAAGAATATGTATACTTTATGTGGTCTCGTTTACTCTAGTAGAGTACGAGTATAAACAGTAATATTTAAATAGATTTTACTTTTACATTGTCGATTGTTTTGTAGATTTCCAAGATATTGGATTTTACATTACCAGAAAAGTTATTATTTAATACAATTTCTCGAATATTTCTTATTTTAGCAAGCTCGAGGTCGAGTGAGTGAGAAACGCCGATATAGTTAAATCGGTTAATGCTCCATTTTTATGTTGAAGTTCAATGGACAACCAAACTTGCCTTTTCAACTGGTTAGACGCAGCGTTTCAGAGATGCCAATTTACTCATCAGTAACCTTTATTAAACAAACGTGTGATAATTTTTCGTCATTTAAGGATCTTTAAAAATTCATAATTAATTAAGTAAAATAGAGCTATAGCTATAGCAGCTATATGATATAGTCACACGATCTAGTCAATATTTCATGGATGGAACTAAAAAACTGTTAAAACTGTCTGAGGGCACTCTTAAAAAATGCGCCTAAAATCGGTATATTAAATATATTTAAATATCTTGAAATATACTCTGGATAATGCCAAGTCCGTTTAACAATTTTGTATTAAAATCCGGTCATAAATACCGATCTTAGGCGCATTTTTTAAGAGTGCCCTCAGACAGTTTTAACAGTTTTTTAGTTCCATCCATGAAATATTGACTAGATCGTGTGACTATATCATATAGCTGCTATAGGAATGATCTGACAAAAATTGGGATAGAAATTTTGTTTCGAGAGGAAAATTTCCAGAGGAAAATATTTTTTAGTTTTTCATTATAATGACAACTTTTAAACAAATTTATGTTAATACAGAGTTAATACTCTGATGTTTAAAAAAAGGGGCGGTGTCAGGCAATGCCACTCAGGCTTTCTAAAAAAATATTTCATATTCACAAATAAAAGTATTACAAATAAAATTGGATCCAAAATTTTGGATATTCTTTGAGTTTTTAATTATTGCCACAAGAAGTGGTCATTGGCGACATAGGGCTCTGGAAGGAGGAATACATGTTGGAGGTCGTAATGTAAGAAATAATGGCTTTCAGAAAAGGCGGCAGATTAGCGGCAAATAAAAAATGGACGTATAAGGGAATTTCTGTATCTAGATGTGCTGATCACTCCCGCTGCCTCTTTTAGGAAGGACATTTACAGCCGCAATAACAAGGCCAAACCGAGTATAATAATGAATAGGAACTATTTTCTATACAAAAAATATATTAATGTAAAAGCCAAACGGGTTCTGTTCAATGCTGTCCTATAGATCACAAGTCAAGTTAGTAACTTTGAAGATGTGGACAGCATTTAATTCACAATTCTTCAAAAAATCGTACATCTGCCAACCAATTCCCCGAGTTACGCTCTAGCCCTCGATACTGGTCTGGATGATGCACTTGCACTCTTGATCTACATCTTGGATATATTGAAAAGTGCATACATAAGAAGACATAAGTTTCTTACAAAAAAAACTGTGGAATCAGGAAACAGAATTTTTGGGCAAAGTGGTTAGCTAAACTATGCAATCCTTTGGGGTTAGATTGGCGAACCTCTTTAAACACGACAAAGCATTGGAACGTGTTTCAACTTTTTTAAAATAAGAAAACAAAGTTATTATTATTATACCATTCACATTTTTAATATATAACCGATATAGATCAAATCTGGTCGGCGGCATGGGGCTACAGGGGTTACAAGGGATACAAACCGAATTTAGTTTATATGGATGAAAAACAGAAAAGTTATGCTACTAAGTTTTCATTCCGGAACAATCGATTATCTGGTAGCTGTATTATATAGTAATATGATCTGTATTATATTTAATAAGCGAACGTGGGGCTACTAAAATAGATAAGAACCGAATTTGGCTTGATTTGGATGAAAAACAAATAAGTTATGATACTAAGTGTTCAAACTGAAAAAATTGCTTATATGGTAGATATATGATATATTGGGCCTATCTAAATGAAACTCGAACCTAATCAGCGTGCAGACAAATGAATCATCTGGTAAGAATTTGTGACATTTTAATTACGTATGTGTGTGGACTATATTGAAAGGTTTATAATTACTTATGTAAAAATCCATCAAGACAGGTGGAAATGGTTTATTTATTATGGTAAATCTTTCTTTTGGCAGCCATCCCAGTTTTGGTTGCATTGCCGTAGCTTTTCTTCTTTTGCACCACAAACAATTTTTGATTCTCGTATTAATTTTATGGGTTCCAATAGAACCGTTTGAATTCGACAACTAGTACCTGAATGGCGGTGTTATTGGTTTGTTCTTTGTAAGTCTGTCAATAGGAAGCATTGTGGTGCTGTATCATAATTTGCAATTTAAACTTGGCTGAACATCTCTTTTATATTAGCTGCATAAGCTATTGGGTGTACGCGGAATCGCATCGATACTCCTGTGATCGATGTCAGCCAGTCTGGACCTGTTAACAGGTCTTTGTTTTGTGCCGTTGCATTTTGGCTGCATCAAATACTAGACTCTTTTTTACAGGTTTTTTCTTTTTTTTTTTATTGAGCACTCAACACTTGTAAATCCTATAATATTGTGGCATATCCATTTGAAAGTCCTACTATATATTTCTTTTTAATATGCATTTGCCATAGACGTTGCTAATAGCAACTTGATATTTCATTGGTCTGCTGTCAGGTAGCTGAATATTGTCATCTTCGATGGTAAGTTTGTTTGGTAATGAACATTGACTTTAGTTATCGATGAGGATATTATGCAATTTTTGTAATTGCTCCTCTGTTGACTTAGTTTTGTATACTTTATTTGTGCAGACACCAGACTTTTCCAAACTTAACTGACTTTTCATTAGCGGCATAGAAAGTCAAGTGCAGGTTTAATTACTTTTAATAGACTATGCATGACCATGCCACTTTTATCTTTGACATAATTCGCCGGCTGGATGCAGTGTTGATGACAGCTTGCCAAGTTGTTGTCTAATCAAAAGCATCGGTTTTGGGTTGTTGGCTTGTGCAAATTAGCACTTTCTGTGCGAAAGCCCTCTTCTAGAATTTCTGTATATTCCAATTTTTGCGCAGGGAGGATGAGGTCATCTATGAGGCGAACATTTGATACCTTATGTATTTGGCTTTTTGACCATTCAGTTTTTTTTATTGTTTCTGGTCTACCTTTGATTGTTTTGCAGCATGTATTTTTTTTGTAGAAACTGATATCTGCTTGTTGAGGTGTTGAAAGGTGCAAAGGTGTTGAAATCACAGTCTGCTGCTCTAACTTTTCTTTAGGAGAGTCCCAAAGATTGCATTGCTAGAAGCTTCTGAGTGCCAACAAATTTGCATTTTACCAATCTCAGCGCTGAATTTATTCACAAATTGCCTTTGCGTTAGTTCAAATTCAACGATTTCTTGGGCTCCTTAGAAATTGTCCAGAATTGCGTCTGGTTTTGGCGTTGGTTTTTTGCCGACATAAGCAATATATCTACTTTTGCCGAGCTTCACCTTTCAGAGCTGAAAGGCTCCTGAAAATCCACACTCCTTGCTTGTTGATGTAAACTGTGCCTTGAAATGACATGGTCGACAATTCAGAAAGAACAATATTCCGCTTTGTGTTAGATGAATTGTGTGAATGTAGCGATGTGTATCTCGACGTTGCTGGTTTTTACCCAGTTCGTTTGGAATCGATAGCGCATGTTGTTTTTGTTGTTGTTCAGGGATGTAGTGCAAGCTATTAATTTTACAGAGGCCCCTTCACAAAATGTTTTGTGACGAAATTTCAAAATTTCTTTTTGATTCCTCCGACCACTGTAAATTGTTTATTGTGGACTGTATTTCTCACTTTTATAGTCCTATGCCGATTGAGCCTGGTAGCGATTTGTACAATTTTGGTGCCAGAATTCAATTCAATTCAATTCATTTAGGTTATACAAATTTATAACTTTTTTTTACCGATTTTAACCTGCAAACATTGAAGAAACACAATACCCTCTACACTAGTTCATCCGAACGGTACTAAGTATAAAGGTCAAACAAGAATTATCGATGTGGTATAAACACATAAAATATAGAAAGTTTTTTTTTTTTTATATTTACATTTGTTTATTCCGGATGTTTGTTTTGCCTAAAAAGAGTTTAGGAATAAGCTCCAAGCTGATTTTTCATCTGAACTCAAAATAGAGTAGAATTGCTCGTTTTCAAATAGCTTTCGAATCTGTGAGTTATCAAATAAGCCTTCCTTAGTCTTTGCAATAGATAGAAGTGGAAAAACTGTTTTTTGGGATACTCTATTGCTTCACCTTCCACATTTAATGCTTTTAAGAGGTTTTTGATCAGTGGTGGCAATATTATATGATCGACCTTCACTAGAGGTTGAAAGCGTACATTATGATTTTCCAAAGTATGTACTTCTTGGTTTGGCCAGTCCTTAATTGAATAATGCTCATGGCAAGCTCGACTATCGCAGAGTCAAAAAGAGCAGCAATGCTTTGTATAACCACCAATCCCTTGGGTCTTACGTGTAATAATATCGTTAAATGAATATAAACACGCAACAGTTATGTACGATATATTAAGACTAAGATGGACCAGTGTTAACTTCGGAATACCGGAAAAAATGTAAAGCTCTTGTGATTACATGCAATACATGTGGGAAGTTGGGCAGCTTGTGAAGTATTGCAACCAAAAAGTAGAATGACAATAAAAAAGCTGTAGCAGCTCTAGAGGATGGAACAGGTAAACCCAGTTTGAAATAAAACAGGCACCAAAAGAATAATGATGATTTTCTCAGAATAAGTGAGTGTGGGTAAAGCAAGGAGAGTAGATGAAGACTTATAGAATACAAAATCGAAATGTATCATTTAAAGTTGACACAGTGGCCGTGTCAACAGTATCCCGATTAAATTAATTAAGGGTTTGAAAACAAGTATTTGAAGCGGTCAATCCTTGATCCATTATTATAATAACAACAGGGTTCAGAATTTTGGTGAGGTAGAACTATAATGTCTTGATAAAAAAAACCGCATAAGTAGAAAAGCGTTATTTTTAGTAGTGGATATTGAATGATTTTGGGCTTATTAAATGCCTGAATATTAATTCAATCAACAGTCTGCCAAAAACTAAGGAGCAATTTGTAGAAGAGTTCATGTTTTTATTTGAGGTCCTAGGAAAGTTTTCTAAACAATCTATCACCCTAAAAGAGGATGCAGAACCAGCACTACATTATAAAACAAGTAAGAACGCTATAGTCGATATTCCGACTATAAGATACTAGTACTCTTTATTTATTTTATATTCGACACACTCGGAAGTATGCAACACTTTCTTATTTTTTTTTTGGCGGGTATATTTTTTGTCTACAATTATTATCTGATCTTAATGATTGTTGGCAAATCGGAAGAGGAGGTGCTACAAACCGAGTTCCAACTAAATGCGTTAAGATTTGTGGGAGATGTAAGGGGAGGGGCGTGGCAAAATTTTGAAATAACGCATTCTGAAGCTTCACAAGGGGAGTCACAAATTTGGGGACTCTAACTCTAACTAACTCTAACTCTTATAATAAGCCACTGGATGGGGTGAACTCTGCATTACTGTAAAATAAGCAGCTTCGTCTTCCGAGAGATGCCGATCGCACTTTTGCGGGGTACCGACGGGCGTCGTTGCCGACAGCGGAGAGCTTATCTTTAGGAAGTTTAATGTCTAATGTTCTGTCCTGGCGACATTATTTTCTCAAAGTTTACTTACATAAAATAACTGATTAATATCATAACATGCTACATACTTAATTATTACTGGCGCCCAACACGATCGGACAACACCCGAGATTTAATCAATTAAAATCAATTAGCGCGGAGACAACGCCCGCTAAGCGATAAGAAAAAAGAAGAGGAATAAAACCACACTAACAAAAGAGCGCGGAGACAACGTCGGCTCCAAGGTTAGGCAGTTACAATCACAAACTGCGCCCGCGGCAGATCTAAAAATAGATCGCTGCACTCACACTACCAAGCACCCCAAAATCATGTTGCGGGGGAGCATTCGATTGCACTAAGAAGATCGTAGCCACCGTGTAAAAATAAAAGGCAGTTAATTGACCCCAAAATTGTACACCAAAGCGGACGGCTTTGGGCAGCAGCAACGATAGAGAGGAATTAGCACCAACGCAACTGGAGAGCAGCTAAAGAAGAACATCGACAAGGAGGGATATATCAACATAGCCAATGAAAGAGGAACATGTAAGTGAAACTTTTCTTCAAATATCGCGCAAGTATCATTAAAAAAAAAATAAATAAAAAAGAATAGAATAGAATAGAAAGCAAAACAACGTTCATATACAGAAACACTCGGGCGTCTATGTTTCTCAGATATATATTTTTTTTCTACCTGCCTTATTAGTTGCGATTGTTGTCGGCGGGCAATACCAAAAGAAGTCTGTGTTTGATGGAACTTGACTTTGACTCTCAAATAAAATAACTGATAACAGCGGGTCAGCGTAGCTGGGACTGACCGACGACAAAGGCAAACGAAAGGTGGGGGACAACTGAGAAATAATTCGCATATACCCATTCACAACAACATCAGTAGAATTGGTCAACGAACTCAGTTTAGACTCTGAGATTGAACCCGAGGGAAGAGTAGAAGGAGTGGATGCGGCACAGATCCAAGCTATCATAGCTGCGGCAGTCAGCTCTGCATTGGCATCGCAAAAAGCTGACATTGAGGAGCGTTTGCGAGTGGTAACTGACCAACTGCAGGCTGCTAGAGTTCAGGCCCCCGAGGCCAAGGCCTACGAGCCAATTACCTTAAATCGAGAGATACCTTGCGATGAACGAGCCCGACCACTATAGAAGGTAATCAAAAAACCCATTTTACACGAGAAATCAGGGCAATCACCAAACAGATGGTCACCGTGGCCAAGATAATCAATGTTGACCCATCCTCTTCTAAGTTCCGTCAACCAACGTTCAAAAGCGGCAGGGATCCAATTTGGCTATGACATTTGGCACCAACAAGGTGCGTTCAAGAGGCCGGCCGGTTTCCAGAGACTCTCCGACCAGCGCAGACAGAGGGTTAATCACCTCGCTCAGGAGGACCAGTACGAACAACGGTACGAACAGTTAGCATCGGAGACAGCGGCGGAGATCGATGAGGAAAATAATGCGGAATACGACAGTGATACTGTCAATTTTTTAGAAGAGAGTCCCTGCTCCCGTTCGTTAAACCAACAGTAGCGGGGAGAACACTAAACATTTTAATAGATACTGGGGCCGCGAAAAACAACATCAAACCGCTAAAGGAACTTCAGGGAATTGTCTCTGTAGAAGCCCCATTCATTGTAAAATCTCTACACGGCTTTAACAAGGTACGGCAAAAATGTTTCCTCACCATGTTCGGCATTAAAAGCCCGTTTTTCATCTTGCCAGAGCTGTCAACTTTTGATGGCATCGTAGGGCTTGATACGCTGGCTGAGGCTGGCGTCAATATAAACCTGGGGACAAAGAAACTCCACTTCGGACATGAATCTGAAAGAATCCTATTCCGCAAGTGCCCCAGCGTCAACTTCACAAAAGTGGACGACATCGAGGTTCCGCCAACTGTAAAGAACGAGTTTCTCAGAATGATGTCCAACCGTTTAAAGCCATTTGCAGATCCAACTGAAATGCTGCCCTTTAATACTGCTGTAGTAGCCACAATTAGGACCAAGGATGAGGAGCCGATCTACTCAAAAATGTACCCTTTCCCTGTAGGGGCCACCGATTTCATCAATGACGAAGTAAAAGAACTATTGCGGAACAAAATCTTTCGGCCGTCCAGGTGTCCGTACAACAATCCCATATGGGTCGTCAAAAAAAGGCACCGGCGATTTGGGTTCAAGCAAGAAACGGCTAGTCATAGACTTCCGCAAGCTTAACTCAAAAACTTTCAAATCTGGGGAAGGCACGATACTTCACCACCCTTGACCTAAAGTCAGGGTACCACCAAATCACGTTAGCTGACCGCGATCGTGAAAAGACGTCATTTTCGGTAAACGGGGGTAAATATGAGGTCTGCCGTTTACCATTTGGCCTCAGGAATGCATCTAGCATTTTTCAACGGGCCTTTGATGACGTATTGCGGGAGCATATCGGTAAAATATGTTATGTGTACGTTGACGACGTCATCGTATTTTCAAAGAGTGAGGCAGATCATGTCAGAGACATTGACACCGTGCTCAGCAACCTCCATGACGCAAATATGAAGGTGTCAAAGGAGAAGTTCCAGGTCTTCAAGGGACAAGTGGAATTCCGTGGTTTTGTGGTGTCAACCGAGGGCACAAGAACAAGCCCCGATAAGGTCAAGGCCATTCAGTAATTCAGACAGCTCTCCTCCACCCTGTTTGCGGTAAGATCCTTCTTGGGTCTTGCCAACTACTACAGGTGCTTCATAAAAAACTTCGCTCAGATAACAAGGCCTATTTCCAGCATTTTGAAAGGAGAGAATGGTAAAATCAGCAAACAGCGCTGGAAAGCTATTCCCATACAGTTTGACGAGGTACAAAAGCAGGCCTTTGATAAACTTAGGAATATTTTGGCGTCGGAAGACGTTATTCTCGACTACCCAGACTTCAACCAAATGTTCGACCTAACCACTGATGCTTCATCCAGCGGCATCGAGGCGGTGTTGTCGCAAGGTAATAGACCCATAACCATGATTTCTAGGACTCTGAAGGACAGAGAGCTAAACTATGCGACCAATGAGAGGGAACTACTGGCCATAGTTTGGGCGCTAGATACGCTTCATCACTACCTATATGGGAAGAGTGACATTAACATCTACTCAGACCATCGGCCATTGATTTTCGCAGTTTCGGATACAAGCCCCAATTCCAAGATAAAACGTTGGAAAGTGAGAATTAAGGAGTGCGGCGCGAGAGTTTTATACAAACCAGGCAGGGACAATCATGTAGCGGATGCGCTGTCGAGGCAAGATATTAATGCCTTAGAGAGCCAGAGTAGATCCGACGCAGCTACTATTCATAGTGAAGTCTCGCTTACTTACGTACTTGAGGCCACAGACAAGCCAGTGAACTGCTTCAGGAATCAGATAATCCTGAAAGAATCAGACACCCCTTCAAAGCACTTTCACATCCTTACCTCTGGAAAAAACCGTCACAAGATTGACTTTGCCAGTCGAGACACACTTCTTACGTCCATCAAAGAAGTGGTAAAGCCTGGGGTCGTTAGCGCCGTCTATTGCACCTTGCCGACCTTGGCGTTCGTGCAGAATGACCTGGTAAAGGCCTTTCCGGGCACAAAATTTCGGTATTGCAAGGCCCTGGTGACGGATATCACAAACGACGGTTAACGAAGGGAAATAATGACAACCGAACATAATCGGGCGCACAGGGCAGCATAGGAGAATGTGAAGCAGGTGCTGCGCGATTATTATTTTCCAAAAATGAAAAAAATCGCGGCAGAAGTGGTAACAAACTGCAGGATACGCCAAAAAGCTAAGTATGATAGGCACCCTAGGAAGCAAGAATTAGGGGTGACACCGATACCGGCAAGAGTAGGCGAATTTGTTCACATCGACATATTCTCCACCGCAGGAAAATACTTCCTCACCGCGATTGACAAATTTTCACAGTTTGCAATAATGCAACAAGTCGCTTCGCGGACAATAACAGACATTAAAATACCAAATTTGCAACTGGTGAATATCTTCCCAGCTATTAAAACTATCTACTGTGACAATGAGGCAGCCTTCAATTCTGATACCATTCGGTCCTTATTGAAAAACCAATTCAAGATCGATATAGCGAATACCCCACCGTTGCACAGCACATCAAACGGACAAGTAGAGCGCTTCCACAGCACCTTGTTAAAAATCGCCAGGTGTTTGAAGTTGCAGCGCCAGGTTTTCGACACGATCGAGCTTCTCATTCTAGCAACCATCGAATACAACCGAACCATCCACTCCGTCACAAACAAGACACCCATGTATGTGGTCCACGTAAATTGCGACCTTAAGGAAGAGATAATCTTGAAACCGGCAAAGGCCCAACAAGAACAACATGATAGGAAGAACCCAAGCAGACAAAATAGGACCTTTGATTTAGGAGAACAGGTCCTAGTGAAAGCCAACACTAGGTTAGGAAATACTCTAGCTCCCCTCTGTGCTGAGCAAAGGGTAGAAGCAGATCTAGGAACCACCGTTCTTATTAAAGGGAGAGTGGCCCACAAAGACAATTTGAGGTAGGTAATGAATCATGTTTAGGAAACAGGTTTTATAGCACTGAGTTCAGATCCATAAGGGCAATTCATACTATAAGTAAGATAAGTATACTATAAGTAACTGTATAACATAGTTAGTAAGTGGCTGTGTCCCTCATTTCTTATAAGATATCCGTTCAATATTTCTGCATCCTAGCAATCATATCGTTGACAGCTCTGACCGACTCAAAACTGACAGATAATCATAAATTCGAGAAAACAAACACAGATCAACGCCCTCACCGAGACCGTCAACCAGTTATTAAAAGTAAACAGAAAGGAAGAAATCAATACTTCCCACCTTTATGAGACCCTTTTAACCAGAAACAGAATCTTGACACTCGAATTGCAAAACCTAATGATCGCCACCATTTTGGCTAGACTAAATATTGTAAATCCAGCTATCATCGATGATGACTTAGGGGCGATTTTGAAGAAAGGTTCCACAGATATCAGCGTTACCCAACTATTGGGCACTGCCAATGTGAGGGCACTAGCTAATAAGGAATTCATAATTTTTGTAATCGAAATACCTAGACCTAAGTTCATTTGCAAAAAGATAACTATCTTCCCAGTCGCATACAAAGGAATAGCGATCCGGTTACCCCAGAGCATCTTAGCAGAATACGGCAACAAAGTCATCGCCAAAGTGCGCACAAGAGCTGCACTTTTTTGCCGTGGTCCACTGCGGTACGCAGCCCAACAATCTGCCCCCGATCTTGGCTGTAGACGAGGGTATCGTGATAATCAACGACGCCACCACCATCGTGGCTGTCGACGATGGTCCCGAACGCAACGTTGCGGGAACGTACTTGGTTACCTTTGACCAGGTTGCTCACATCAACAGGAAAAATTACACCAACTCCAAAAATACGCCGGAGAGGATCCCGGGCGTGGCGACTTCTGCGAAGATCAACGTCACCAGCCACCAAGCTCTGTTAAGCCTGCCGTACCTTCACAAGTTAATAGAGGAAACTTTGCAACACCTGACCAAAGTCCAGGCACACCTTACGATCGGTCCCATACTGGCTACTAAAAAAAAAAACGATCTGACGCCCCAAAAGGGGAGTCTACATACCAAATTTGGTCTCTTTAGCTCTTATAGTCTCCGGGATCGAAGTATTCATACGGACGGACATGGCTAGATCGACTCGGCTGTTGATGCTGATCCAGAATATTTATACTTTGTAACACCATTCCGTGTAAGCGATTATTTTACAAATAACCATGATTTGAAATTTACATGCGAGTTGTTTCGACCTTACGGAACGCAAAGAAAGGTTTTAATGCTCTCCACGTTGGCTTTAAGCAATTAAATATGTCATTCTCGACACTCGCAGCAAATTTCACATCTTTTAATTCAGAGGATTTAAGTGCAAGAAAGTAAATGATCTGGTCTGGAAAAGGGCTGGAAATGCGCCCCCTGTCGAACTTTCCAGTGTCGTGCCTTCAGTATCGTTGACTTCATCCGACAGCAGCACAGGCGTTGTAGTTAAGGGATCCCACAGAGGATATGGTGATATCATTTTGCATGAGCGATCGTGGCGGCGCCATCAGATCTATAAAATTCTCTCCGGATAACCATCTCCGGATGAAGATCCGTTTCACCCATCATTACATTACTTGGATATTCCTATTCCTGCTGTATCTGCATCATCCAAATTGTCAGCTGCAACATATTCATTCAGAAACGCTGATTTCGCTAGCCTTAATAATGTCACCCTTCAATCAGACAGGTATACTTGTACACTTGTACAGATATGGACAGTGCGGTAGACTTCTTATTCAAAATTCTTTATTCCATTTTTAAAGATTTGGTTCCGTTCACTAGTCCTGTTAGGCTTAATAAGCCTCCTTGGCTTACTCCACAGTCGTCCAATTTAAAAAATATAAAATCTAGACTCTTTAGAAGTTCAAAGTCTCTTGAAGGTCCTCTGACTATTCGAGCTATATTGCTGTTCGTTCAAGGTTCACTATTATTAATTCAAAGTGCTATAAAGCATATTTGAATCGCTGTAGGGTACCATTTTCTCAGGACCCTAAACAATTTCATAATTTTGTTAATTCAAAACTTAAGCCATCTCTCCTACCTTCTTCAATATTTTATATAAATACAGCATTGCCAATTTGTTAGCAGATTTCTTTCAAACAATTTATTCCTCATAAGTATCTGTCTGATAAGATATACCCTTATAGCTTACACAGGTCTAACAACATCCCACCTCCCCTAGTTACTGAAAGCTTATTGCTTAATGAACTTAAGTCTATTAAGCCTAACTTTTTTCCTGGTCCTGATGGCGGTCCTGGGTGTATTCTCAAATTCTGCGCTGATGCGCTTTTGTAGTGCATAGTGCAGGGCGTGCGTTTAGTAGGTGCTGTATGGTTATTCTGTTGTTGTTGTTACATAGTGGTTGGTATTTAGGTAGTGGCCTAGGCGAAATCTTATTATTGTGATTTGCTTGAGTCTGTTTAGTTTGTGTTTTGGCATGTACTGAGGTAAATCCGCATGTTGTTTGAATTTAGGTTTTTTAGGTAGATGTGTATGTTTGTTGGATTTGTATTTGGGGTGAAGGTGAGTGGCATTTTGCAAATTCATCACCAATTATGCCTGCCTGGTATTGTATTGAAAGATATTGTTGTGAATTTTTTCGTTGCCTTTAATGTGCAGTTTTTGTTTCGAGAGAAGTTATGGGTTTTTTATGTATACGAAATGTGGTGTCAATAAGGTTGGTGATGTCGCAGAGTAGTTTGTGGTTGACCAGTTTATGGAGCATGTATGGTATGACGAGTTCTCTACATATATTTATTGTGTGGTCAATTACGGGCATGTTTTTTTTGTATATGAGGGTGTTTCTTGAGATTATAATGTTTTTCGAGAGCTTGGATGTTTGCAGGTCGCATTTTTGTTCTATTAAAAGGATGTTGGCTTCGTGGAGTAGGTTGTTTATGGGGGTGGATCCGAAGGCCCCTAGAGCAATTCTAATGGCAGCATTGTAGGGGGTTTTTAATTTGTCAAGGATTACTCGGTGAGTGCCCATATAAGAATAATTCGTTCCCTATTTTGTCATTTACTGTTGCTTTTGCGATGTTGAGTGTGAGCGTGTTGCATTTAAATTTATGGGTAGAATCATGGCAGAAGGTTTTCATATGTGTGTTGAATTTGTTATTTATAGTTATGCCTAGTATATTTAGGGAGCCTACATAGGGGATTTGGATGGTGTTACAGTTTGCTGTGTATGTGCATTTGTGTTTTTGGCATATCTGTAGGTCTTGGCATATTGATAAAGACAACGAATCTCTTGAGTACTCGCCCCAAAGGTCTGACAGGTGTTGGGCACGAATGTTGACTATTTCGTAATTGTTTGTGTCTAGTGTATGTGCTGGATATTGAGTGTATATGTCTGATAGGATTAAGTCCGCAGAAGAGGCGTTGTGATGAGGCGGTTGCGGTTGTTGAGGTGAAAGAGTTCGAGGCTTCTTGTTTGCTTTTTTTAATTTGGAATTTAAGTTTGACGTTTGTTCGTCTATAGTTTATAATATATCTGTGGTGTTGTTGTTGTTTAGTGTTTTCCTGGCTTTCTGTTTGGCTTTTCTTAATATGATAAGGTTTTTGTGCCCTGGATGGCATTAGTAGCTATTCCAACGACCATGTCCAAAGCGTGTATGGTCGACTTTGCTTTTCGGAAACCAAATTGGTTAGCGGAAGTCCGCCTGCTATTTTTATTGCTGACTCCAGGCGGGAGCAGATGAGCTTCTCTAATACTTTGCCAATCGTATCGATTAGGCATTTTGGCCTTTAAAATGATGGATCTTCGTGAGGTTACGCAGGTTTAGGAAGCAGCACCAACGATTGGTTTTCCATATACTGGGGAAGACTCTCTCTCTGAAGCCCTCGTTGAACGATACCACGAGCACGTTCGGGTGCAGAGAGAGGGCCAGCTTCAAAGCCAGGGGTGGGACTCCATCTGGACCGGGGGCCTTATTAACCTTTAGGATTATGTGGAATCGGTAACGCTCGGTGAGGATGCTTGACCGGGTTGGTTGTTGAGTCTCGGAGGAAAAAGTGTCTCCACAATGAACTTCAGTTTGCTAACGTCGGCTGGTGATGCTTGCGTGCCTGCGTAGATGCTCTTCACTACGAGCTTATATGCCTTACCCCATGGGTCCTGTTCCGCAGAATCGCACAATTTCGGGAAACATTCTCGCTGGCTATTTCGGATAGCCAAAGATTGGCCTTCCACGCGAGCGTTCGTAGCGTCTTCTGGCTTGCAGACAAGTTGGGCGAGCGTCTGCTATCGACTCGTTCCACCAGTATGTGGGGACATGCTGGAGCCTGTACGGCCTTCGTTGTCTCATGCTTTTGTCGCAGGCCTGGATGAGTTGCGCCACCATTTGGCAAGCTCGAGCTTCTGCGCATCTACTCGTGCTAAATGCTCGTGCTGCAACAGAGAATGCCTGGCTGTTGAAGGTGTCTGTACGTTATGACCTCCCAAACGTGTTCTTGCTCTGCACTGGAGAGCTCGTTCTCCGATTGTGCAGATGATTTCAGCGTGGTCGCTTGCCGTTCGCTAATGTTCTCCTCCCTTATGGTTTGTTAAGGTTCAACTGTAGTAGCTTCAACATTTTAATTTATTGCCTGCTTCGCGATGTACCGGGCATCTGCAGCTACCAATTGGATGGTCCGTAGCCTTCTAGCCGTTTTTCATGCATATACAGTGTTTTGGAGGCTTGTTGCAGCTGTTCGCTTTCTGAACAGTCGCACCGACTCGACAATTTCTTCCTCAGTCACCAACTCATTCAGGTCGCAAATTTCGCCATTTTTGTCAGTGCTTTGACGACAGTGCAGCTTCCCAAGGTTTTTCCTACTGCGCCTTGTAGCTCGACTGTAATGTGCGCTAGTTTTTCATTTAGACGCATCAGGAGGTCGCTCTTTGCGGCCTTCCGATGCCCTGTATATATCTGAAAAGATGCTTTAGCGAAGGGTCGCTTTTCACTACCTTTAGGATATCTGCGTAGCTACAGTCACCGATACCAGATACTGTGATTGCATCAGGTCTTGAGCGTTTGGGCATTTTTCGATGGCCTACTACACTTGACCAGCACTCAATGGGTTCATGTGGCTTTCTTGCAGGTGTTTCTTTGCTGGAGGCACCAACAAGATCCTGGTGCTTGCCTTTTTTGGGCAAGCTCCATCTAGCGCCGATCCCATCATCTCCAAGGTGCGTCTCAGAGTCTTAGGAGCTTCCTAAACTGGCGATAGCACCGACGATGCAGCTCCGATAGAAGCAACTATCGGATGTTGTACAGGCGGTGTTCAGCAATGCGCTCCTTCACGAGAAGGCTGCCCCCACTTTGAAGCGCGTCTATCTTCAGCAATCACCCGTACATGATCACTGAATTTACAAGTGTTTTGGAGTATGTGTTCCTCAATTGTTGCCTGCGTCTATTATGGTTTTGTGGTCGACCTTTTCTGTGGTTTTAATTGCCGTGAGTTCTTGTTGGTTATGTGGGGCATTTGCGATCGAGAGGGCTATGTTGGTGGTCAATTTCTGGATTGTTCTTGCAGTTTAAGCATTTTTGTGTGTTTTTGCTGAGTTCCCCTTCGTCTGTGTGTTTTTCTTCTGAGCAGTCTTTGCATATTTCTGAGCTCTTGCAGATGGGGGTGTCCGAAGCGCAGGCGTGTTTTGCATCGTAGAAGAAGTGGGATGCAAGCTCGTACGCGGACGGTTTCATAGCCAATTTTTAATGTTTCGGGTACTTTATGTGTTTCGAATGTTATTGTAAGAAGTCCAGTTTCTATTAATGTATTGCTATCTTCACAGTTTGTGTTGACTTGCTGCTTTTTTATTTTATTTTTTTTTTATTTCAGTTACCATTTGTCTCTAGTTGAAGAATTTCGGTATCACTTATATTGTGAAGTTCGTTGCAATATATAAAGCCTTTGGAGAAGTGAAGGGTTTTGTGCTCTGTTGCAGTTATTTCCATGTTTGTGATTTTGTTTAATTTTAACAGTTTTAAAGTCTGCAGTTGGTTTTTTGTTTTTTCAAGAATCGACTTCTCTTCCGCAAGCATAGCTTATGGTTTTTTTTTAAAAACAAATGATACAGTTTCATTTCTTTATAAGATGATATATTTAGGTTCGCCTAGTTGTGGGTTGGCGTATTGTGCATGGTTGTTGTTGTTGGGCTCAAGTCCGTTATAGGCGTGACTGGTGTGTATTTGTTTTTGTATATTTGTGTTAGATGTTTGCTTGTCTAAATTTTACTGATAAGCGTTTTGGTTTGCGAAGCGTGAAGTTTTGTTCTGCTGTATCACGTCTCATCAATGTGGAGGTAGAAGTGAAACTGTAATTCTCTTTATACTCGTTTTCTAATAGAGTAAGCGGATAAAATAAAGAACAAGTAAGAACGCTATAGCCGATATTCCGACTCTAAGGTACTCGATGTAAAATTTAATAACAAACTTGATCTAACGCAGCACAAGGGCGGACATGGCTACATCGACTCGGCTGGTGCTCCTGATCAAGAATATATACTTTTATATATATACGCTTCCTTTTGCCCGCTACTTACATTTGCAAGAATACAATACACTCGCTTACTCTACTAGAGTACAAGTATAAAAAGCAGCAGGGAATGCTGCAGGGGTCTCAAAGAAAATCCTTTTGCTGCAACTAACGACATTCACATTTTGTTGATATCTGAAGCACATAAAAAAACGGATTGACTTTCCAACTGCACGGATATGACTGCTATGGAGTAAACTATGGAGGCAATACGCACAATGGAGGTGTAGCCGTGCACTCAAAAAGAGCATCAAACATCATGCTCAAATAAACATTACTCAAGCTCAAGTTCAAGGTTCACTGTGCTTAATTCCGAGTGGTATAGTCTTTTTTTTCGCTGTAGGGTCGAATTTTTTACGGACATTAAGCAATTGTATAACTTTTTAAATTCATAACGAAGATCACATGCCCTTCCCGCTTCTTTATCTTATATAACACTGAAGTAAATACAGATTAGGCGATCGCTGATTTGCTTGCAGAGTTTTTTAAGCAACTTATTCGTCTGTTAAGAATCGGACTAGACACACCCTTATAATTAACACAGGTCTAGTAACATCCCACCTCCCCTAAGTACTAATGAACTAAAGTCCATTAAGACAAACTCTTCCCTTGTCCTGATGATGTTCCTGGATGTATTCTCAGAATATCAGATTCTGCGCTAACGCGTTATGCAATCTGACATGGAATGGACATGACGTCAGATCAAGTTTGTTTTAAAAGTTTTTGAGTTTGCGAAATGTATGTAACAGGCAGAAAGAAGCGTTTCCGACCTCAAAAAGTATATATTTTCTTGATCAGAAAGACAAGCCAAGTCTATCTAGCCATGTCAATCTATCCGAATGAAAAACCATTTTTGTTTTTCATCCAACATCGGTTTGGATGCCTTACGTATGTTGACCAGATTTTATTCTGATCGGGCAACTATATCATAGAGCCCCCATAGAGCCGCCATAGAACCATTTTTTTTTTTAAATTAACATAAAATGTTTGTTTTTTGTACTAATTTGAGGAGGTCTCACGTCTGTTGACCAATTTTTATTCAGATCGGGTGTTTTGCGTTTTATCCAAATCACACAAAATGTGATTTTTATCCATTTAAGAAGGCCCCACATTGACAGACAATATCCAGGACAAAATTTTATTTAGATCGGACAGTAACCGATCATATAACCGATTTTTCGGAATTTGGATTTCATTCATTTATGTTTCTTTCAAATCGAGCCAAATTTAGTTTTTATCCATTTTAAGAGAGCACAAGTTCTAAATTGTTGTGCTCTTGTTTCAAAGTAATGTTGATAAATATATATGTAAAACCAGAATATTTCTTATTAGTATTTGTTATTTGCTTACGCCACGTAAATCAAGCTTAAGTATCTGTACTGCGCTGTCGCCGCCCATCTAAAACCAAGCAGCAAGGGTAATTAACGGCCAAGGGTCAGAACCGAGAACCGAAACCTTTCCAAAGAAAGGCCAGAAGAAGCATATATTATTCAGCTTTTCAAGACATCAGACGGACCTCAAAGGGAGAGCTTCTCGAAATGCAAAAGGCTGCTGACCCGAAAACCTCAGAGACACAGCCCATACAGAGTACCTTAACCTGAAAGGCCGAAGAGAAGGTAATGCAGGAATCTATACAGATCGTGATGCTGCCGAAGTCTGACAAGGACCTCCAGGACTCTTGTTTTATCGGGACTTTGACGTACAATGCCCTGCATGTTCAAGTGGACCACGATACCAAGCCACGGGGCTTGTTACGAGCGAAGCTCTGGCTAGAAGCTCCCACCTCCCGCCCAACCGGCCGAGGGGCGCATCTGTATCCCAGAAATCGGATACAGACTAGACTCCCTGCTGCCGCACAATCCGTACTCTCAAACATAGCTCCAAAAAACTAACTTCATCTTTTTTTTTGCTTACCAAAATGTTAGAGGCCTTAAGTCTAAACTCGCTAAACTTTACACTGATAGCCTCCCTTTAGATTTTCATATTTTAATTTTTACAGAAACTTGGTTAAGGCCCGATATCTTAGACTCTGCAATCTTTCCCAATAATTATACTGCCTATAGATTTGATCGTCCCTCCCGCCAGGGTGGTGGCGTATTGATTGCTGTTGATTGCGGCCTTCTGTCGGAATCAAATCTGATTAATTTTCCTAAGGTGATTATATTATAAATACTAAAGTGTCTCCTAAATGCTTTTCTGTTTTTAGCGCTGTCTCTTACGTTCCTTCACGTTCCGATCTTTCTTTTTACTTGGATCATCTTAATGCTATTCAATCGATAGCGTCAATGCTTTTTGATATTGATCAAATGTTGGTTTTTGGTGATTTCAACATCTGTGATGTCACGTGGTATTCTGTGATCGACTCAGAAGATTTGATAGGTTCAGGGCAGTACGAATTTGTTAACGGCTTAACGGTACAATTTTCTCAGGACTCAAAACCATTTTATAATTTTGTTAATTCAAAACTTAAACCATCTGTCCCAACTTCTTCATTATTTTATATAAATACAGCATTGCCAATTTGTTAGCAGATTTCTTTCAAACAATTTATTCCTCTCAAGTATCGGTCTGATCAGATATACCCAGATATACCCACATCCCATAGTTACTGAAAGCTTATTGCTTAATGAACTTAAGTCTATTAAGACAAACTTTTTTCCTGGTCCTGATGACGTTACGAGGTGTATTCTCAAATTCTGCGCTGATGAGCTTTTATAGTGCATAGTGCAGGTCGTGCGTTTAGTAGGTGCTGTATGGTTATTCTGTTGTTGTTGTTACATAGTGGTTGGTATTTAGGTAGTGGCCTAGGCGAAATCTTATTATTGTGATTTGCTTGAGTCTGTTTAGTTTGTGTTTTGGCATGTACTGAGGTAAATCCGCATGTTGTTTGAATTTAGGTTTTTTAGGTAGATGTGTATGTTTGTTGGATTTGTATTTGGGGTGAAGGTGAGTGGCATTTTGCAAATTCATCACCAATTATGCCTGCCTGGTATTGTATTGAAAGATATTGTTGTGAATTTTTTCGTTGCCTTTAATGTGCAGTTTTTGTTTCGAGAGAAGTTATGGGTTTTTTATGTATACGAAACGTGGTGTCAATAAGGTTGGTGATGCAGAGTAGTTTGTGGTTGAGTAGTTTATGGAGCATGTATGGTATGACGAGTTCTCTACATATATTTATTGTGTGGTCAATTACGGGCATATTTTTTTTTGTGGATGAGGGTGTTTCTTGAGATTATAATGTTTTTCGAGAGCTTGGATGTTTGCAGGTCGCATTTTAGTTCTATTAAAAGGATGTTGGCTTCGTGGAGTAGGTTGTTTATGGGGGTGGATCCGAAGGCCCCTAGAGCAATTCTAATGGCAGCATTGTAGGGGGTTTTTAATTTGTTCAAGGATTACTCGGTGAGTGCCCATATAAGAATAATTCGTTCCCTATTTTGTCATTTACTGTTGCTTTTGCGATGTTGAGTGTGAGCGTGTTGCATTTAAATTTATGGGTAGAATCATGGCAGAAGGTTTTCATATGTGTGTTGAATTTGTTATTTATAGTTATGCCTAGTATATTTAGGGAGCCTACATAGGGGATTTGGATGGTGTTACAGTTTGCTGTGTATGTGCATTTGTGTTTTTGGCATATCTGTAGGTCTTGGCATATTGATAAAGACAACGAATCTCTTGAGTACTCGCCCCAAAGGTCTGACAGGTGTTGGGCACGAATGTTGACTATTTCGTAATTGTTTGTGTCTAGTGTATGTGCTGGATATTGAGTGTATATGTCTGATAGGATTAAGTCCGCAGAAGAGGCGTTGTGATGAGGCGGTTGCGGTTGTTGAGGTGAAAGAGTTGGAGGCTTCTTGTTTGCTTTTTTTAATTTGGAATTTAAGTTTGACGTTTGTTCGTCTATAGTTTATAATATTTCTGTGGTGTTGTTGTTGTTTAGTGTTTTCCTGGCTTTCTGTTTGGCTTTTCTTAATATGATAAGGTTTTTGTGCCCTGGATGGCATTAGTAGCTATTCCAACGACCATGTCCAAAGCGTGTATGGTCGACTTTGCTTTTCGGAAACCAAATTGGTTAGCGGAAGTCCGCCCGCTATTTTTATTCCTGACTCCAGGCGGGAGCAGATGAGCTTCTCTAATACTTTGCCAATGGTATCGATTAGGCATTTTGGCCTTTAAAATGATGGATCTTCGTGAGGTTACGCAGGTTTAGGAAGCAGCACCAACGATTGGTTTTTCCATATACTGGGGAAGACTCTCTCTCTGAAGCCGTCGTTGAACGATACCACGAGCACGTTCGGGTGCAGAGAGAGGGCCAGCTTCAAAGCCAGGGGTGGGACTCCATCTGGACCGGGGGCCTTATTAACCTTTAGGATTCTGTGGAATCGGTAACGCTCGGTGAGGATGCTTGACCGGGTTGGTTGTTGAGCTTCGGAGGAAAAAGTGTCTCCACAATGAACTTCAGTTTGCTAACGTCGGTTGGTGATGCTTGCTTGCCTGCGTAGATGTTCTTCACTACGAGCTTATATGCCTTACCCCATGGGTCCTGTTCCGCAGAATCGCACAATTTCGGGAAAGATTCTCGCTGGCTATTTCGGATAGCCGAAGATTGGCCTTCCACGCGAGCGTTCGTAGCGTCTTCTGGCTTGCAGACAAGTTGGGCGAGCGTCTGCTATCAACTCGTTCCACCAGTATGTGGGGATATGCTGGAGCCTGTACGGCCTTCGTTGTCTCATACTTTTGTCGCAGGCCTGGATGAGTTGCGCCACCATTTGGCAAGCTCGAGCTTCTGCGCATCCACTCGTGCTAAATGCTCGTGCTGCAACAGAGAATGCATGGCTGTTAAAGGTGTCTGTACGTTATGACCTCTCAAACGTGGTCTTGCTCTGCACTGGAGAGCTCGTTCTCCGATTGTGCAGATGATTTCAGCGTGGCCGCTTGCCGTATAAATGTCAATAGTTTGCCACTGCGCATTTCCAAATAGCCATGGGCTCACGGGAGTTTTGTCAATAATTGAAGTGACCCACTTCCTGGAGTGCGGAAGAGTGATCGCCGTATACCCACAGTGCCGATTTCTCACTAATGTCGGAGGCCCAAAGCCGAATGCAAGATGATTCTCGGTGGTGAGTTTCGCAGTAATGTTCTCCTTCCTTACGGTTTGTTAAGGTTCAGCTGTAGTAGCTTCAACATTTTAATTTACTGACCGCTTCGCGAGGTACCGGGCATCTGAAGCTACCAATTGGATGGTCCGTAGCCTTCTAGCCGTTTTTCATGCATATACAGTGTTTTGGAGCCTTGTTGTAGCTTTTTGCTTCCTGAAGGGGCGCACCGACTCGACAATTTCTTCCTTAGTTGCCAACTCATTCAGGTCGCGAATTTCGCCATTTCTGTCAGTGCTTCGACGACAGTGCAGCTTCCCAAGGCCTTTCCAACTGAGTCTTGTACCTCAACTGTTGCGTGCGCTAGTTTTTCATTTAGACGCATCAGGAGTTCGCTCTTTGCAGCCTTCCGATGCCCTGGAGGCACCAACAAGATCCTGGTGTTTGCCTTTTTTGGGCGGTGTTTTCCGTTGCTCGGATAATGCTGAGTCCCGAGTTCTTTTTGGTGTATTTTTTGACACACCAAGTGTTTCTTGGCAATTACCGTTCGAGAAGGCACAGGCGTGGGCGTCGTTTGAGTCTCTACGGAAGGCATAACCTAAAAGCTACCTTATGTAGATCGACAATCTTGGCCACTTCCGAGCGCATCAGTGAATTTATATGCCTCTGCCCACTAAACAGAATCTAAACCAGTGTTTAAAAAACTGCCAACAGTTTTTGCAGTTCTGTTATTGCTAGAACTGTTGCTGCGAGCATTTTCGACAGTCGCAGTCGCAGCGAAAGCAAAAACATTTTTTTATCAGCAGCGCAGCGCTTCGGGAATCGACAACTTCGGCAGTTTTACGAATGCTAGAGCTGTTGCTGCGAGCATTTTCGACAGTCGCAGTCGCAGCAAAAGCAAAAACTGTTCTTGATCAGCAGTGCAGCGCTTCGAACTGCGTGAACTGGCGACAGTTGCAGTCGCAGCAAAATCAAAAACTGTCGACTGCCGAACAGCATAGCATAGCACAGCACAGCAGACAGCTTCGACACTTTTTGCTTTGCTTTGTTTTGGTAACTTTTGTAACTGTAATTGCCGAAGTCACTTGCGGCGTACTTTGTAGCAATGAAACAGATCGTAGACGTAGTCTTGTATTAATGTGCATCCGAGCAACAGCAAAAATGTCGCTTAATAAACAATGTGATGTTTGGAAGTATTTTGATACCAATGAGGAAGGGGACTTTGCTACATGTAAAACATGCAAAAGCAAACTTAAAACCAATCGAATTTCAAATTTAAAAGCTCATATTGTCAAAGTACATCATTTGAAAATGACACCTCCATCCGAACTGTCTTTTTTTTTTTTTATGTGTTTATTACTTTACAAAGATATATAGCTTACTGTTACTATTATTAACAACTTATACTATAGTGGATAATTAATTTTGGATGGCAAAAGGGGAAGATTAAAGGGTTCTGTGGGACAGGTCGGTTGGGTGGACTCTCTTGAGCCTCCTTCTCATTCTTACTCCGTGGATACGTCTACTTCTTAGGAGCCTTTGCGCCAGCTGGTTAGGGTGATGTGCGAGTTTGTCTAGATATGCAGAAGCTTGGCGATTGATCACATCTCCGATCCTCGGTACATGAAGTTCTTTGTGGATATCGCTGTTGCGTATGTACCATGCCGCACCAGAAATTCTGCGCAAGAATTGGGACTGCACAACACGTAGGTCGGACAAGAGAAGTATACAGTAGTTTGGTTATATAAGGATCATCAAATTCCTTCGACCATCGTTTGATAAAACCCAGAACACCCCAGCCTTATTGACTGTAATTGAAATGTGTAAATCGAATTTAAATTTAGGGTCTATAAGAACACCCAAGTCAACAACTGAGTCGATTCGATCAAGGGACACATCGTTAAGAAGCTACGATGTCTGAAGCGGTATGCTACGACAAAACGAAATAAGTTTGAATTTAGAACAGTTGAGTTTTAATAAGTTGACACCACAATTGGAAAAAAATCAAGGTCATCTTGCAGCCTGAAGTGGGAAGAAGAGTCGTTGAAGGACAAGCAAAGTTTAACGTCGTCGGCGAACATAAGTACACGAGAGTGGTATAGAGCCTGAGGCAAATCGTTGATAGATAATATGAAGAGCTGGGGACAGAGGTGGCTAGCCTGCGGTACCGCTGATGTAACCGTAAGGGCCTTAGAGTAAGAGTTATTTAAAAGAACTTTCTGAGTTCTGAGATTAAGGTCGGAGATTATGTCGGAGATGCACTTAAGAAGATGGGATGGGAAGCCAAAGAGATCTAACTTATGAATAAGTCAACAGTGTTTTACCTAGTCAAATGCTTTGCTGAAGTCAGTGTAAATGATGTCAGTTTCCATTTTATTCTTAAATTCTTGTATTACAGAAGAAGAAAAGTCTAGTAAATTAGTGGTGGTTGACCTACGCTTCATAAGCCCATGCTGAGCAGATGAAATTATAGAACCACAAGAGTGTTGTAACTGTGTCAGCGTACAGACCCCTTTTTTAGGCTGGACATTGTGGAAGTGGGGCTTTCAGACCATCGAGGACTATCCGACAACCAATAAGGTTTACGGAAACATCGGAACACCGTCAACACTATAAATGTAGTCACTGAGCTGGCAAGTAGAGCCATCGAAGGGACAAGATGGGCCTCAAGGGCCAAGAAATACTGCCTCAACAATATCCTCGATAAAAATCCCCTTCAATTCAGCGACTTGCACCAAGGTTTTAGATGCGCTGAGTAGTCTGGAAGTCAGAACGTTCTTCATAGAGTGAGTCGAGAGGTACTTTAGCTCTATGAGACGGATGAGAGACGATACATTGTTACGATACGGGTCCCACAAGGATCCGTATGTGAACCTCTGCTCTGAAACATAATGTACGATAGAATCCTTTGGTTATCCCTCCCCGAAGGTACGACAATAGTGGCGTTCGTAGATGATATCGCAGATGTGACAGTGGCGACACATATCGCAGAGGCGACTGCAATGAATAGCGATGACGATCAGACATTGGCTACAACGCAATGGGCTCCGTTCTTATCAGCAGCAGGAAGTCAACGGTAAGGGTTGGATCTACCATAATTAAAACAAAGCCATCGGCTAAATACCTTAGTATGATGGTCGATCGCAATCTCAGCTTCAAACCCAAGCACCTCCATATAATTATATTGGTCAACAATATGGGCCGCTGAAACAAAAACTTCATCCTACGTCAGGGGCTGCAAACTTGCTCGATGCGGCAGTCGATGGAGAGGCAGAAGCCAACGTGAAGCAACCATAATCCGATGACAGGACAGGTGTACGCATGCCACAACATGAAGGTGGACCCATAGACTTCTTCCCAACATAGCCATATGGTACCAAAGGACGCATGGAGAGATAGATAATTACCTCGACACAGGGACCAGGCATACCTTCACCGATTCAAGTACGAGACCAACATATTCTGCGAGCATTGTGGTGATAACATCCAACATCCACTAGTTACTGAAAGCTTATTGCTTAATGAACTTAAGACTATTAAGCCTATCTTTTTTCCTGGTTCTGCTGGCGTTCGGGGCATATTCTCAAATTCTGCGCTGATGCCCTTTGTAAGGAGGAGTCTGGAAGAAGTCGTTTATTATTCCTCTCCATAAAAAAAGCGAATAAGACTGACTGAATAAGCATCAAACAATATCAGTCATCTAAATGAGAGCGAAAGAGATTGAGTAAGAGTAAACAAGGTTATAAATAGAGAGCGTCTCGGTGTTTATTTTGATTCCGCATGATGGGTCTTTGCGCCGCTCTAAAACTTGCACCTGCCAAATTTCGTTTTCGATTAAGAATTATGGGGTCAGAATCAGAATTAAATTTGGTCAACATACTTGGGAGCTCCTTAAATAAATCAAAACCAAATTTGATTTTGAAAGAAAGCAAACATTTGGTGTTCATTCAAAAAATCGGTTATATGGGGTATATATAATTGCTTGATCTGAATAACGTTTTACCTGTGAATGTGGGGCCTCCTAAAATGTATACAAACCAAAGTTGGCTCGATTCTCCAAAAACAAACATTTTGTGCTCGTTTCGAAAAAATCGGCCCAATCTGAATCATGCTCAGTTGATATAGATGCCTCTAGGACACATAATCCCCAAAATTGGTTCAATTCCAATGAAAAACAATAAAGCTATGAAATCAAAAACTAAAATGGGCGGTAGTTTGTATGGGGACCATAATAAAAAGTGGGCGTGGCAAAAAATAAAATAAACTTGATCTGGGTACATATTCATAGCAAATAAAAATTTAAATTTGAAATTTCTTTCTCTTGTAGTTTCCTTGATATTAATTTTCATACATTCGGCGGACAGACGGACGGACATCGCTAGATCGTTTTGATGAAGAATATATATACTTTGTAGAAAATGTCTTTTCGAAGAACTGGCAATGAAAAGCTGAAAATTTAGTGTTTATTCTGGAACAATCCGTTATATAGGAGCTAAATGGTATAGTTGTCCGATCTTGATCAGAATACGCCAGCGAACGTGGGGCTTATTCAAATGGATACAAACCGAGCTGGCCTTGATTTGGAATAAAAACAGAAAAGTTATGCTTCTAAGTGTTCATTCCGGAGCATTTGGTTATGGAAGCTATATGGTATTGTAGACCGATCTGACCCTTGTTTGGGGGCCTTTTAAAAGGGTACTCACCAATTTTGGTTTATTATTTGTAAAATAATCGCTTACACGGACACTGATTTTGGCACATTTAAAATGAATGGCCAACAAAAAAGCATAGGCTCGGAATAATCAGCCTTGAAAGGGCAACTTTTTATTGTAGCAGTCAGCCATTGAAATTGAGAGCACAGTAAGAATGATAAAAAATGTCTCACTGGGTAGCTGGGTCTCACTGGGTGGGTAGCTGGCATCAATATAACGGATTTGGAACGACAAAAGAACAGAGAGTCTAAAATTTCATCAAACATATCTGTAACAATCAGGCCTGTTCGCGTTTCGACTTCTACAATTTTCGATTAGTGTTCGCAATGTTAGAATCCGATTGAAATATTCGGTTTCAAACGTTTGGCCTTGTAGCTTTCGGAATCAAAAGTAATTCAATATTTGATCGTTATTATACCATTCACAAAATGGTATATTAATTTTTTTCAGAAAGTTTACAACACATACAAGGAAGCGTTTCCGACTGTATAAAGAATATATATTTTTGATCAGCAAAACCATGTCCGTCTGTCCGTTCGCTACAAAGCTGAAATTTTTACCGCTGTGCCATTTTTTAGATATGCTATCTTTCGTACTCCTAGTCTGGTCCATAGTTACAGTCCCCAGTCCATACAGCGGCTACCTAATGAGGACTCTTTAATGGGGATGGGCCTTCCGGCCAATCTGGAGAAGGTGGATAACACAAAAATTGAAGAGTACCTTCAAATTACTCCCCCTGTCGAACATTCCAGTGTCGTGCCTCCAGTATCGTTGACTTCATCCGACAGCAGCATACCCACTGCTGTGGCTGCCCTGCTTGGACCTCTCATCGGCATTCTTTATTTCTGGACTAGCCGTAGATTCTATATCAGGCGATGATTTCGCCTAAGTACATACCAAAACTAGTTTACATAGTTCGGGGAAGCAGTTTAAAGCTAGAACTAGAAATCGGATACCGATTAGACTCCCTGCTACTTGAATTGTACTTTTCTCAAGTTAATTTTCCTATTCCTGCGGTATCTGCATCTTCCATCTTGTCAGAACATATTCATTTACAAAAGCTGATTTCGTTAGCCTTGACGATGTCATCCTTCAATCAGACTGGCCATAATTGTACAAAATTCTTTATTCCATTTTTAAAGATTTATTTCCGTTCAGTAGTCCAGTTCGGCTTCATAAGCCTCCTTGGTTTATCCACAGTTGTCTAATTTAAAAAATATCAAATCTAGACTCTAAGAAGTTCAAGATATTGGAAAAGTCCTCGGACTCTTCGAGTTATACTGCTTCTCGTTCACGGTTCACTTTCATTAATTTCGAGTGCTATAAAGCATATTTACATCGCTGTATGGTAAATTTTCGCAGGACCCAAAATAATTTTATAATTTTGTTAGTTCAAAACGTAAACCATCTGTCCTACCTTCTTCATTGTTTTATATAAATACTAAATCAAATCAGATCAAGGCATTGCAAACTTGTTTGCTGAGATCTTTCAAATAACTTATTCCTCTCTTAAGTATCGGTCTGATGAGTTATACCCTTATAGCTTACACAGGTCTAATAACATCCCACCTCCCCTAGTCACTAAAAGCTTATTGCTTAATGAACTTAAGTTTACTAAGCCTATCTTTTTTTTGGTCCTGATGGCGTTCCGGGGTGTAGTATCAGATTCTGCGCTGATGCGCTTTGTAAGCCGAGTCTGAAGCTTTTTGATATATCTTTAAATTCTTCGTCTTTCCCTTCTCTCTGGAAGGAGTCGTTTATTATTCCTCTCCATGAAAGGGGAATAAGTCGGATGGCCAAAACTACAGAGGTATATCAAAACTGTCTGCTATTGCTAAACTTCTTGAAAAAATATTATATTCTTCTATAATCTGCTCAGCATGAGTTTATGAAACGTAGGTGTACCACCACTAATTTACTAGAATTTTCTTCTTTTGTAATATAAGGATTTAACAATAAATTGCAAACTTACGTCATTTACACTGACTTCAGCAAAGCATTTGACTCGGTAAACCATTGTTTACTTATTAATAAGTTGGATCTTCTTGGCTTCCCATCCCATCTTCTTAAGTGGATTTCCGACTACCTTAATCTCAGAATTCTGAAGTTTCTTTTTAAATAACTTTTACTCTAAGCCCCTTACGGTTACATCGGGGTTACCGCAGGGTAGCCACATCGGTCCCCTTCTCTTCATTTTATTTATCAACGAACTGCCTCAGGTTCTATCCCACTCTCGTGTACTTATGTACACCGACGACATTAAGCTTTGCTTGTCCTACAACGACTCGTCCTCCCACTTTAGGCTGCAAGATGACCTTGATTCTTTCCAATCGTGGTGTAAGGACAACTTACTAAATCTCAACTGTTATAAAAGCAAAGTTATGTCGTTTTGTCGTAGCACACCACTACAGACATCGTACCTTCACAACGATATGCTCCTTGATCGACTCAGTTGATGACTTGGGTGTTCTTATAGACCCTAAATTAAAATTCGATTTACACATTTCAATTACCGTCAATATGGCTGTGGGTGCTCTGGGTTTTATCAAGCGATGGTCGAAGAAATTTAATGATCCTTATTCAATTAAGCTACTGTATACTTCTATGGTCCGATTTATTTTGGAATATGCATCGTGAGCTTGGTGTCCACAATACAGGAATCACCAGGACCGCATTGAGTCTGTTCAAAAGAAATTTTTATTTTTGCTTTCCGTGGGTTGAATCGGGACCCCAATTGCCCCCTCCCTTCATATTCAAGTAGGCTTCTGTTAATAAGCCTTCCCTATCTTGAAAATCGTAGAATTGTGCTTAATGTTATCTTTATACATAAGCTGATTAATGGTGATATTGACTCGCCGTCTTTAATTAGCCAAATCAGTTTTTGTGTTCCTCGTAGAACTATAAGAAATTATGTTCCTATCTGTCTTCAGCACTGTAATTTAAACTATCTCCTGCATGAACCTTTTCGTGTCCTTTGTTGTAACTATAATAATCTCTTTAACTTTATTTCTAATAATAACTCCCTAAACACAAACAAAACATCTATACTAACGCATCTAGCTAGTAGATTATGTAATTTGTTTATGGATTTTTCTTATCATTGAATGTGAGCGTTTTTTCCGTCTTCGCGATTCGTGTCGCTCGGCTGCGGCTGCGCCCCTCAGCCGGTTGGGCGGGAGGTGGGAGCTATAGCCTGAGGTTGAGGATTTTGAAAGAAAGCAAACATTTGGTGTTCATTCAAAAAAATCGGTTATATGGGGTATATATAATTGCTTGATCTGAATAACGTTTTACCTGTGAATGTGGGGCCTCCTAAAATGTATACAAACCAAAGTTGGCTCGATTCTCCAAAAACAAACATTTTGTGCTCGTTTCGAAAAAATCGGCCCAATCTGAATCATGCTCAGTTGATATAGATGCCTCTAGGACACATAATCCCCAAAATTGGTTCAATTCCAATGAAAAACAATAAAGCTATGAAATCAAAAACTAAAATGGGCGGTAGTTTGTATGGGGACCATAATAAAAAGTGGGCGTGGCAAAAAATAAAATAAACTTGATCTGGGTACATATTCATAGCAAATAAAAATTTAAATTTGAAATTTCTTTCTCTTGTAGTTTCCTTGATATTAATTTTCATACATTCGGCGGACAGACGGACGGACATCGCTAGATCGTTTTGATGAAGAATATATATACTTTGTAGAAAATGTCTTTTCGAAGAACTGGCAATGAAAAGCTGAAAATTTAGTGTTTATTCTGGAACAATCCGTTATATAGGAGCTAAATGGTATAGTTGTCCGATCTTGATCAGAACACGCCAGCGAACGTGGGGCATATTCAAATGGATACAAACCGAGTTTGCCTTGATTTGGAATAAAAACAGAAAAGTTATGCTCCTAAGTGTTCATTGTGGTATTGTAGACCGATCTGTCCCTTGTTTGGGGGCCTTTTAAAAGGGTACTCATCAATTTTGGTTGATTATTTGTAAAAAATTCGCTTACACGGACACTGACTTTGGCACATTTAAAATGAATGGCCAACAAAAAAGCATAGGCTCGGAAAAATCAGCCGTGAAAGGGCAACTTTTTATTGTAGCAGTCAGCCATTGAAATTGAGAGCACAGTAATTATTAAAAAACAATATCTCACTGGGTAGCTGGGTCTCAGTGAGTGGGTAGCTCAATCAATATAACGGATTTGGAACGACAAAAGAACAGAGAGTCTAAAATTTCATCAAACATATCTGTAACAATCAGGCCTGTTCGCGTTTCGACTTCTACAATTTTCGATTAGTGTTCGCAATGTTAGAATCCGATTGAAATATTCGGTTTCAAACGTTTGGCCTTGTAGCTTTCGGAATCAAAAGTAATTCAATATTTGATCGTTATTATACCATTCACAAAATGGTATATTAATTTTTTTCAGAAAGTTTACAACACATACAAGGAAGCGTTTCCGACTGTATAAAGAATATATATTTTTGATCAGCAAAACCATGTCCGTCTGTCCGTTCGCTACAAAGCTGAAATTTTTACCGCTGTGCCATTTTTTAGATATGCTATCTTTCGTACTCCTAGTCCGGTCCATAGTTACAGTCCCCAGTCCATACAGCGGCTACCTAATGAGGACTTTTTAATGTGGATGGGCCCTCCGGCCAATCTGGAGAAGGTGGATAACACAAAAATTGAAGAGTACCTTCAAATTGCTCCCCCTGTCGAACATTCCAGTGTCGTGCCCTCAGTATCGTTGACTGCATCCGACAGCAGTATACCCACTGCTGTGGCTGCCCTGCTTGGACCTCTCATCGGCATTCCAAAGCCGAAGATGGTCTTTATTTCTGGACTAGCCATAGATTCTACATCAAGCGATGATTTCGCCTATGTACAGACCAAAACTAGTTTACATAGTTCGGGGAAGAAGTTTAAAGCTAGAACTAGAAATCGGATAGCAATTAGACTCCCTGCTACTTGAATTGTACTTATCTCTAGTTAATTTTCCTATTCCTGCGGTATCTGCCTCTTCCATCTTGTCAGAACATATTCATTTACAAAGGCTGACTTCGTTAGCCTTGACGATGTCACCCGTCAATCAGACTGGCCATACTTGTACAGATATGGACAGTAGTAGCGGCAGACTTCTACAAAATTCTTTATTCCATTTTTAAAGATTTATTTCCGTTCAGTAGTCCAGTTCGACTTCATAAGCCTCCTTGGTTTATCCACAGTTGTCTAATTTAAAAAATATCAAATCTAGACTCTTTAAGAAGTTCAAGATATTGGAAAAGTCCTCGGACTCATCGAGCTATACTGCTGCTCGTTCACAGTTCACTTTCATTAATTCCGAGTGCTATAAATCATATTTACAACGCTGTATGGTAAATTTTCCCAGGACCCAAAACAATTTTATAATTTTGTTAGTTCAAAACGTAAAACATCTGTCCTACCTTCTTCATTGTTTTATATAAATACTAAAGCAAATACAGATCAAGGCATTGCCAACTTGTTGGCAGAGTTCTTTCAAACAACTTATTCCTCTCTTAAGTATCGGTCTGATGAGTTATACCCTTAAAGCTTACACAGGTCTAATAACATCCCACCTCCCCTAGTCACTAAAAGCTTATTGCTTAATGAACTTAAGTTTACTAAGCCTATCTTTTCTTTGGTCCTGATGGCGTTCCGGGGTGTAGTATCAGATTCTGTGCTGATGCGCTTTGTAAGCCGATTCTGAAGCTTTTTGATTTATCTTTAAATTCTTCGTCTTTCCCTTCTCTCTGGAAGAAGTCGTTTATTATTCCTCTCCATAAAAAGGGGAATAAGTCGGATGCCCAAAACTACAGAGGTATATAAAAAGTGTCTGCTATTCCTAACCCTTTTGAAAAAATATTTACTGCACACTTACAACACTCTTGTGGTTCTATAATTTCATCTGCTCAGCGTGGGTTTATGAAGCGTAGGTCTGCCACCACTAATTTACTAGAATTTTCTCCATTTGTAATATAAGGATTTAAGAATAAAATGCAAACTGACGTCATTTACATTGACTTCATCGAAGCATTTGACTCGTTAAATCACTGGTTTCTTATTCATAAGTTCGATCTCCTTGGCTTCCCATCTTATCTTTTTAAGTGGATTTTCGACTACCTTAATCTCAGAACTCAGAAAGTTCTTTTAATAATGTACGCCGACGACATTAACCTTTGTTTGTCCTTCAAAGACGCTTCCTCCCACTTTAGGCTGCAAGATGACCTTGATTCTCTCCAATTGTGGTGTCAGGTAAATTTACTAAATCTTAACTGTTCTAAACGAAAAATTATGTCGTTTTGTCGAAGCACACCGCCTTAGACATCGTACCTTCTTAACGATATGCCACTTATCGGGTCGAATCAGTTGATGACTTGGGTGTTCTTTTAGACTCTAAATTAAAATTAGATTTACACATTTCAATTACCGTCAATAAGGCTGTTGTGGGTGCTTTGGGATTTATCAAGCGATGCTCGAAAGAATTTTATAATCCTTATACAACTTGTATAATATATTGTACTGCACTTGACTACAGTGGACATTCGAAAAGTGTGCTTACCACAGTGCATACAGAGAAATACGTGAAATGACGTACAAATCATTTCTTAAGTTTTTGGTTTGTTTTATTAGTCTTTCTAATCGTAAATGTTTTTATTTAGCAGGCTCGAGGTTAAGTGAGAGAGTAAAAGCTGATATTGGTAAATCGGTTAGAACTCACTTTTATGTTGAGGTCCAACGGCCAACCGTACTTGAACCGCTTCTTACTTTTGGCTGGTCAGACAGAGGACAGTGTTTCGAGGAGGAAAATTCCCCTCATCTGTAACTTGCTTAGCACATATTGACAACTTTTCGTATATGACAAACAACTCATAGTTGCAAATTAATAGCCTCTATTTATCTGCCGATAAGCAGAAAAGGGTCATGTGAATTACAAACGCCTTTTATTTTGCTTAATTGATATAAAACTGTCATATTATGGCAACTGTGCTCCTGGTAGTCATGAGAGTTAATGTAACGCCATTATTCTTCTTTCATGTGTGTATTTTTGACACTTGTAGTTGTTTTTTGTACCCATAGAGATATCTATGTAAATATATGTGTTATTTATTCCTTAAGTTTTTGGTTTGTTTTAAGCTACCTTTCTATTTGTAAATGTATTTTCACAGCAAGCTCGAAGTAGAGAGAAGCGGCCCATGTTTGGTTGTCCGCTTGATTTCAACATAAACACAAGCAAGAACGCTATTCTGACTATAGCATTTATTCAATATTCGACACACTCAAAATTATAAAACACTTTGTGATAGGCCTAATCCAATAATATGATCAGGTAGAAAAAACCCTTTTTGCCATAGCTGCAGCAAATGCCAGGCGACCGCGACCTGCTATATAAATGAACAAATAAGTGCTTAAAATCAGCTGTTGCTCCTGATCAAAAATATATATACTTTCGGAGGCCGGAAATGCTTCCTTTTGCCCGTTACATACATTTGTACGAATACATATACTCGTTACTCCACTAGAGTATGAGTATAATGAGCTTTAACAGATTTAACTATGTCGGCTTTTCCTCACTCACTTGACCTCGAGATTGCTAATAACTATTAATAAGCCATGACTGTTGCCTTAAACCATCACCTTTACAACTGCATGGTAGTGAGTAAGATGGTATATTACGACAAAATGCGATTTTGAGACAACAGCAGAAGAAATTTGGCATCGTAGGGAATTGGTGCATTATCCAACCTGCCAACAACCCGAATCATCCGAAAAATGATTCCATCGAGCTAGCTAGTGTGTATAAACGGGTTCAGACGTAATAGATGTGGAGCCAATATCCTACTTTTCTAACATTATGAATTATGATTCTAGTTCACATCTCTGAACTAGTTAATATAGCCTCACAAAAACGACAATTCTAATTCAGATGCTGAAATTACAACCTCTTAAATTCGCTTTCTTCCTTGAAGAAATCTATTAACGTACGCCATGATCACAAGCACTTTTGAAAAACAATTTCAATCAAATCTATAAAAATATTCGGTCGAGTCTGTGTCACTGAGTACACTGTCACATTGCTTTTTTGTTTCGAACAGCTGCGAACTGAAGCGGCATCTCAAATTGATGAAGACATGGCCACTCATAAGTATTATTAAGCAAAAGGTGTGATTCTTCTTTCGACAGTGTGCACGTTAAGCCGTGTATATCGCTTCCACGTGAGACTAAATTAGCAGGGTCTTATCTGTGGGGTGCATGTCGTTAATCACACTGCTCCTGGATTTTAGCAACACTTTGCTAGTGTGGATGGATCCATATTCAGCCAGTACAATGACTTGTGAGTCTGACCAAAAGTTATTGCTTTCCAAACGAACATCTGAAGTAATGATGCCCTTGAGCCAACAATTTGGCTAATATATGTGCTGCTCACAATTCAAGCCGTGAAATTGATTTCAAAATGCTTGCCCTTGTAGTCCAAGGGACTAAGCGGTCGAAGTGGGTCGAACAAAAGTGATGAACTAGCAATATGTTGGCGCTTGGTTGCGGATAATGAATCATCTAAGTGAGATTGAAACAAATCATTTTGAGGACTCCATCGCATTCCATTACGGTCACACTTACCGATCCGTTATCTTTACCGGAAGACACATTTCATACCGCTTTGCAAATCTTGGTAGGACTTCGTTTTCCCAATAATGTAAATAGCTCGACCTCATTTCAAAGATGTCGCCAGTCTTAAAAGACTGACTCGCTTTAGTAAACTCCCTAATTTAACAATTAGATTAGTCTCATCTCCTTAACTGGAGTAGCATAAATGAGGCCACGGGGCTATTTTATTTCAAATTGAATATTTTGATTGATAACTGTGTGGCTTACAGCGAGACTACCTTGAATCCGTGCTGCCCCCGTGGTCTAAGAACGCTTTAGTCGATATTCCGACTATAAGACACTCGTACTCAGCATTTATTTAATATTCGATCAACTCAAAAATATGCAAAACTTTTTGTTTTGTTTTTATAATCGTACTCTAGTAGAGTAAACGGACATGGCTAGATCGACTCGGCTGTTGATGCTGATCAAGAATGTATACTTTATGGGATCGGAAACGCTTCCTTTTGCCTGTTACATACATTTGTACGAAACACAATATATTCGGCTTACTCTACTACAGTACGAGTATAAAAATATGAAATGTAGACTGTTTACAAAGTTTTGCACTTTCAGACTTTGTAAGGTTCGTCTTAGTTCGTGCCAGATTTACTCTGTATAATAGTAAGGGTTATAACCTTTATCTAGCAAGAAGTCAGCAAAACTTTCGAAAGGATCTAAAACAGTTTTACTCCCTTGTAAGCTCTATGCGTAGATATATTTCATTCCAGCTCCTTATCTTTTAAATCCATATCGCCCACTTGTGATCCAGCAATTCAGCTGATTTATTTGAGTCCGTCTTTCAAACCTCTTACTCTACAGAGCTTTGAGACAAAAGTAAATCCTATCCACACTATATATGAGTCTTGTGCCATTTTTACTCCCATTTTCAGCCATGAACATGTGTCTCTCCTTGACCTGATGGTATCCCCACTTCATATGCATTTTAATATGTTTTTGGAATAGGGATACTTTCCAAACGTCTGGAAAAAGTCGTTTATATTTCCACTTCACAAAAAAGGCTGTAAATGGGAGGTTGAGAATTATCGTGCCATTTCCAAGTTATCCGCCATTCCTAAATTCCTAAATTAATGGAAAAAATGTTAGCTGAGCGCAGCTTCAACATATATGTAGTTCCTTAATTTGTCCTCATCAACATGGCTTTATGAAACTCCGCCCCTCTTTTAAAAATTTGTATCAGACAGCTTCATGCAAAAAATGCAGACGGATGTAATCTACACCGATTTAACAAAAACAGTGTTAATCATCAGCTCCTTCTTCGCAAATTGAACGTTCTTGGATTTCATCTACTGCTACACTAAAGGATCTCTGACTATTTATAAAACATATCGCAAAGGGGAATTTTACGATGAACGCTCTCAAAAAAAATTAGGGTTACATCCGGTGTGCCGCGTTGGAGTCATCTGGGTTCTCTTCTGTTCAACCTTTTCATAAATGACCTAACACAAGCTTTAAAACCCTCGAAAGTGCTTATGTATGCTGACTGCGTAGAACTTTGTGTGATGTCTGATAAAAACAGCATTCAGCATTTGTTATAGCAAAACATCAATCTAATGAGTACGCGGTGCTCCGCTCCACTAACTTGTTATACCTCGATCACAGCAACTGCAAAGTTATGTCGTTCTATCAAGCTAATTTCACTATGGCAATTAGATCGCACTTCTTCCATTAACGATTTATTTGACCACAACTTATGTTTCAGCATGCATATTTCCACGAAAATTCCTTATGTATCTCTCGTTCGTCCAATATATGAATGCTGTTCTTGCGTCTGGAGTCCTCAGTACCTTATATACCAGGATCAGATAGAATCTTTTCAAAAACTATTTCCGTTGTTTGCTCTTCGTGGTCTAAATTGGGATTTAAACCTACGACTTCCATCCTACTCTAGTAGACTTTAGCTTCTTGATATGCCTTCACTATTAAATTGTCTGCAATTTGAGTGTAGTGAGTTGGGCCATAACAATAGAAAGTAGCCCCATCGGCCGGAGTTTCAGATATTGCACATATTGTAATTATTAAGTTCCTTATCTCCTTATAATCGACAGACCATCGTCGATAAATGAAATAAATAAATATTGGTACTGTCCGAACCTATCGTAGACTTTCACTAATTCTCACACTTGTGAAGGCTCAGAAACTGACGAATGTGGCTGTAAGTGCTCAATAGGTCGACCAACCCCGGAAGAGCCTAAACGATTGTCAATTGCCTATACTATGACTCGTCGCTGAGTAACAACTACAGTTCAAAAGTAGCTCGTTGTTCCGATTTTGCACACGAAAACGAAGATTTTGTGTGTCCTTTATTTGACTCCTGTCTGGATTTCCTTTTATTCTTGGTTGACTGCTCAGCAACCAAATGCTGATAACTTGGATTCAACTGAGCTGCGCAGTCGGACCAAGATGGCAACTTATCATAAACAACTTGCACCTCAAAGCGATACTTTGTTGTATCGTATCAAAAAAAAAAATCAAACATTCATTAAGAGTCTTTTCATAATTGCTGTCAAAGATTTGGACCTCCTTCACTGTTCCCAATCACTCAAGCAAAAAAGTAAATGGTTGAATTTTTCAAAGTAGATAGTGATGAGTCATTATGAAGCAAATTCTTAAAGGCTTAAAATGTTTTCAAATTCGGATATTTATCACTAAACTTGGTGCATTTTTGGTAAACCTCTTGGCCACCATTATCTCTTCCATGAGTTTTTTGACTATCGCTTTCTTTGGTTGCAGAAAAATATAAAGCTTTTGTGCTGACACATAGATCCTCGACAGCTGCACTTAAATCGTTAGAGGGATTTAGTGAATCAAAATCCGCCTGAACAAACATTAATTTCGAGATATAATTTTCGAGCATCTCCAACCTTTTGGAGCTTAGTTTAGAATTACCAAAATATTCACAAATGCAATTGATTTTAACCAAGCGATTTGATTAAGCAAGAATATGGAACTGTAACAGTTAAATAAATCCAAAAATTATGTATTGGTGCCACAGTGGTAATGCAGAGGCAGCAATGAAAACGAAATAGCTAAAAATGATTATGTAAGTGCACTCATCCATATGCCTGCAAAATGTACAAGAATATATTGCGTTTTTGCTTGGCAAGCTGTTCTAAAGGAAACGTTCCTTCCAATTACTGTACAGTATCTTCGAAATTATGCCTAATGCGGACTTCTTGCATCACAATATATATTTCTAGTCAATACACCAATTCCAAATGCCCAAATTTCTTCTATAAGGTTCGCTTTGGTTGGTTTGCTTTATGTAATGTATTAGACGTAACAGCGTATTATTCAAGTAGCAATCCAATTTTATTTGTATTCAAAGCAGAGCTTGGGCGCCTAATGATGGCCGATAATGAGCGCACTTCGGCTATCCATTTTTATGCTGGCCCGTCGTGCTCGTGGACCATAATGAGACTGCCAGGTCGGATCCTCCGATGCTGCACTGATGACATTGTTATAGACTGGCCAGGTAGGCCTTGGACCAGCTCAGCTAGCCTTGCATTGCAAAATAAGAGACAAAGGTTTTGTGTTAACATTGGATTGACAAGAACAAAACATCATCAAACAAGTGCAGCTATAATCGAGCCTATGAGATAGAATTCAAAATTATACTAAAAAAAAGGAAAGAATAGGAAAGCTAGCTTCGGCTGTCCGAAGCCATTTGCATCATAAATATATAACCTATGTAGATCTGAATACAAGACAAATTTGTTTTAATTTGGATGAAAGAAAAAAAGTTATGCTTCTAAGTATTCATTACTGAACAATCGGTTCTCCGATCTTGATCACAACAGGCCAGCGGCCGTAGGGTCTCCTCAACTGGATGCAAACCGAAATTGGTTTGATTTGGAAGATAAACAGAAATCCAGAGTTCCAGAACATTCGGTTATATGAGAGCTATATGATAAGTTGTCCGATCTTGATCAGATCAGTCCTCAAATGGAAACAAACCGAAAAGTTTGTTTGATTTGGATGAAAAACAGAAAAGTTGTGCTACTAAGTGTTCATTCCGGAACAATCGGATCAGGCAAGTGTGCGTAAGCGGTCCTCAAATGGATACAAACCTAATTTTGTTTGATTTGGATGAAAATTAGACAAGATATGCCACTAAGTGTTCATTCCTGAACACTCGGTTATATGAGAGCTATACGATATATTTTCCGATCTGGATAAAACTCGAACTTGACCAGTCTGCAGACAACGGAAGCATCTGGTATAAATGTCAGCCGTGTAGCTGTTAAGACTTCTGAGATCTTTGTGTTGAAACAGACAGACGGACATGGTTATATTGATTCCCTTGTCATGTTAATGAAGAATATATAACGTATATAGTCGGAAGCGCTGACAAAATTAAATAATATTAAAAAAAAATACCAGAAAAATTTCAGAGCATCTTGAAAATGGGAAATCTGGAATGAGAAAGTTGAATGATTACTTGCGTCCTCATGTTGTGAAGTGCATTATATTTAACTCAAGAACGTTATCAGATCCTGAATTTTATATTCAATTGAAAGGTGGTACAATCAATAATTTGACATAAATTTGATCTTCAATAATTCCTACTACGTTCCGTCTACTCTTAATATCCCTAATGGAAAACATATACGTTTCATTCATAAACATGAGACGTTCAAAATGATCCACAGATTCGCCCAAGATATTGTGAAGAGAATCTTAAAGATACAACAGCGGGTATCGCATTACGTAGAAAAGTTAAAAGAAAACGGGACGAAGCAAAATATGATAAAGGTTGTTGAATTAAAAATTCGATGTAAAATGAAAATGATTAAAATCAAATAAAACAAAATTGAATGCAATTGTATTCCTTGCAACAACAAAAAATCCCATACCGATATCTTCTTTCTTTCCGGTAAATCCCTTATTCTCAGCTGAAATTGAAAATTGAACACAGAAAACCCGAACAGTAGCTGGCGAATTGACAGACCTCGTTTTTCTGATTAACAGCTGGTAGGCTGATTATACTGGTACTCTCGTAGAGTACACGAGTATATTGTATTCGTGCAAATGTGTGTAACAGGCAAAAGGAAGCGTTTCGGATCCCATAAAATAAATATATTCTTAATCAACAGCCGAGTCGATCTCGGAGACTATAAGAACTAGAGTTGCCAAATGTGGTATGTAGACTCCCCTCGTGTCAGATCAAGTTTGTTTTAAAATTTTGGCATGCCCCCGCAATTCGAAAAAGTCCTTATATATCCCACAATTTTTGATAGATTTAGTTAAAACTCGGTTTATATATGTATTAGCACCGACCTGCCGATTTGCCAAATTTCATTAAGATCGGATAATAAATATAGAAGAAATCGTTACAAAAAAACATTTTGAATAAGAGAACTTCACCCCAAAATAAATAAGTGTTGCATACATTCGAGTGTGTCTAATATTAAATAAATGCTGAGGTACTACAATCTTATATTATTAATATAGACTGTAGCCTTCTTGCTTGTTTTTGATTAAATATTTGACAGCTAATCTCATAATGGGGTCACAGAAAACTACAAATTTGTACACTTTGTAAACACTTTAAATTATAGCTTGGCTTGTTTGGGTATTTTTAAATATAAAAGAAAAATTCACAGTTTGCACAAATAGATATGTTGCAAAATAATAAATTTCAGTATTTAACAAACAAATTTTTTAATTTATGAACCTATTTTGGCTTTTCCGACCAGTGTGCAATGTAAGCAAATAAATCATTTTTATAATAAATAGCTGTCTTAGCTGCTCTTGCACGGGCTTGCTTTTAAGTGTAAAATACAGTTTCTCTTCTTATTACGGAATGATCATGATAGGCACCATCTTCGGCGGGGCAGCACATAAATTCCAACTTAAATGCATAATTTTGAACTTAGTCATAAAAACGTAAGCATTATTGTAAAAATGTAATTGCATTTACCAGGGATTTTAATTTAAAAACTCGCGGCATTGTAAATGATTCGAAATTAATTACATGGTTATTTATGTACTTATATACTAATACAAAATATTTTGAAATTCTTTAGGCATTTCCAAATTTAGATATACCAAAAACTCTTCCATTTTACAAATTAATCCAGCTAATTCGCTTATATTGAAACTAGTCATCCGAAGTTCCGAGGTGGACGTAGCATAAACAGTTTTTTTTTAATTCGGAAATCTGAATATTAAATATTTCCTGCTTTATGGCGGGGACATGGATAGTTAGTATTTCCTGTACAATTTGGATTTTGCGTAGTTGTAGGAAGATGGCGGGATTCAAATTCATCTCACGACGAAAGGCCCAAAGCGTGTTTTGTGGATGGTTGTGGATGGTGCTATTGGTATATTGAAACACTGCATTAATTCGATGACCCTCAGCTGCTTTCCTAAGGTCAGTTTACAAAGAAAGATTATATTTGTTCATTCAAAATGAGATTTTATAAATTCGTTTCTATTTCGATCATCTCCAGACATTGGTGTATTATATATTGAGTTTGTAAAGTTTGGCTTGTACAAAGCGGACACATTAGTCTCTGCATCTGAAAAGGAAAAATGGTAAAACGTGCTATTAAAATTGAACATCTCCAAAACTACGTTAAAAGAGGAAATGTCTGAAAATTTGAATTTTCCCAAATAAAAACAAGTAAGAACTCTATAGTATAAATTATAGATACTATTTTATACACTCAAAAGTAGGCAAACTTTTTTTGGGGTCGAAGTTTTTGTGATTATTATTATTAGTGTAATCGTTATGAAATTGGCCAGATCGGTAGAGAATGTACTTATGCATATGCAAAACAAGTTTATCCTATGTGTCAAAAATGTGGGAGATATGATCTGACGTCATACTAGGGGTGTCTAGAGACGGACGGGCGGACAGTGCTCGACCAACTCGGCTGTTGATCCTGATCTAGAATATATATACGGTATATATACGGTCTGAAAGGCTTCCTTATGCCTGTTACATACACCTACAATAATACAATACACGCGTTTACTCTAGGGTTACGAATACAACAACAATACATATGGTTCTTGCTTTTTCAGTGCAAAGAGTTAGTTTCGTGTCTGTACGTACGTGTCAGTGTCAGTACTTAAAAAAAAAATTGCATGCAGTTTATGCAGGCAATACTGTTTGCTTGTGTCAGCATTCGCTTACCGTGTGCCTCGTCATTTCAAGAAAGCAGCTTCGTACTGTTTGCATTTTCGTGAAACGACGGCCTTCAAAATTTTGATCCGAAAACGAATGTGGATCGCGTACTGAGTTTCTCAGAGTTTATGATTTCTTGACGTAGAGAGAGAAGAGAGAGTTAAACAGAAATGCGCAGTGCGCACATACTCATAAATAGATATACACGATATAGTACATATGCATGACAGCAGACACTGCTACTGCTTTATGAGTGCATACACAGGCACACATATATACAACCACACAGCTGCTAAGTATGGCTTTATATACCGCCCTTCCGCAAATCATTAATCGTCCGTATAAACGATTAGGCGTGTATTGAGCTCTAAGATTCAACAACTACGCAAAATCAAGCTCATACACAAACGCATATAGAGTTATTGATTATAAATCGACTTTATCAATAAATCGGCATTTTTACACCTCTGGAATGGCGTCAGCTCAAGATCTTCCATTTTTTTTTTTTTTTTAATATTTAGTTAAAAATCGGTTTGTATATGTCTATTATTCCACGATTTGCAAATTCCATCACGATCGGATAATTGCAGACCACATAGCTAAAAGTCTTGTATGCAAATCTTGTTGTTTAGGCTAGTTACTGAGTACTTACCTATGCTAGGATCATTCCACTCCATGGCCATATTATGTAAAAGTGCTAAAGCTGTGATTGTCTGTTTAACCGAAGCAAAATTTCCTAAGAGCTCTCTTCCAAGAATACCAAATCGACGCAACCAAAGATTTAAGCATTTTATTGCAGAAGCAAATGTGATGACATGGGCGTGGTTGTAGAGCTCTTCTGATAGATTTTTTGGGAGTGAAACGGGAGTGAACAGACAGGAGGAGCATGATAAAGTTTCACTTCCTAGAAGAATGCGTCCACGAAATTCATTTTGTTCAAACCGCTCTTTTATTCTTGATAGGGAAAATATTTCTGCAGCAGTGGTTGCGGACAGTTCCTCAGATCGACGTATGTCTAAGTCTCTAATTTTGTTCGATGCGTCACACACCACTTGTAAATGAAGAATGTCTGTTGAAATTTTAGTCTCTTCTCTATTGCAAAAATACTCAGATGCTTGTACTAGAGACGCTTCAGACTGAAATCCAACGCTTGCTTGTAAAAGAGCACCAATCACTTGCGGCATATTAGCCAGCTCTTGGAATGAACGCATCATTCTCTCTTTTTCGGATAGTGTTGCAGGCATTCTAATATATCGTGATGCTTTACTGCTCAGTGCAGAAGCGACGCGACGAGAAATCTTAGCCATAGTGCCCAGTGTAACTCCATGTGCCATTGCCGTCAGTTTTGGGTGCTATAAAACAGGGTGATATACAAAAATATATTAATTCCCTTTTAATGCAAAGATTTACTTATTGTTTTTACACCCGTATGTATCAGAGTACTGCAGCGAGGTACCGCAACAGTAGTGCATTTGTTGATGTGCGGGTGATTTAAGTGATCTGTGGTGGGAGCTGTTTAGTGAGTATTGCGATGGTTTGGAGGACCAGTACAAGTAAGGGTTTTGTTAATTTTGTTCTTAAATGTTGCGTCTCGCGATTTCTGTATGTTAGTAATATTATGTATATATTATGGAGGTTCTTACAATAGTCGCTTTTATGCGAGAGCTCGCTTATCATAGATCTCTTAGCTTCCAACGTCAGGTCTCCATTTTGTCATCAAAACCTGAGAACGATTTCTACCTCAGCACTAGTTGACTGAGCTGAGCAGTTGCATATTTAGTAGCGGTAGTCAACACCGCAACTAGTGTACTAGTTGTGGCGAAATTAACTCTTGCAGTACTTTGTATGTACGAGCATGTACATACATATATGAGTTATTTTACGTAGAAGCCATATTTGTAAGTAGGTTTTACTTTGCACTATATTTTAAATGGCTGAAGAATATGAGAGCCTGCCAGGTTAATGGGCTATAACACAAGTCTTAACAGTGTACAAATTTTATAAGGGGGTTGTGAAGCTGAGATAAGAAAATGCATACTTGAGTAATTTCAGCGTTTATCTTTTCTTAAAGTATATATTCCTTTCGAAAATTCAATTAAATTTCTACTGATTAAACTGCATACTCTTATATTACGAGCAGTTTTTCATTTGACGAAAGTATGACAGCCATTCTATTTAATATATACTTATACACTTACGAATGTACACAATATCAATGAAATGATGCACGCACATATGTATGGTATACATGCATTTCAATTACCTCCGTTCCACCCCAAAAGCGTATCGCTGATAAAATTTGTAAGTCGATCGGCACTTGATTCTTTTTTAAGGGAAAATGGTCACTTTCCAAGTCATCGCGAACTATTTCAATAATACGGCGCATATTTTCTTTTGTATAGCGGTATTTCATGCGGAACTCATTTTCATTCAAATCTAGTGGGTTGAAACGTCGTTTCCGTTTTTTTTTCATGGTTAACTTGTTTTTGTAATTAGCAAATTGAAATTGCCGAAAATTTTCAATATATTTAAAGTCTCTTTCAAACTGCTCAATTAACTTTAGACCTTGCATTTCTGCTGTTTTCAATTAATGCTCATTTCTTAAACAAAAGTTTGTTATTAAAAATATCGATGCCACCATGTATTAGAGCTTGCAAAGTATCGATGGCGCTGTCGATATATCGACTTAATATCTTGTCGCGGCTCAATCGATTTTTTTGCACTATAATAGTAAGGCCTCTTTTGTTGTTTCACTTCACTTGTATTGTGTAAGCAAAATATATACAATTTAAAGACAATATAATTTTAACAAACAATTCTTTTTAGTTAAACTTTTATTGGGGTTGGCAGCTCTGAGGATGGAAAACTTCCTGATTTATCCCAAAAACAGAGCAATATTTATACATAGCTAGAAACGCGCAGCTTATACATATTTATGTATATATTTTTGAATGTAGGTGGGAAAACTTCGCAATCAAAAGGCCAGGTGTTAAAAAATCAAAACTGTGAAAAAAAATTGTTTTCAAAAAGTATCGATAGTAAGACTGTCAAATGCCGCTCTTGCTTCAAAATATATAAGACCAGCGGAATACTAGAAATGTGTATGACCACTTAATGCGTATGCACTCCAAACTTAAAAACAAAGCACATCAGCGCAAAATCTCTCAGAATACACAACGGAACACCATCAGGACCATAAAAAAAGTTAGACTTAATAGACTTAAGTTCATTAAGCAATAAGCTTTCAGTAACTAGGGGAGGAGGGATGTATATCTGATCAGGCCAATACTTAAGAGGAATAAGTTGTTTGAAAGAACTCTGCAAACAAATTGGCAATGCTTTGATCTGTATTTGCTTTAGTGTTTATATAAAATAATAAAGAGGGCAGGACAGATGTTTTACGTTTTGAGTTAACAAAATTATAAAATTGTTTTGGGTCCTGAGAAAATTGTACCCTACTGCGATGTAAATCTGCTTTATTGCACTCGGAATTAGAGAGTCTAGATTGGATATTTTATATATATTATAGACGACTGTCTATATTAGACGACTGTCGAGTAAAACAAGAAGGCTTGTTAAACCTAACAGGACTACTGAGCGGAACCAAATCCTTAAAAATGTAGTAAAGAATTTTGTAGAAGCAGTCTACAGCACTCTCCATACAAGGGTAAACGTATGACGAGTCTGATTGAAGTATGACATCGTAACGAAATCAGCATTTGTAAATGAATATGTTCTAGCTGACAAGTTGGAGGATGCAGAAACCGCAGGAATAGAAATATCCATAGTAACGTGTAATGATGGGTGTAACGGGTCTTCAGGAAGCAAAAGCGGAGTGAATCTAGAGACCACTCCACATTCCTTCGTGCTGCCTTGAAGTTATCAAACCGGCTGAGTCGATCACAGAGGACCACGTGATGTTGAAATCACCAAAACCAAGAATGGATCAGTATCAGAAAACATTGACGCGATCGATTGAATAGTATTAAGATGATCCCAGTAAACAGAAATATCGGAACATGGAGGAATGTAAAAGACATTGGAAATGACAGAAAAACATTTAAGAGACAAATTTTGGTAGCCAAGAAAAATGGATGAACTTAGTTTTTTGGAGCTTAGAGGGTGCGGATTGTGCGACAGCAGGGAGTCTTATCGGTATCGCATTTCTAGTTCTAGCTTTAAACTCTTTCACGACAAGGTGTTCAGGGCAGAAACTTTTGTGGCAGATTCTGTCAAAACAGTCGTCCGGAACCCCTATCTTGAAAGAAGCTATATTGCGCGTAATATTAAACCTAAACTTTTCTACCGTAATCTTCCAACTATGTAAATTAGTTTTGGCCTGTACATAGGCGGAAACATCTTCAGATGTAGAATCTACGGCTAGTCTAGAAATAAGGTCGAAACAACTCGCATGTAAATTTCAAACCATGATTATTTGTAAAATATTCGCTTACACGGACACTAATTTTGGCACATTTGAAATGAATGGTGTTACGACAGTGCCAACAAAAAAGCATAGGCTCGGAAGAATCAACCTTGAAAGGGCTAATTTTTTTGTAGCAGTCAGCCATTGGAATTGAGAGAACAATGGGAATGATAGAAATTTTAAATATCTCACTAACTAGCTGGTAGCAGTAAACGTAATACACAACTACAAACAAACGATAAAATTTCTCACTGGGTGGTGGGCAGCTGGCAGCAATGTAACGGCAGCAATCTAACGGCTTACAAACGAACAACGCAAACGCAAATGCAAAACAATAACAAAATATGACTAGCAAGACAGAGAGTCTAAAAATAGCAATAAGCTTTACAGGCTGAGCAGAAGCAAAAACAAAAACGCACAAACAAAACAGAGCGCACTGGTTTGCTTAAGCTTATAGCTCAGCTTTTGGTTAAATTTGCACAATAATTAAATGAAAATACAAAAATAAAACAATTTAAGTTGATTAATCAAGTACACTAAAAGGCTACTTTAAACCGAAAGCGAAATTATGGGCAATACAAGAATAAAAGCAAACTTGGACACAACTTAAAATTTTATACACGAGCTTAAAGAAACTAATACAATACGGGAGATTGAAATACAGCAACCGTTTTGAGCGAAAGTCAGAGAGCGAGCGAGACAGAACTGTAATTTAAACTATCTTCTGCATGAACCTTTTCGTATCCTTTGTTGTAACTATAAGAATCTCTTTAACTTTATCTCTAATAGTAACTCCCTAAACTCAAACAAAACATCTATACTAACGCATCTAGCTAATAGATAATGTAAATTGTTTATGGTTTGTTGTTTTTCGTGTCATGGAAAGTGAGCGAGCGAGTCCGCGTTTCTTCCCGTCTTCGCGATTCGTGTCGCTCGTTATGCGGCTGCGCCCCTCGGCAGGCTGGGCGGGAGGTGTGAGCCCCGTGGCTTGGTATCGTGGGGCCACTTGAATGTGCAGCGCATTGTACGTCAACGTCCTGATAACAACAAAAAAAAAAAATGCAAACTGACGTCATTTACACTGAAATCAGCAAAGCATGTGACTCGGTAAATCACTGCTTATCACTTATTCATAAGTTCGATCTCCTTGGCTTCCCATCCTGTCTTCTTAAATGGATTTCCGACTACCTTAATCTTAGAACTCAGAAAGTTCTTTTTAAAGTCCCTTACATCAGGGGTACCGCAAGGTAGCCACCTCGGACCCCCTCCCTTCATATTCAAGTAGGCTTCTGCTAATAAGCCTTCCCTCTATCGAAAATCGTAGAATTATGACTAATGTTATTTTGATACATAAGCTAATTAATGGTGATATTGACTCGCCGTATTTAATTAGCCAAATTAGTTGGGCGGCAGGTGGGAGCTTCTAGCCTGGGCTCCGCGCGTAACATGCCCCACGGCTTGATGTCGTGGGAACTTGCAGTGCATTGTACGTCAACGTCACGATATAAAAAAAAAATGGCGGTGGTGGAGCACGCATTCCTTACCTGCCCCTATGTTGAGCGCAACGGGCGAGGCTTTAGAGAAGGCTGAATCTGGAGAACTTTGCCACCGTGGAAATCATTATCGTCCATATGTTCGCTAGCGACCGTGGTTGGTTTGGTGTCGGCAACATGGCAGCTGACATCATGAAGACCACGGGAGAAGTCCCCACGCAATGTTCACACATGAGAGCAGATAATAACTCGGCGACCGCCACGCGAAATAATACCTTGCAGTGGTTCCGCGGGCAGCGGTTTCCTGTCTTCTTCATTTTTCTTTGTACTTTTCTGTTATTATTCTTTAATAAAAAAAACGGGGCACACGTACACATACATACGCATACTAGGCGTATTTAGCCTGGTGGCCTTCATCTCCGTCCCGTCAAACTTCGCAAAGAGGGTACTGGAGCTGGGTAAAGTGCGGATCGGATGGACTCGATGCCGTATAAAACCCCTAGAGGCACGGGTTAGATGCTTTAAATGTCTGGAGTTCGGTCACATCTCCAGCAGTTGTAGCAGCACCAACGATAGGAGCAACTGCTGCATCATCTGTGCAGTAGCGCCGCCAACCAAAATGCAGCGCACCACCAGGCAGGCAGCCAAGCATGCCCGTTGGCGAGTAAAAGCACAGGAGGTACCGGAACAGCCAAAAGAAAAATAATCCAGCTCAACCTGAACCACTGCATGGCAGCTCAGGCTCTGCTGTCACAAACAGTGCGCGAACTACAGGCAGACCAGAAAGCGCATGCGACGCTAGCATGGTAACCAGGAGGGCGTATAGGCGCCACCACGAGCCAGTCTATTGGCGGAACGAGCGCATTGCGAGCATGCGCACTGCCTGCATCCAAGCAAGACACCGCTACCAGCGCTCCCGCGGTACATCTACCTTCGAGGTATACCAAGCCACCTACCGGAGGCACAGCAAAGCACTCAAGGCAGCCATTAGCGAAAGCAAGTGCGACTGAGACCCCTGGGGAAATGCGTATAAGATCGTGGTTAAGACGCTTAACTCTAATAAGCAAGCAGCCCCAGCAGATCCCCCACGCTCAAAAATATCGTCGAGCACCTCTTCCCCCACAGGAGGGAAGAACTTAGGGATCAACCCGGACCCCGCACGCCCATCCTTCTCATGGGCCTATCACCGAGGTATCTTTTGAGGAAATCGCGACGGCCGCCCGAAACCTGAAACAAAGCAAGGCACCTGGGCCAGACGTTATCCCGAATCGAGTCTTCAAGCTAGCTCTAGCGCTGCGTCCAGAGTTTTTTGCGATAACCAAAGTGGTAGACATAGCCTCTGGCGAGATTTCCGGTACTAGATGGAAGGGCGGCGCCAAAAAATATTGCCTGGTCACCACCCTGGATATAAAGAATGCCTTCAACTCGGTGGAGGTGGAGCTGCAACCTTGACGCTTTATCTGGCTTCGGAGTTCCAGCGAACCTGGTTCTCTGGTACGACACCACCGACGGTCCCAAGTCGCATCAAGTCTCCTGCGGTGTTCTTCAAGGCTCAGTACTTGGACCGTTATTGTGGAACGCGATGTACGACGGGATCTTCCGGCTGGCCTTACCAGGAGGTGCCCAGCTAATTGGTTTCGCTGACGACGTGGCGGTGGTGAGTATGGGCAAAGAGCTCCACGAAACCGAGGATATGTGTAATCAATCCATCGAGTTGATAGCACAATGGCTCACCTCCGTTAGCCTCGAGCTTACTCCCCAGAAAACCGTTTGGGATTCATTCGGATCTGCAGCGCCTTCACGACCGTATCGTATTGCCGTGGACGCAATGGTCGACCTGAGGAGAGCTGAGAAGAGCTTTACGACCACGCCCGTGTCGTCACATTTGCTTCTGCAATAAAATGCTTAAATCTTTGGTTGCTTCGATTTGGTATTCTTGGATAAGATAGATAGATAAAGCTATACTTAGCAGCTGTGTAGTTGTATATACATATATGTGCCTGTGTATGCAAGTTAACAAGAGTTAACTAAATAAGCCACTGGATGGGGCAAATTGTATTATTGTATTATCTGCATTATTGTAAAACAAGCAGTTTCGTCTTCCGAGAGATGCCGAACGCACTTTTGCGGGGTAGCGACGGGCGTCGTTGCCGACAGCGGAAAACTTATCTTTGGGAAGTTTAATGTTTAGTCTTTAATGGTTCGTCGAAAGGCAGATACGCCTAATGTTCTGTCCTGGCGATATTAATTTCTCAAAGTTCACTTACATAAAATAAATGATCGGACAACACCCGAGATTAATTAATTAAAATCAATAAGCGCGGAGACAGCGACCGCTAAGCGATAAGAAAAAAAGAAGAGGAATAAAGCCACACTAACAAAAGAGCGCGGAGGAAACGCCGGCTATAAGGTTAGGCAGTTACAATCATAAACTGCGCTCGCGGCAGATCTAAAAATAGATCGCTGCACTCACACTACCAAGCACACCAAAATCATGTTGCGGGGGATCGTTCGATTGCACTAAGAAGATCGTAGCCACCGAGTATAAATAAAAGGCAATTAATTGACCCCAAAATTGTACACCAAAGCGGACGGCTTTGGGCAGCAACGACGATAGGGAGGAATTAGCACCAACACAACTGGAGAGCAGCTAAAGAAGAACATCGACAATGGGGGATATATCAACATAGCCATTGAAAGAGGAACATGTAAGTGAAACTTTTCTTCAAATATCGCCCAAGTGTCATTAAAAATAAAAATAAAAAAACAAAAAAAGAATAGAATAGAAAACAAAACAACGTTCATATACAAAATACAACGTTTCATATACAGAAACACTCGGGCGTCTATGTTTCTCAGATCTATATTTGTTTTCTTTCTACCTGCCTTATCTGTTGCGATAAGCGTGAGTAGGAAGCATAACACCACACCACGAATGCATTGTTGTCGGCGGGCAAGACCAAAAGAAGTCTGTGTTTGAGGGAACTTGAATTTGACTCTCAAATAAAATAACTGATAACAGCGGCTCGGCGTAGCTGGGACTGACCGACGACAAAAACAAACGAAACGTGGGGGGACGACTAAGAAATAATTCGCATATGCCCATTCACAACAACATAAGTAGAATTGCTCAACGAACTCAGTTTAGACTCTGAGATTAAACCCGAGGGAAGAGTAGAAGGAATGGATGCGGCACAGATCCAAGCTATCATAGCTGCGGCGGTCAGCTCGACATTGGCATCGCAAAAAGCTGACTTTGAGGAGCGTTTGCGAGTGGTAACTGACCAGCTGCAGGCTGCTAGAGTTCAGGCCCCCGAGGCCAAGGCCTACGAGCCAATTACCTTAAATCGAGAGACTGACTGACTGGATGCGTTAAAAATGCTGCCGGAGTTCCATGGGGCCCATGAGCAATACGTCTCATGGCGCCAGGCAGCAAAAGCTGCCTATAAGCTATACGAGGGATTTGTAGGCAGTTCAAAACATTACCAAGCGGTTTTCATAATCAGAAATAAGATTAGAGGCTCCGCTGACTCGCTCTTGTCGTCGTTCAACACAGTGCTGAACTTTGAGGCAATCATCAAACGCCTCGATTTCACATATTCTGACGAACGTCCATTGCACTTGCTAGAAAAAGAGCTTGCCATGCTCCAGCAGGGTGGCATGTCCATCACACAGTTCTATGAAGAGGTTAAGAAAAAACTCACCCTTCTCACAAACAAAACGATCATGTCACAAGACGCCGTTCAAGCGCAATTTATTAATGAAAAGTATAGGGCCGACGCACTCCGTATCTTCATTTCAAATCCGATATTTCTGCATCCTAGCTATCATACCGTTGACAACTTTGACCGACTCAAAACTGACAGATAATCATAAATTCGAGAACACAAACACAGATTAACGTCCTCACCCATAACGTCAATCAGTTATTAAAAATAAACAGAAAGGAAGAAATCAATTCTTCCCACCTTTATGAGACCCTTTTAACCAGAAACAGAAATTTGACGCTCGAATTGCAAAACCTAATAATCGCCACCATTTTGGCTAGAGTAAATATTGTAAATGCAGCTATCATCGATGATGACTTAGGTGCGATTTTGAAGAAAGATTCCACAGATATCAGCGTTACCCAACTATTGGGCGCTGCCGATGTGAGGGCACTAGCTAATAAGGAATTCATCATTTTTGTAATCGAAATTCCTAGACCTAAGTTCATTTGCAAAAATATAACTATCTTCCCAGTCGCACACAAAGGAATAGCGATCCGGTTACCCCAGAGCATCTTAGCAGAATGGCAACAAAGTCATCGCCGCCTCATTACCCTTCTGTAAGGAGGCACCAGCGAATATCTGCACACAAGAGCTGCACTTTGGTGCCGTGGCCCACTGCGGTACGCAGCCCAACAATCTGCCCCCGATCGTGGAGGTAGACGAGGGTATCGTGATAATCAACGACGCCACCGCCATCGTGGCTGTCGACGATGGTCCCGAACGCAACGTTTGCGGGAACGTACTTGGTTACCTTTGACCAGGTTGCTCACATCAACGCGAAAAATTACACCAACTCCAAAAATACGCCGGAGAGGATCCCGGGCGTGGCGACTTCTGCGAAGATTAATGTCACCTGGCACCAAGCTCTGATAAGCCTGCCGTACCTTCACAAGTTAATAGAGGAAAATCTGCAGCACCTGACCAAAGTCCAGGCACACCTTACTGGCTACCGTCGGGTGCGCTGCTCTAATCGGCGTTTCTTGATGGTTGCGGAGTAGGCAGCAGAAGGGAAACACCATCGCGGTTCAGCAGATGCTGAAGAGCACGGGCTTGACCGAGGACGGTCAATTTTTGAAGGAGGGAGTAGTTAACAAGAGTTAACTAAATAAGCCACTGGATGGGGCGAATTGTATTATTGTATTATCTGCATTATTGTAAAACAAGCAGTTTCGTCTTCCGAGAGATGCCGATCGCACTTTTGAGGGTTAGCGACGGGCTTCATTGCCGACAGCGGAGAGCTTATCTTTAGGAAGTTTAAGTTTAGTCTTTAGTGGTTCGTCGAAAGGCAGAGACGCCTAATGTTCTGTCCTGGCGACATTAATTTCTCAAAGTTCACTTACATAACATAAATGATTAATATCATA
>JBAMBM010000780.1:0-10527 GCA_037043425.1 Hirtodrosophila duncani | reverse complement strand
TTGAATACTTGAACCCAACGTGAATTCCAATTGTCAAACGACTGAAATTGCGATATCCGCCATAAGACGGGTGGGTTTCTGTATCTATGTGCTGCCTAGTCGGTCTTTGTATTTTCAGCTGTGATTGAAATACTTTAAGATTTCCTTGGAGAACACGGTATCAGAAGCATCTCATTTTAATAAACAACAGCACAAAGAAAAACCAAAAATTGAAGCTAGGCTAACTTTTCAGCTGTATAATGACCTGCCAGAGTCAATCATCAGAAGCCTTGCTGCTTAACAACTCAATCTTATGTCAGGCTACTTAATCATTTCAATACTTGAACCCAACGTGAATTCCAATTTTTTAACGACTGAAATTGCGGTAGCTGGCATAAGACGGGATGGTTTCTGTATCTCTGTGCTGCCTAGTCGGTCTATGTTTTTTCAACTGTGTTTGAAATACTTTAAGATTCCGTTGGAGTCCATGATATTAGCCGCATCTCTTTTTACTTGACACAAAGAAAAACCAAAAACTGAAGCTAGGCTGACTTCTCAGCTGTATCATGACCTACAAGAGTCCATCATCAGAAGCCCTGCTGCTTAAGAATTCCATCTTATGTCAGGCTACTTAATCATTTCAATACTTGAACCCAACGTGAATTCCAATTGTCAAACGACTGAAATTGCGATATCTGCCATAAGACGGGTGGGTTTCTGTATCTCTGCCTAGTCGGTCTTTATTTTTTCAGCTGTGATTGAAATACTTTAAGATTCCGTTGGAGTCTATGATATTAGCCGCATCTCATTTTACTAGACTCAAAGAATAACCAAAAATTGAAGCTTGGCTGACTTTTCAGCTGTATCATGACCTACCAGAGTCAATCATCAGAAGCCTTGCTGCTTAACAACTCAATCTTATGTCAGGCTACTTAATCATTTCAATACTTGAACCCAACGTGAATTCCAATTTTTAAACGACTGAAATTGCGGTAGCTGGCATAAGACGGGATGGTTTCTGTATCTCTGTGCTGCCTAGTCGGTCTTTGTTTTTTCAGCTGTGATTGAAATACTTTAAGATTCCGTTGGAGTCCATGATATTAGCCGCATCTCATTTTACTTGACACAAAGAAAAACCAAAAATTGAAGCTAGGCTGACTTCTCAGCTGTATCATGACCTACCAGAGTCAATCATCAGAAGCCTTGCTGCTTAACAACTCAATCTTATGTCAGGCTACTTAATCATTTCAATACTTGAACCCAACGTGAACTCCAATTTTTTAACGACTGAAATTGCGGTAGCTGGCATAAGACGGGATGGTTTCTGTATCTCTGTGCTGCCTAGTCGGTCTATGTTTTTTCAACTGTGTTTGAAATACTTTAAGATTCCGTTGGAGTCCATGATATTAGCCGCATCTCTTTTTACTTGACACAAAGAAAAACCAAAAACTGAAGCTAGGCTGACTTCTCAGCTGTATCATGACCTACCAGAGTCAATCATCAGAAGCCTTGCTGCTTAACAACTCAATCTTATGTCAGGCTACTTAATCATTTCAATACTTGAACCCAACGTGAATTCCAATTGTCAAACGACTGAAATTGCGATATCTGCCATAAGACGGGTGGTTTCTGTATCTCTGCCTAGTCGGTCTTTATTTTTTCAGCTGTGATTGAAATACTTTAATATTCCGTTGGAGTCCATGATATTAGCCGCATCTCATTTTACTTGACACAAAGAAAAACCAAAAATTGAAGCTAGGCTGACTTTTCAGCTGTATCATGACCTACCAGAGTCAATCATCAGAAGTCTGGCTGCTTAACAACTCAATCTTATGTCAGGCTACTTAATCATTTCAATACTTGAACCCAACGTGAATTCCAATTGTCAAACGACTGAAATTGCGATAGCTGGCATAAGACGGGTGGGTTTCTGTATCTCTGTGCTGCCTAGTCGGTCTTTGTATTTTCAGCTGTGATTGAAATACTTTAAGATTCCGTTGGAGTCCATGGTATCAGCCGCATCTCATTTTAATAGACAACAGCACAAGAATAACCAAAAATTGAAGCTAGGCTGACTTTTCAGCTGTATCATGACCTACCAGAGTCAATCATCAGAAGCCTTGCTGCTTAACAACTCAATCTTATGTCAGGCTACTTAATCATTTCAATACTTGAACCCAACGTGAATTCCAATTGTCAAACGACTGAAATTGCGATATCTGCCATAAGACGGGTGGGTTTCTGTATCTCTGTGCTGCCTAGTCGGTCTTTGTTTTTTCAGCTGTGATTGAAATACTTTAAGATTCCGTTGGAGTCCATGATATTAGCCGCATCTCATTTTACTTGACACAAAGAAAAACCAAAAATTGAAGCTAGGCTGACTTTTCAGCTGTATCATGACCTACCAGAGTCAATCATCAGAAGCCTTGCTGCTTAACAACTCAATCTTATGTCAGGCTACTTAATCATTTCAATACTTGAACAGAACGTGAAATCCAATTGTCAAACGACTGAAATTGCGAAAGCTGGCATAAGACAGATTGGTTACTGTATCTCTGTGCTGCCTAGTCGGTCTTTGTTTTTTCAGCTGTGATTGAAATACTTTAATATTCCGTTGGAGTCCATGGTATCAGCCGCATCTTATTCTAATTGACAACAGCACAAAGAAAAACCAAAAATTGAAGCTAGGCTGACTTTTCAGCTGTATCATGACCTACCAGAGTCAAACATCAGAAGTCTGGCTGCTTAACAACTCAATCTTATGTCAGGCTACTTAATCATTTCAATACTTGAACCCAACGTGAATTCCAATTGTCAAACGACTGAAATTGCGATATCTGCCATAAGACGGGTGGGTTTCTGTATCTCTGCCTAGTCGGTCTTTATTTTTTCAGCTGTGATTGAAATACTTTAAGATTCCGTTGGAGACTATGATATTAGCCGCATCTCATTTTACTAGACTTAAAGAATAACCAAAAATTGAAGCTTGGCTGACTTTTCAGCTGTATCATGACGTACCAGAGTCAATCATCAGAAGCCTTGCTGCTTAACAACTCAATCTTATGTCAGGCTACTTAATCATTTCAATACTTGAACCCAACGTGAATTCCAATTTTTAAACGACTGAAATTGCGGTAGCTGGCATAAGACGGGATGGTTTCTGTATCTCTGTGCTGCCTAGTCGGTCTTTGTTTTTTCAGCTGTGATTGAAATACTTTAATATTCAGTTGGAGTCCATGGTATCAGCCGCATCTTATTTTAATTGACAACAGCACAAAGAAAAACCAAAAATTGAAGCTAGGCTGACTTTTCAGCTGTATCATGACCTACCAGAGTCAATCATCAGAAGCCTTGCTGCTTAACAACTCAATGTTATGTCAGGCTACTTAATCATTTCAATACTTGAACCCAACGTGAATTCCAATTGTCAAACGACTGAAATTGCGATATCTGCCATAAGACGGGTGGGTTTCTGTATCTCTGCCTAGTCGGTCTTTATTTTTTCAGCTGTGATTGAAATACTTTAAGATTCCGTTGGAGTCTATGATATTAGCCGCATCTCATTTTACTAGACTTAAAGAATAACCAAAAATTGAAGCTTGGCTGACTTTTCAGCTGTATCATGACCTATCAAGTCATTATCAGAAGTCTTGTTAGCTTATGCTGTCAATAAAATGCATGCGACTCCATATGGGAATCTTAAAGTATTTCAATCACAGCTGAAAAACAAAGACCGGCTAGGCAGCACATAGATACAGAAACCCACCCGTCTTATGGCGGATATCGCAATTTCAGTCGTTTGACAATTGGAATTCACGTTGGGTTCAAGTATTGAAATGATTAAGTAGCCTGACATAAGATTGAGTTGTTAAGCAGCCAGGCTTCTGATGATTGACTCTGGTAGGTCATGATACAGCTGAAAAGTCAGCCTAGCTTCAATTTTTGGTTTTTCTTTGTGTCAAGTAAAATGAGATGCGGCTAATATCATGGACTCCAACGGAATCTTAAAGTATTTCAATCACAGCTGAAAAAACAAAGACCGACTAGGCAGCACAGAGATACAGAAACCCATCCCGTCTTATGCGCAGCTATCGCAATTTCAGTCGTTTGACAATTGGAATTCACGTTGGGTTCAAGTATTGAAATGATTAAGTAGCCTGACATAAGATTGAGTTGTTAAGCAGCAAGGCTTCTGATGATTGACTCTGGTAGGTCATGATACAGCTGAGAAGTCAGCCTAGCTTCAATTTTTGGTTTTTCTTTGTGTCAAGTAAAATGAGATGCGGCTAATATCATGGACTCCAACGGAATCTTAAAGTATTTCAATCACAGCTGAAAAAACAAAGACCGACTAGGCAGCACAGAGATACAGAAACCATCCCGTCTTATGCCAGCTACCGCAATTTCAGTCGTTTAAAAATTGGAATTCACGTTGGGTTCAAGTATTGAAATGATTAAGTAGCCTGACATAAGATTGAGTTGTTAAGCAGCAAGGCTTCTGATGATTGACTCTGGTAGGTCATGATACAGCTGAAAAGTCAGCCTAGCTTCAATTTTTGGTTTTTCTTTGTGCTATTGTCTAGTAAAATGAGATGCGGCTAATACCATGGACTCCAACGGAATCTTAAAGTATTTCAATCACAGCTGAAAAAACAAAGACCGACTAGGCAGCACAGAGATACAGAAACCCACCCGTCTTATGGCAGCTACCGCAATTTCAGTCGTTTGACAATTGGAATTCACGTTGGGTTCAAGTATTGAAATGATTAAGTAGCCTGACATAAGATTGAGTTGTTAAGCAGCAAGGCTTCTGATGATTGACTCTGGTAGGTCATGATACAGCTGAAAAGTCAGCCTAGCTTCAATTTTTGGTTTTTCTTTGTGCTGTTGTCAATTAAAATAAGATGCGGCTAATATCATGGACTCCAACGGAATCTTAAAGTATTTCAATCACAGTTGAAAAAACAAAGGCCGACTAGGCAGCACAGAGATACAGAAACCAACCCGTTTTATGCCAGCTACCGGAATTTCAGTCGTTTGAAAATTTGAATTCACGTTGGGTTCAAGTATTCAAATATCGCAATTTCAGTCGTTTGACAATTGGAATTTGCGTTGGGTTCAAGTGTTGAAATGATTAAGTAGCCTGACATAAGATTGAGTTGTTAAGCAGCCAGACTTCTGATGATTGACTCTGGTAGGCCATGATACAGCTGAAAAGTCAGCCTAGCTTCAATTTTTGGGTTTTCTTTGTGTCAAGTAAAATGAGATGCGGCTAATATCATGGACTCCAACGGAATCTTAAAGTATTTCAATCACAGTTGAAAAAGCAAAGACCGACTAGGCAGCACAGAGATACAGAAACCAACCCGTTTTATGCCAGCTACCGGAATTTCAGTCGTTTAAAAATTTGAATTCACGTTGGGTTCAAGAATTGAAATGATTAAGTAGCCTGACATAAGATTGAGTTGTTAAGCAGCAAGGCTTCTGATGATAGACTCTGGCAGGTCATTATGCAGCTGAAAAGTTAGCCTAGCTTCAATTTTTGGCTTTTCTTTGTGCTGTTGTTTATTAAAATGAGATGCTTCTGATACCGTGTTCTATAAGGAAGTCTTAAAGTATTTCAATCACAGCTGAAAATAAAAAGACCAACTAGGCAGCACATAGATACAGAAACCCACCCGTCTTATGGCAGACATCGCAATTTCAGTCGTTTGACAATTGGAATTCGCGTTGGGTTCAAGTATTGAAATGATTAAGTAGCCTGCCATAGATTGAGGTGTTAAGCAGCCAGACTTCTGATGATTGACTCTGGTAGGTCATGATACAGCTGAAGGTCAGCCTAGCTTCAATTTTTGGTTTTTCTTTGTGCTGTTGTCAATTAAAATAAGATGCGGCTGATACCATGGACTCCAACGGAATATTAAAGTATTTCAATCACAGCTGAAAAAATAAAGGCCGACTAGGCAGAGATACAGAAACCCACCCGTCTTATGGCAGATATCGCAATTTCAGTCGTTTAACAATTGGAATTCACGTTGGGTTCAAGTATTGAAATGATTAAGTAGCCTGACATAAGATTGAGTTGTTAAGCAGCAAGGCTTCTGATGATTGACTCTGGCAGGTCATTATACAGCTGAAAAGTTAGCCTAGCTTCAATTTTTGGTTTTTCTTTGTGCTGTTGTTTATTAAAATGAGATGCTTCTGATACCGTGTTCTCCAAGGAAATCTTAAAGTATTTCAATCACAGCTGAAAATACAAAGACCGACTAGGCAGCACATAGATACAGAAACCCACCCGTCTTATGGCGGATATCGCAATTTCAGTCGTTTGACAATTGGAATTCACGTTGGGTTCAAGTATTGAAATGATTAAGTAGCCTGACATAAGATTGAGTTGTTAAGCAGCCAGACTTCTGATGATTGACTCTGGTAGGTCATGATACAGCTGAAAAGTCAGCCTAGCTTCAATTTTTGGTTTTTCTTTGTGTCAAGTAAAATGAGATGCGGCTAATATCATGGACTCCAACGGAATCTTAAAGTATTTCAATCACAGCTGAAAAAATAAAGACCGACTAGGCAGCACAGAGATACAGAAACCCACCCGTCTTATGGCAGATATCGCAATTTCAGTCGTTTGACAATTGGAATTCACGTTGGGTTCAAGTATTGAAATGATTAAGTAGCCTGACATAAGATTGAGTTGTTAAGCAGCAAGGCTTCTGATGATTGACTCTGGTAGGTCATGATACAGCTGAAAAGTCAGCCTAGCTTCAATTTTTGGTTTTTCTTTGTGTCAAGTAAAATGAGATGCGGCTAATATCATGGACTCCAACGGAATCTTAAAGTATTTCAATCACAGTTGAAAAAACAAAGACCGACTAGGCAGCACAGAGATACAGAAACCAACCCGTCTTATGCCAGCTACCGCAATTTCAGTCGTTTAACAATTGGAATTCACGTTGGGTTCAAGTATTGAAATGATTAAGTAGCCTGACATAAGATTGAGTTGTTAAGCAGCAAGGCTTCTGATGATTGACTCTGGTAGGTCATGATACAGCTGAAAAGTCAGCCTAGCTTCAATTTTTGGTTTTTCTTTGTGTCAAGTAAAATGAGATGCGGCTAATATCATGGACTCCAACGGAATCTTAAAGTATTTCAATCACAGCTGAAAAAACAAAGACCGACTAGGCAGCACAGAGATACAGAAACCACCCGTCTTATGCCAGCTACCGCAATTTCAGTCGTTTAACAATTGGAATTCACGTTGGGTTCAAGTATTGAAATGATTAAGTAGCCTGACATAAGATTGAGTTGTTAAGCAGCAAGGCTTCTGATGATTGACTCTGGTAGGTCATGATACAGCTGAAAAGTCAGCCTAGCTTCAATTTTTGGTTTTTCTTTATGTCAAGTAAAATGAGATGCGGCTAATATCATGGACTCCAACGGAATCTTAAAGTATTTCAATCACAGCTGAAAAAATAAAGACCGACTAGGCAGAGATACAGAAACCCACCCGTCTTATGGCAGATATCGCAATTTCAGTCGTTTGACAATTGGAATTCACGTTGGGTTCAAGTATTGAAATGATTAAGTAGCCTGACATAAGATGGAGTTGTTAAGCAGCAGGGCTTCTGATGATTGACTCTGGTAGGTCATGATACAGCTGAGAAGTCAGCCTAGCTTCAGTTTTTGGTTTTTCTTTGTGTCAAGTAAAATGAGATGCGGCTAATATCATGGACTCCAACGGAATCTTAAAGTATTTCAATCACAGTTGAAAAAACAAAGACCGACTAGGCAGCACAGAGATACAGAAACCACCCGTCTTATGCCAGCTACCGCAATTTCAGTCGTTTAACAATTGGAATTCACGTTGGGTTCAAGTATTGAAATGATTAAGTAGCCTGACATAAGATTGAGTTGTTAAGCAGCAAGGCTTCTGATGATTGACTCTGGTAGGTCATGATACAGCTGAAAAGTCAGCCAGCTTCAATTTTTGGTTTTCTTTGTCTGGTAAAATGATGGTATCATAGGCTCCAACGGAATCTTAAAGTATTTCAATCACAGCTGAAAATACAAAGACCGACTAGGCAGCACATAGATACAGAAACCCACCCGTCTTATGGCGGATATCGCAATTTCAGTCGTTTGACAATTGGAATTCACGTTGGGTTCAAGTATTGAAATGATTAAGTAGCCTGACATAAGATTGAGTTGTTAAGCAGCAAGGCTTCTGATGATTGACTCTGGTAGGTCATGATACAGCTGAAAAGTCAGCCTAGCTTCAATTTTTGGTTTTTCTTTGTGCTGTTGTCAAGTAAAATGAGATGCGGCTGATACCATGGACTCCAACGGAATCTTAAAGTATTTCAATCACAGCTGAAAATACAAAGACCGACTAGGCAGCACATAGATACAGAAACCCACCCGTCTTATGCGATACGCAATTTCAGTCGTTTGACAATTGGAATTCACGTTGGGTTCAAGTATTGAAATGATTAAGTAGCCTGACATAAGATTGAGTTGTTAAGCAGCCAGACTTCTGATGATGACTCTGGTAGGTCATGATACAGCTGAAAAGTCAGCCTTTTTGGTTTTTCTTTGTGTCAAGTAAAATGAGATGCGGCTAATATCATGGACTCCAACGGAATCTTAAAGTATTTCAATCACAGCTGAAAAAAAAGACCGACTAGGCAGAGATACAGAAACCACCCGTCTTATGCAGTACGCAATTTCAGTCGTTTACAATTGGAATTCACGTTGGGTTCAAGTATTGAAATGATTAAGTAGCCTGACATAAGATGGAATTGTTAAGCAGCAAGGCTTCTGATGATTGACTCTGGTAGGTCATGATACAGCTGAAAAGTCAGCCTAGCTTCAATTTTTGGTTTTTCTTTGTGTCAAGTAAAATGAGATGCGGCTAATATCATGGACTCCAACGGAATCTTAAAGTATTTCAATCACAGCTGAAAAAACAAAGACCGACTAGGCAGCACAGAGATACAGAAACCCACCCGTCTTATGGCAGATATCGCAATTTCAGTCGTTTGACAATTGGAATTCACGTTGGGTTCAAGTATTGAAATGATTAAGTAGCCTGACATAAGATTGAGTTGTTAAGCAGCAAGGCTTCTGATGATACTGAGGCTCTGGAGGTCAATGCTGAAAAGTAGCCTAGCTTAATTTTTGGTTTTTCTTTGTGCTTTGTATTAAAATGAGATGCCTGATACCGTGTCTCCAAGGAATCTTAAAGTATTTCAATCACAGCTGAAAATACAAAGACCGACTAGGCAGCACATAGATACAGAAACCCACCCGTCTTATGGCGGATATCGCAATTTCAGTCGTTTGACAATTGGAATTCACGTTGGGTTCAAGTATTGAAATGATTAAGTAGCCTGACATAAGATTGAGTTGTTAAGCAGCCAGACTTCTGATGAATGACTCTGGTAGGTCATGATACAGCTGAGAAGTCAGCCTAGCTTCAATTTTTGGTTTTTCTTTGTGTCAAGTAAAATGAGATGCGGCTAATATCATGGACTCCAACGGAATCTTAAAGTATTTCAATCACAGCTGAAAAAACAAAGACCGACTAGGCAGCACAGAGATACAGAAACCCACCCGTCTTATGGCAGATATCGCAATTTCAGTCGTTTGACAATTGGAATTCACGTTGGGTTCAAGTATTGAAATGATTAAGTAGCCTGACATAAGATTGAGTTGTTAAGCAGCCAGGCTTCTGATGATTGACTCTGGTAGGTCATGATACAGCTGAAAAGTCAGCCTAGCTTCAATTTTTGGTTTTTCTTTGTGTCAAGTAAAATGAGATGCGGCTAATATCATGGACTCCAACGGAATCTTAAAGTATTTCAATCACAGTTGAAAAAACAAAGACCGACTAGGCAGCACAGAGATACAGAAACCAACCCGTCTTATGCCAGCTACCGCAATTTCAGTCGTTTAACAATTGGAATTCACGTTGGGTTCAAGTATTGAAATGATTAAGTAGCCTGACATAAGATTGAGTTGTTAAGCAGCAAGGCTTCTGATGATTGACTCTGGTAGGTCATGATACAGCTGAAAAGTCAGCCTAGCTTCAATTTTTGGTTTTTCTTTATGTCTAGTAAAATGAGATGCGGCTAATATCATGGACTCCAACGGAATCTTAAAGTATTTCAATCACAGCTGAAAAAATAAAGACCGACTAGGCAGCACAGAGATACAGAAACCCACCCGTCTTATGGCAGATATCGCAATTTCAGTCGTTTGACAATTGGAATTCACGTTGGGTTCAAGTATTGAAATGATTAAGTAGCCTGACATAAGATTGAGTTGTTAAGCAGCAAGGCTTCTGATGATTGACTCTGGTAGGTCATGATACAGCTGAAAAGTCAGCCTAGCTTCAGTTTTTGGTTTTTCTTTGTGTCAAGTAAAAAGAGATGCGGCTAATATCATGGACTCCAACGGAATCTTAAAAAGTATTTCAAACACAGTTGAAAAAAAACATAGACCAAACTGGAAGTAACACAGAAGACGCTCAGCCGGCTCTTC
>JBAMBM010000779.1:600000-830699 GCA_037043425.1 Hirtodrosophila duncani | reverse complement strand
TGAATGGCCCTCAAATACTTCGGAGTCGACGACACTGGCTGGCAATTCCGATTTCTTTGTTGCTGGATCTGCTGCATCTCTTTAGATTGCTTGTGGTCTTTTCGGTATCCAATTGGATATGGAACCAAAAACTTGTGGTCTTTGCTGCGGTTCTGTGTTGTTGGCGGCGGCATTTGTGCCAACTCTTTCTTCGAAGAACAATATATGTTGGAATCGATCTTCCGATTGAGGGTTTCACACTTTTTCTGGGTGTAAGGGACTTCTACGCGTGGCTTTGATAATGTATGTCGATTCTGGGCCAACTTGGCCCTCTTTTTCTGTTGCTTGTCGTCATTCGATTCACACATTGGGAAGCGTTTTCTCGATTGTTTTGCAAATTCTTCTTCCGTTAAAAATATTGGCTTAAGAATCGGTATCTTAAGGTTTGGCATTTTAAATGGAGGCATGTTTTCTTCAGTCATGCCAGGAGAGGCACAGATGATTGGTGTTATTGTAACGCATGGAGTGATGTCAACTGGTGGCTTGTAAGGCTGTTCTCCGGTATGTCTGGTTATCGTAAGTGCATTGTTTGACAATATGGATAACGGAATACCAGAAGATGACAACGATTCCGGTAATGTAGATGTTGACGATGCTGATGCTGATGCTGATGTATTTGCAGATGATTTTGAAAGACCGCACAATGGCGGCAAATTCTCATCCATCGTTATTTCGTTTGTGGATTTATTTTGGAAACGAAAAACTAAAAATGTCAAAGGTTGTGCGTAAGTGAATGGAAGTTTGGCAAAGTGCAAGGATATGTAGGGAATATGAAATAGTAATAAGCATGCGATGAAAATAAGCAAATGATGTGTGAAAAAAGTGGCTATCTGCCCTTGCAGAGGATATTATCTTGTGATGACTGCAAATATGTATGACAAACTTACTGCAGGAGGCGCCTTTTCTTCTATGTGAGATAGCAGTTTGTTTTAGGTTCTACAAGTCAGTCCTCGAATGGTTTCCTTTTAAAATCGTTAAGTTTCCAAATACCTAACAAATTTGTTGGTTTTCTTCAGTGACTTTCCGAAATGACTTGCAATTTTCAATTAATGGCAACTTTGACAAGTTTCTAAGTTTGACAACTAATGCAATGCCTACTTTTTTGATACCAGCTTTTACTCGATATGGCCGCTGTGCTATCGACTCTGCCTTAGCATCCCAATCGCCCAGGTGGACATCTTTCAATTGTTGTCACCATAGCAAGTTGGCAGAGACAGAGACAGGGTAAGGCAATGATGACGAAACAGTGTTGCAAGTCGCTTCAGCAAGTGGATGAAAATCAGTATAACAGTTCATGAAAATTCTCCGTTTATACTAGATTCTGTTATAAACTAGATTCTTGAACAAGTAGGCCTTGCATTAGTTGTAAAACTTAGAAACTTGTCAACTCTGCCTTGCCATTAATTGAAAATTGCAAATCATTTCGGAAAGTTACGGAAGAAAACCAACGATTTTGTTAGGTATTTGGAAACTTAACGATTTTAAAAGGAAACCATTCGAGGACTGACTTGAAGAACTTAAAAAAAACAGCTGAGAACATCAGATAGAAGAAGAGGCGCCTCCTGGAGTAAGTTTGTCATACATATTTGTCATATATATTCTGCAAGGCCAGATAGCCACTTTTTTCACACTTCATTTGCTTATTTGCATCGCATGCTTATTACTATTTCATTTGCCCTACATATCCTTGCACTTTGCCAAACTGCCCTTCACTTACGCACAACCTTTAATATTTTAATATAGTTTTTCGTTTCCAAAATAAACCCACAAACGAAATAACGATGGATGAGAATTTGCCGCCATTGTGCGGTCTTTCAAAATCATCCGCAAATACATCAGCATCAGCATCAGCATCGTCAACATCTACATTACCAGAATCGTTGTCATCTTCTGGTATTCCGTTATCCATATTGTCAAACAATGCACTTACGATAACCAGACATACCGGAGAACAGCCTTACAAGCCGCCAGTTGACATCACTCCATGCGTTACAATAACACCAATCATCTGTGCCTCTCCTGGCATGACTGAAGAAAACATGCCTCCATTCCAAATGCCAAACCTTAAGATACCGATTCTTAAGCCAATATTTTTAACGGAAGAAGAATTTGCAAAACAATCGAGAAAACGCTTCCCAATGTGTGAATCGAATGACGACAAGCAACAGAAAAAGAGGGCCAAGTTGGCCCAGAATCGACATACATTATCAAAGCCACGCGTAGAAGTCCCTTACACCCAGAAAAAGTGTGAAACCCTCAATCGGAAGATCGATTCCAACATATATTGTTCTTCGAAGAAAGAGTTGGCACAAATGCCGCCGCCAACAACACAGAACCGCAGCAAAGACCACAAGTTTTTGGTTCCATATCCAATTGGATACCGAAAAGACCACAAGCAATCTAAAGAGATGCAGCAGATCCAGCAACAAAGAAATCGGAATTGCCAGCCAGTGTCGTCGACTCCGAAGTATTTGAGGGCCATTCAAAGACCCCCTAAAGACATACCTATGCCCCGAAAGGAGCTCGCCCTGGGCCAAAATCCAATTCCCATTGAAAAGCATGTTAACCTAGAGATGCCGCCGGTGTCCTTAGATTGCAAGTCAATATATAAAGCTGCGGAAAGTCTTCCAAACTATCCGAAGGAATCCCAGGGTCAAGCCATACAATATCCACTTCCAATTGAAGTGGTGGTTTCAGAGAAACAACTTGCAGAGCAGTTGGGAACTCAGAAAATGCTGCCAAACAAAACACTGCCACGCCCTGAACTTTATTCGTCCAAGGAAAATATTGAGCCTATCGATGTGATAGTCAATCTTATCGAAGATTCAGTAACCCTTAATATTTGCCCTTCGAAGCCAATGTTGCCACCGCCAACAACACAAAGCCGCAGTGAAGACCAAAAATGTTTGATTCCAAATTCAAGTGGATTTAATCCAGACCTCCAACAGTCTAAAGAGGTGCAGCAGATCCAGGTAGTAGGAGAACGGAAGTGCCAGCCTGTGTCATCGACTCCGAAGTATTTGAGGGCCATTCAAAGACCCCCTAAAGACATACCTATGCCCCGAAAGGAGCTCGCCCTGGGCCAAAATCCAATTGCCATTGAAGAGCATCTAAACCTAGAGATGCCTCCGGTGTCCTTAGGTGGCAAGTCAATGTATGAAGCTACCAAAAGTATTCCCAACTATCCGAAGGAACCCCAGAATCAATCCATGCAATATCCACTTCCAATTGAACCAGCCAAGAAACAACCTGCAGAGCAGTTGGGAATTCAGAATATGCTGCCAAACCAAACACTGCCGCGCCCTGACCTTTATTCGTCCAAGGAAAATATTGAGCCTATCGATGTGATAGTCAACCTTATCGAAGATTCAGTAACCCTTAATATTTGCCCTTCGAAGCCAAAGTTGCCACCGCCAACAACACAAAGCCGCAGTGAAGACCAAAAATGTTTGATTCCAAATTCAAGTGGATTTAATCCAGACCTCAAACAGTCTAAGGAGATGCAGCAGATCCAGGTAGTAGGAGAACGGAAGTGCCAGCCTGTGTCGTCGACTCCGAAGTATTTAAGGGCCATTCAAACACCCCCTAAAGACATACCTATGCCCCGAAAGGAGCTCGCCCTGGGCCAAAATCCAATTCCCATTGAAGAGCATCTAAACCTAGAGATGCCTCCGGTGTCCTTAGATGGCAAGTCAATGTATGAAGCTACCAAAAGTATTCCCAACTATCCGAAGGAATCCCAGAATCAATCCATGCAATATCCACTTCCAATTGAAGTGGTGGTTCCAAAGAAACAATCTGCAGAGCAGTTGGGAATTCAGAATATGCTGCCAAACCAAACACTGCCACGCCCTGACCTTTATTCGTCCAAGGAAAATATTGAGCCTATCGATGTGATAGTCAACCTTATCGAAGATTCAGTAACCCTTAATATTTGCCCTTCGAAGCCAAAGTTGCCACCGCCAACAACACAAAGCCGCAGTGAAGACCAAAAATGTTTGATTCCAAGTTCAATTGGATTTAATCCAGACCTCAAACAGTCTAAGGAGATGCAGCAGATCCAGGTAGTAGGAGAACGGAAGTGCCAGCCTGTGTCGTCGACTCCGAAGTATTTAAGGGCCATTCAAACACCCCCTAAAGACATACCTATGCCCCGAAAGGAGCTCGCCCTGGGCCAAAATCCAATTCCCATTGAAAAGCATGTTAACCTAGAGATGCCGCCGGTGTCCTTAGATTGCAAGTCAATATATAAAGCTGCGGAAAGTCTTCCAAACTATCCGAAGGAATCCCAGGGTCAAGCCATACAATATCCACTTCCAATTGAAGTGGTGGTTTCAGAGAAACAACTTGCAGAGCAGTTGGGAACTCAGAAAATGCTGCCAAACAAAACACTGCCACGCCCTGAACTTTATTCGTCCAAGGAAAATATTGAGCCTATCGATGTGATAGTCAATCTTATCGAAGATTCAGTAACCCTTAATATTTGCCCTTCGAAGCCAATGTTGCCACCGCCAACAACACAAAGCCGCAGTGAAGACCAAAAATGTTTGATTCCAAATTCAAGTGGATTTAATCCAGACCTCAAACAGTCTAAAGAGGTGCAGCAGATCCAGGTAGTAGGAGAACGGAAGTGCCAGCCTGTGTCATCGACTCCGAAGTATTTGAGGGCCATTCAAAGACCCCCTAAAGACATACCTATGCCCCGAAAGGAGCTCGCCCTGGGCCAAAATCCAATTCCCATTGAAAAGCATGTTAACCTAGAGATGCCGCCGGTGTCCTTAGATTGCAAGTCAATATATAAAGCTGCGGAAAGTCTTCCAAACTATCCGAAGGAATCCCAGGGTCAAGCCATACAATATCCACTTCCAATTGAAGTGGTGGTTTCAGAGAAACAACTTGCAGAGCAGTTGGGAACTCAGAAAATGCTGCCAAACAAAACACTGCCACGCCCTGAACTTTATTCGTCCAAGGAAAATATTGAGCCTATCGATGTGATAGTCAATCTTATCGAAGATTCAGTAACCCTTAATATTTGCCCTTCGAAGCCAATGTTGCCACCGCCAACAACACAAAGCCGCAGTGAAGACCAAAAATGTTTGATTCCAAATTCAAGTGGATTTAATCCAGACCTCCAACAGTCTAAAGAGGTGCAGCAGATCCAGGTAGTAGGAGAACGGAAGTGCCAGCCTGTGTCATCGACTCCGAAGTATTTGAGGGCCATTCAAAGACCCCCTAAAGACATACCTATGCCCCGAAAGGAGCTCGCCCTGGGCCAAAATCCAATTCCCATTGAAGAGCATGTTAACCTAGAGATGCCGCCGGTGTCCTTAGATTGCAAGTCAATATATGAAGCTGCGGAAAGTCTTCCAAACTATCCGAAGGAACCGCAGGGTGAATCCATGCAATATCCACATCCGATTGAAGTGGTGGTTCCAGAGAAACAATCTGCAGAGCAGTTGGGAACTCAGAATATGCTGCCAAACCAAACACTGCCACGCCCTGAACTTTATTCGTCCAAGGAAAATATTGAGCCGCTCGATGAGATAGTCGAAACTGCGGTAACTACATTATTGATGGTTAAAGAGAACCGCAGCCAAGCCCACATTATGGCGGCTCCAAGTCAGATTGAAGTGGAGCCAACGCAGAAACAGTCAAAAGAGACACAGCAACTGCAGACACAACACAACTCACAGTTATTTCCAGCGGCTGCCAGTAATTTGTACGGTGCTCAAAACCAAGAAGAGTACCACCCGAAGCGCCGCCGTGTGGAGTCCAACTTGGAGCAAAATCCACATCCAATTGAGGTGAAACAAAACGAGGAGCAGAGTGTAGAGATCCAACAATTGGAAATACAAAATAACTACGAGCCAGTTTCCCTGGTTGACAATTATTTGTTTGACGGTCTACCAGAACCAGAGCGCCACTCCACGTGGTGGGAGGACTTCGCCTTTGAGCATAATCTATTTTCATCAGATGTACAAGAGAACGAGGAGCTATCTGTCGGTGCGCAGCAACCAGAGAGTATACCGAATTGTCAATCCACGGGCCAATCCACGGGCCAATCCACGTGGTGGGAGGACTTCGACTGGCAGCAAAGTCCACCATCAGTTAAAGTACAAGAGAACGGGGCGCCATCTGTCGAGCAACAAGAGATTAAACGGAATTGCCAGGCAGTGTCACCGGTTACAAACCAAACACATCCACAACAACCGAATCCATTTGAATTTTCAATGGAAACGGAGCTGCAGCAGCAGGAGAAGGGACAACAATCATACACTGATCAGCAAAAAGCCGATGTCTCCCATGGAACGGCAACAGGAGGTGACAGTGACGCCCTGTCGTTTGATTTTAGCTTTCCAGATCTTAGCTTTCTAGATGAGGATGACTTCTTGATGGCAGCCAATCCGGCCGAGGACAAATAAGACACATTTAAAGACGAAATATGCCCTCCATAGGAGCCTTGTGAGTTTACCGTTCATGTTCTGCTATTAGTTTGGCTTTCCTTTGCATCTTTTCTTCTCACTCTCCTTGTGTGCAGGATTGATACAAAGCTTTGCCAAGTCTTACTTATATTTAATATTTTCTTTTGATATTTTATTCTAATCGACTTTCTTATGATTTCAATTTTAAGCATTGCGAAGGATTGGAATACATTGCTGAGGGCCTCCTCTATGTGCTCCTAAGGGCGAACTAGTCATCAAATCAACACGATTCACAATTCCAGCTGCCTTCACGCACACAATGTACACGTCGAAGAAGTCGAGAAATAGAAGAATTTCATGCAACAAAATTAGATTAGTTTACTTATATATGATATTCTGTCTGCGATCCTGAAAATCGGCTATTATATAGACCAGCTAATTGTATTCGCAACAAAATTGCCTTAGAATAGATTTTTTCAAAATTTGCTTGTTAAAATTGTTTGTGAACAAAAAGAGTCAGACTTAAACATGTTCCTTAGAAACATCCTTAAAGGAGTTGCTGTAAATGTCTGAAACCATTTTAATTGATTAAATTTTATCCTCAAATGTAACATTTTAAGTGTTTTAATAGAATTACAATGTCGTTTTGTATTTGCTGGCGATTCTGTGTAAGGAAATGGCATTGGCATGTCCCGAGCTACTGCTATGAGTGTCCTTGACATGACCTCTGGAAGTGAAGCTCGTGATACATATACGATACTATCACGCAGCTATCTATATCCGGAAACAACTACGTATATACTTTAGGATTCTCAGGCAAGTCATCGTCCAGGCTTCATAGAGGGCTCAATGTCCCTCCAAGATCAGCTCCTGGCTACTCCCATGCGCAAAGCTATTCTAAGAGATCAAGTGATTGTCTTCGGTGACTTCAACATCAATTATATGTTATGGTAATCCGCGACCGACTCACCGGCTTGATACCTTCAAGGCAATATGAGTTTATTGACGGCCTCCTTGAGTTGTCCTTATCACAAGTTAATTTGTAGCAAACTCACTGATTTGATAAGCAAACTGACAAGCAATTAAGAATAAAAAGCAAATTGACGTCATTAATGCTGACTTCCGCAAAGCATTTGACCCTGTAAGTCACTATTTATACTAAACTTATACTAAAGTTGGATCTCCTTGGATTCCCGTCCTATATTCTTAAATGGATTTCCGACTACCTAATTCTCAGGACTCAGAAAGCTTTCTTTTAAGTTATTTTTCCAAGTCCCTAATGGCTACATCAAGGGTACGGCAGGGTAGACACCTCGGTCCCCATCCCTTCACCCTTATTTATCAAGGATCCCTCCATTTTAGGCTGCAAGAAGACCTTGATGCTGTCCAATCGTGGTCAATCCCAACAAAAGAAATCCCCGTGACACCGAGATTTCGAATTCGGTTGGAAGAGATTTGAAGAAATATGGAGTATAGAATATCTTTCAATCAGAATCATATCTTCAATTAAACTCAGGCAGGACAAGGGAACTGTATAATTATATACAATGCCAAACAAGGGAACCTGCGCCATATCCAGTCACATCTCTCATTTGTTCGCATTTGCATTTTTAATTCCGACAAACAGTCCATCAAAACAGCAAACCAACTGCGCTGCAATCAAATCGGCATCAGAGAGAGTTGCCCCCAAAGTTGGCCATAATTGTGGCACAAGGGATTGCTTTGCATGCTTATGGCGAAGCGGAGAGCGGGGCGTTGCGGGAAAATGCTTGATTTTTGGCCTCCTAATTATGCTATTGGACTTTGGGTGTGCGTGTGTGAGTTCAACAAACCAAACAGGAAATGCTAATTGCATGTAAGTGTGAGACGATTGGTGACATCTGTCCGTGGATATGTGTGCCTCTGCATGCATGTGTGTGTGTGTGTGTGTGTGTGTGTAAATGTGTTATCCATGAATGAGGCAATGTGCATGCATGTGGCAACCAGCCGCGCGATGTCGTTACTGAGTTTCGCAAGCAGAAAAGTGTACAGTCGACGGAGTTGAGCGATTCTTACGAAAGAACAATGCGTTTGCGTTCGCTGACAAACGTCAGCCTGAAGTTTATTTCTAAATCGGAATAGAAAGCGATCCCTGAAGAAACTGATGAAACAGATCTGTAAAAACGAATACGATGATCATGTGGTGCTGATGAGAGGGACGAACTAAACGATTATAAAATGAGACTAAGCGGTTCTTAAAATGACATGAAATTTCGACCCAGCTTTTCTTAAAATAAGACCAAATGGTTCTGAAAATAATACCGAATGGTTTTGAAAAATATCACTAAAATGTTATTTTGTTCAAGCCACTGAAGCTCATAAGTGTGATACCAAAATGTATTGAAGTGAGCCGCAAATCGTTCTTAATGGTAAGCTCAGAATGATCCTTTAATAAACTCAAGGCATTGAAGAAGTCACAACAGAAGCCCGTTCTGAAATCGAGAACATTATTTGCGGTATAAGAAAGAACCGCATTACTGTCCTATTATAAAGAAAAATCTTGGTTCTGTACTAAATATACACAAAGTCAACGGTTGTAAAGACATCTAAAGACGTTTTTATCTACAAATATTAACCGATCTTAATGAAACTTGTCAAATCAGTATATTATGAGCTTAGATATATATGAACTGAGTTTCAACTAAATGCGCGAAAATTTGTGGAAGATATAAGGTTTTTAACAATTTGCATAGGCGGGTGTACATGTGTGGTTTGAATAACGCTGTTGCTTATGCTGCTTATAAAAATCCAAATAAATACGTAGGTACATTTTGCTTAAATTATTGTCATTTATGGTAATATATGTAATTAAGTTTTTGCAATCATACTTTCCTGCCAGAAGCTGCAACGACACACACGCAGCACGAACGGCTAAACTGGAAACTACGAAAAAAGCACCCGCGAACTCGTAATAATGTTATTTAACACCATTCACCGTCTAACTAGATGACAGGATGAGTGTCATACACAAAATGAAGCGAACATTTAAAAATCATTGGAACATTACCAAAAAAGTAGGTAATTAAAGAAAGATCGTGCTACGCACTAGCACATTTTATGCCCTACATTTTCGCAATACATGTTATCAGGTATGTATTATATATTATGTGATATTTGTACATGAATACATACACATGCATAATGCCTAACTCACAATTTTCGATTTGACCTTGACCTTGCGTGTGTCCACGAAAAGCATCAAGCAATATCAGTCATGTAAATGAGAGAGAGAGAGCGAAACAGAGAAAGAGTATACAAGTTTATAAATAGAGAGCGTTTGGGTGTTTGTTTTGATTCAGCATGAAGGATTTTGTGCCGCTCTAAAGCCGGCACGTGCCAAATTTGGTCAACATTCTTGAGGCCTTCTTAAATATATAAAAACAAAATTTTGTTAGATTTGGATGAAAAAAAAAGTTTGTTCTATAAGGGCTAGATAATATAATTGTCCGGTTCGAGCTGCATAAAATTTAGTCTGTGAATGTGGAGCCTCATAAAATAGTTATATATATCAAATTTGGTTTGATTTAGATGAAAAACAAACATTTGGTGTTCATTCAGAAAATCGGTTATAAACGGCATATATGATATAAATGATTGATCGGAATAAAGTTTAAATTAAACAAACCAAATATGGCTCGATTTTATGTTCATTTCGAAACAATCGGTTCTATGGGGGCAAAATGATGAAGTTGCCCGACCTGAATAAAACTTGAACCTAAAGGTAAAGGGTAAAAAAATGAAAACATTTTCCCCTAAATAAACAATATGAATAAGATCTTTTTAGCTGGGAACGAGAATGCCCAACACTAGTTCAACGTATAACGTCTGACTCTTACGCTCGCAAACTAAGCCGGATACACACATACATATGCGTACTCGTACATATACTGCCTATAGAATATTATTGCTTGCAATCTAATTAACCGCACCTAGTGAAAGGCAGTCCCGCCTTTGCCACCTGCATGCCACATACACCCCTTTACCCACCACATTCAACCCAGAACATGCCAATATTTGCGCCTTATTTAGGTTGGGGCTGGCTGCCACTGCCACCGCCACCGCCATATAACTGCCTGAATTGCCTAGCTCCCCCCCCATGTATGTGTATACATAAATGTGTATGTGTGTCGATTGTAGCAGCAGCAGCAGCACAATGGAAATTATACGCTTAATTGGCAACGGAATTCATAGCTAATTTAATTCGTTTTCATTTTGAGGCAGGCTTTCGGCACCAAGCTTTAGAGTCGACAGGTCAGCCATCCATGAGCTTGGCCACAGCCATTTTTGCTGTGGATTATGTTTTATATCCATAGTGCAGCTTGGGCAGGCGATGGCTTTAAGCCAGCCTCGTTTAGTGAAACTGACACAGTTTGCTCCTTTAAAAGAGCTGGATTAGTCAATTATAGACAAATGACCTGGGAGTTGAGCGCGCGGCACAATGTAAACAAGCCATCAATAGCAAAAAGGCAGTACATTCACAGTGCACACAAGAAATACAGGACGTACACCCACACACACATACACATACACATCTAAGGTAAGAAGAGCAGACACGAACAAGTAACGGCCTGGCTGAGATAAAAGAATTATGCATAAGCAGCGGGGCGCGCACACACACACAAAAGACGTCCAGACTAGGACCAGGATGCAGGAGGAAGCAGCAAAGAACACCATGGCACAATGGAGCAGAGCTCAAAACGGAAACCACAAAAAAGAACACAGTGAAATGGTGAAAAAAAAATGAAATAGAGAAAGAAAAATCTTTCTTAAGGCAAACAAAACTTAGAAATACCCTGAAAATGTGACAACATGAGAGCGCTGTGGGTTTGTAATAGATGAAAGATTGAAAGTCTTCATCGCAATGGAAACTAAGATGAAGGGGATGCGCATGCATTACAAAGGGATCCGCACGTAATCTGGCATTAAGCTGGGCTGTATATCATCTACACACACACAGAAATGTGAGGAGGGATGCAGCATCCTCGCCTACAATGTGTGTAGAAATGTAAGCTAGAGCCGAAATGTGCTTGACTCGACTGGTTTTGAATGTTTATAGATGGATTTGTAATCGATAACATTAGGTTCCTTTAAAGTCTTCCATTAATTAGGAGTCGCTTTAGGGTTAAATCATTAAAAACTTAGAATGATCCCGATTGCCTGCATTCTCTGATTCTATGTGATGATATTTTCATGTTTACGATAATGGGAAATATAGGAACAACTTGGAAATTACAGTTTACACATAAAGTTTCCATTATAAAATCCACCGCTAGGGTATACAAAGGTAACAGACTCGCCAGGGAAATGCGTTTTCTTACAGGGCCAGTCTATAAAAAATGCCAAACAAAACAAAACAAAAAAAAAACGTTGATTCAAACGATACGAATAGGTATGCAGATGCAAGAGTCCAATATAGACGCACACACAGACATACACATACACCCTCAGAGCTGCACAAGACCAGAATTTACCTAAATATTCAATAGATCTATGTGTGCCAAAGCCGTACGTACGTACATTCAGCTCAAAAGAACACTTTGGCCATGTCGCAAGCGGCGGCATCCAGCAACGCCGTGCATACTCGGTTTCCATTTCAATGGCATCCTCAGCCCACTTGGCGGCATTGGGGTCATGGATACGAATGCGCTGCTGTAATGCTGCTGTAAAAAGTATACAACGTTAAGGTGTTAGTTTAGCTGACCTGGCTTAGTTAGCAGTGTCAGCAGCAAACACACACACACACACCTACCAATAGTCATATACATATACATATATATGTGCAATACATACTTGTATCTATACTATAGCTGGCCATGCCCGTTTCCTTTAGGGTTTCCAAACAAAACACATAACGGAAATCGAGAAAAAGAGTTTTGGTGGGCAGCCATTTGTTTTGACTATATTTGCTACCGAGCCATCAAGCGTTAACGGTTTGGAAGCGGTAGATCAAATGGCAGAGAGGGGTGGTGGAAGCTTGAGTCCGACTGGTAGATAAACAAAGTTTTACCTTTGTCTCCTTCAAACTGTTGGTAAATAACTATATAGAATATATACAAAGATATTTGCTATATCATGGATGCTAAATAACCTACAAATTGACCAGTTGGACTTGAAATTTTCCAAAATAACGTATTAGTATGCACCTGCAAAACAGAAACTCCTTCTTGTAGGCAAATTTTAGCCTGCAATTTGGATTTTATGGCATAATAGCAGCCGCTTCGGAAATTCTAAATGCAATTGCATACAAATCGGGGTCAAAGTTTGTATGAGAATGTAGAATTATTCATCATACACATTTTCTATGACTTTGTTTTTGCTATTTCTAGGCCAAACCCTTTTCTGAGTGTACACGATATACATACTCTCATACCTTGCATACAAACAGACACACACAACCATACACATTATACAATTCAGAGACAGCATCCTAGCCGCAGGAGCACCCAAAACAGTAGTAGAAGACGACACGACGACACACACAAAAAAAGAACCCGAAAGAGAAGAATAGGAATGCCACAGAGAAGGCAAAATGTTTAAATTGTGTCTGAGTCTCCGGCATTGACCACAATGACAATCTCCTGACAAGCGTACAGTAGGTACACTCGCACACACACACACACAAATGTATTATTATGTGTGTACCACAAGCGGCATGGCTGTGTGCATAACCCAGACACAGGACATATCCCAGGAGCAGCTATTGAAGCAGCCGCACTATGGACAAAATGGCAAGGATTGAGGCTCCAATATGAAATGAGGTGACCATGACCAAGACTAAGTCCTGGATAGGATGTTTATATGAAGGAAAGGCAGAAGATAGAAATCTGTTTGGGGGATCAGTTCTATATAGTACAAGTATTCCTCATATGTCATAGATCTCCGACTTGAAAATGGGAAACGAAGTTTGGTAAATTTTTTAAGCAACTTAGAACTACAAGTCAAATACATAGCATCATTTCAGTTCCCATTGTTTGACATGACCACAGCCCATGGACTCACCATGCAATAGCAGTAGTCGCTTCACACGATTTCCGCTAAATGCCAGCTAGAAAATAAATTCTTAGGGCTGGTCCTGGCGCTCCTCAACCTCGCCATACCCAATATGCTGCACTGACAGCACAAGGCCTTTGTGTCCATTGTTGTTGTTGGGCCTGATCCTGGAGCATGGACAATAACCAGCCAGCACCTAAACGAATGGAATGGCCGTGACGCTTGCATCGTTTTTGGCATCAACATAAACAAAACAAACAAACAAACAAACAAACAATAGCAAAAACAACAACGAAAAATCTAGTTAATTGGGTAAAGTTCTGGGGCGGAAATTGAAAGCAAAAGCAAAACAACAAACAATGGCCAAAGCAGCATCAGAAACTGGCCATCAACATCGTTTTGGAGCGGAAATGATACTGCGATCTGTGAACCCGAAAAACGTAACGTAGCCCGTAACCCCCCAGTTCAAATGCAATAAATATCTAAATTGCTGCAATGTCAATTTTCTATGCAGATGCTGAATGAATTTACACTTAGAAAAACCACCTGGGCTGATTCTGGATTTTGTATGAGACAGATGAAAATTCATTCGATTTAGATATAATATCTTGCTATATCTTCAGAATACATCGTTGTACACTTCTGGAACACTCAACCAAAATATACTTCCTAAAAATCAGCTCAAGCTGACCACAAGTCATCCATTAAACGAGCCCAAGATGCTTTTAAAGCGACATTTCTGCAGTCCCAAAATATGATTGATATTCTGCCGAGTGTATATATGGTGTGCCAATGCTGAAACATTATTTATCGATTTATGTAAATTCCTGCGTACATTTTCATTTTTATCAATAAACAATAATAAATTAAAATCAACAATCAGTGGGTGTACAGAGCACACACACAGAGCCCCAATTCAGGATTCTGTTTCAGGACTTTTTCTGGTTTGGGTCAAATTGAAAATGAAATTTATAAATGCAAATTGTCAACGGCCAATGCCAAATAGTAACAGCAAAGTGCACAAGCATAATATCATCTATACATTTGATATATATACATGCACATATATATATATATATGTGTGTGTGTGTGTGTATATATATAGACAAATTTACGCGGGCATATTTCAGGCAAACGTCAAAACCCAATAAGAGCGGCAACAACAATTTTGCTGTTTAGCAATCAAAAGCGAGAAAGGAAAGCGAGCCTCGACTTGCCGAAGCTTATATACCATACATAACCGAGCTTCTAAGTGTTCATTCCGGAACAATCGGTTATAAGGGAGGTATATGATATAACTGTCAGATCTTGATTATGTCAAGCCAGCGGGCGTGGGGTTTATGCAAATTGATACAAGCCGAGCTTGGTTTGATTTGGAAAGAAAAACAGAAAAGTTATGCTCCGAAGTGTTCATTCCGGAACAATCGGTTATATAACGGATATGGAGCAATATAATAATATGGTCCGATCTGAATCAAATCTGATCAGTTTACGTGTTGGTTTCATTTAGATGAAAAACAGAAAAACTTTTCTATGCTAATAACATAACTAAGCTGGTAAAAGTTAATTCCAGAAAAATCGGTTATATGGGAATTATGTGATATAGTTGACCAATCTAGATGAATCCCGAACTCAACCAGCGAGCAGACAGAAGAACAATCTGGGAAAAAATTGTTCAGCTCTGCAGCTCTTACCACTTCTGAAATCTTCTGGTTGAAACTTCCCTTGTCATGCTGATCAAGACTTTATATAGTCGGCAATGCTTTCTCCTATGCATGGCAAACTTAATGACAAAATAAATATACCATTTTGTGAATGGTATAATGAAATTGCAATAATGGATTTTTTGTTATTTGTGTTTGGGGGCCAAAGAAGGAAGAGGAGGATGAAGATTCAAGCACAATGCATGGCAAATGGAACGCAAATATAGAAATATCAGGAAACATAGTCGAAATTATTCCCCATGGCAAATTTTTTATTAAAAACTTTAAGCACACAACGTAATAATAGTTTGTGTCAACTATTTGGTAAACTTATAGCTACGCCTCGAATATAACTACTTACGTCTCGAATTTACACAGCTCTCAGACTTATGGTTTGACCTATGCGTTGATGGCCAATCAAAGATATATAGATTCACATTGCACGCCCTTAAGCATATCTACCGGGCACTATACCACCAAAACCAAATACTAGTCTCTCTGTTCACTAACATTTTTCGCTTCTAGCCACTCCCCCCTCTTACACGCCACACATCTTCCCGAGTCATGGGCTATGCGGCTGGTATTGGTTATTCATACTCGTACTTTAGTAGAGTAAACGAGTATATTGTACTCGTGCAAATGTATGTAACAGGCAGGAGGAAGCGTCTAAGATCCCATAAGGTATATATATTCTTGATCAGCATCAATAGCAGAGTCGACCTAGTCGTGCTCGTCTGTCTGTCTGTATGAACACCTACATCTCGGAGACTATAAGAGCTAGAATAACTAAAATTTGGTATGTAGACTCCGCCAAATTTCATTACGATCCGATAATAATTATCTATGAAAACGTATTGTATGAAAGCACCCAACTCCCACAAACAAGCAAAAACAAGTAAGAACGCAACAGTCGAGCTTGCTGTACAGTAAAAAACCCTGTGCCTAATAAGCCGCTATAAGATACAGCAAGCCGCAAGGATACAAGCCAAATTTTTTCGATTTGGGTGAACAACGAGTATCTTGTGTTCATTCCGAAAAGATCGGTTTGGTCAACATACATATTTATGGAAAACAAAAGTCCTAGTTTGAAGTCTCTATCTCTTATAGTTTCCAAGATCTATACATCGGGACGGACAGATGTACTTTATGTGGACGGAAACGCTTCTTTCTGCCTGTTATGAACATTTGACAAGCCTAGTTTCCCCTTGCTTGTACCATGGAAACAGGGTATGAAATTCAAAAGGTGTTGCATACTTTTAAATCTGTGGAATATTAAATAAATGTAGCGTACGCGTATCATATAGTCGGAAAATCGACTACTGCGTTCCTACTTGCTTTGCATACTTTTGTGCGCAGCGCAAACAATTTGCATTTTCCATTTCAGCGTCAAATGAAGAGCGAGTGCAGCAGGGCGCCCTGACTCAACTCACAGCAGCAGCAACAACTCTAGACTCTCCAACCGATATGCGTACAATAACACCAAAGCCCCCAAAAAGCGCCCATCAATGATTTATTGCACTTTTGACATTATTGATATTTTATTTGTTTGCGATGAAGTCATTTAGTGCAGCGGCAACTGCAGCTGCCCAGGTGCAGGTAGGCACGCAGGCATCTGGTAGCGGAAACAGTAGCTCTTTCTGGATGCTGGATGGTGGATGGTGGACGTAGGCACCGGCACCAATGCAAGATTTATGCTGACAATGCAACAGCAGCAGAGCCACCAAGTTATGGCTGCCTGAGATGAATGGCGGCGGCGGCGGCGGGTGGAGGTGTAGGTGGAGGAAGTGCCTTCAATGCTTCGCTTGCAATCTGTGGCTTATTTATTGGAATTGCGGCTGCGATTCGGACTCCATTTCAAAGAGTGACCATAGCCGCCGCCGCGTCCAATTGCAGTCCCATAATTAGCTACATCCATATATATATAAAAGAGCCATCAGTAAGGTTACTTTAAGCAGCACACGTTTCATCAAGAGGGGACTGTGAGACTGACGGCATATTCATTTTCATATATAGCTGAAAGATGAGAAAACAGAAACTAACACAAAGATATATATATAATGGCAAATATACCCGGCTTTGTCCAGGATCTCTTTTTGGTCCGACCACTTACTAAATAGCCATACAAACTATGAAATGCGACACAACTAAGGCTAGCTATATTAAAACACTCAAATTGCCCTAAAAACTTTAAGGCAAAGCCAGCCACCAGAGTCTGATTTACCTTGGCGTTAGTGCACCACTTGCCTCCATACAAACTTTGACCTTTTTGAAACACTGGCTTATTGCTTTTTTCAGTGGGAAGCGTAAGCTTCGTGTTGGTTCTTACGCACACAACACAATGCCAAAATGTGAGTGCATTTGGTTGTTTTTGAATGTGAAACAACTATAATATCGGTTCGCAATTCATTGTTCGCACTTAAACGGTCGTTCACCGGTGTGAGATGGATAATGTGGACGTTGTTTTCACCCTCTTCCTGAACGTTTTATGTTTTCACTGGGTATATATATATCTATTTCTATCTCTCTCTTTCTCTCTCTCTCTCTCTCTCTCTTGATGTTCAACTAATCCTTTTCAACTTCTAAAGCTTCCGTCTACACATCTTTCGGTTATGCTTCGTGAGACCATACTTCTGAGAAAGTTTTACTGGATAGTGTTGACATTTGTATGGCGGCACTTACCGGTGAAAGTTGGTTGTATTTCTTGAGATTAGTCTTCTCTGCAGTGACATTTATATGGCAGTTCCCCCGTAGGAGTTTGGATATGTATAACATTGTGACATTTGGAGATTTTTTAGCCAGTTCAGCCTGTATAACTATGGCTGCTATATAACATATAGACCTGTTCGCGTTTCCACTGCCACTTGAATCAAGCGGTTCACCTTTTGATTGGTGTTCGCAATATCCGAATCCGATTGAACTTTTAGTCTTGTTGAATCAAAAGTGATTCACTATTTTCTCTTTATTTCGTGTACTTTTTACCAGACATACGACTTATGTAAATTTCTAGTTTGCTGGGAATAGTTTCAAGTGTTACCTTAAGAATATTTTTACAAAAATTTAACCTATTTCAATGGGCGGATTCAATCCACTTGGATATGTTGATGTTCATCGTTCTGTCTCGTCTTGTCCACTGGCTTCGCAGCACCATTCCGGACATAAGTTCGGAAACCCAAACTCAAATGGAATTTCGAAGTAAAATTCCAATTCCAATTCGATTTACTTTTACTTTTCGCAGTGTAAACTGGAAGAGACCTGAGAGTTTTTCATTTCTAAAACTCATATAAATCAAATTTCAATTTCAATATTTCACATATACTGGAGAATTCATTGAGAGTTGAGGTTGTGGCTGATTCTGTAACACACTGCGTATACGCGATGCGCGACACTTTCGCGTAAATTGCAAATTCTTGCTGCTGCTGCTGTCGGTCTAGTTGCTGGTGACATTTTAGCGGTTTTCCATTTTTTTTTTGTTTTGTTTGACGCTAACTTTATTAATTGCTACAGTAAAGTTGGCAACGGCTACACCCTAACCAAGGACCCACAAAACCCACATGATGTCGCGCCACTGCCCCCCGTCAGCCTTTGTCTCTTTGCTGTTATTAAAACTCGTCCGCTGTTTAACTTTATTTTTTCACCAGCAAGTTAAAATATTTGATTCATTTTTGCATATTTAATTGAATTTTTACACTTGTTGTTGGGGTTTTTTGTTTTCATACCATTCACAAAACGTTGTGATGGCACATTAATTTTATGAGGAAGTTTGTCAACGCACAGAATTAAGCCTTTCCGACTGATAAAGATAAGCAAGGCAAAGGGAATCGATATAAGCATGTCCATCTATCGATTTGAGGAGCCACCACATGCACTGGAATGATCAAGATCGGACAAATATATCATATAGCTCATTATAACCGATTGTTCTGGAATGAACACTTAGGAGCATTACCTTCTGTTTTTCATACAAATCCAATCAAATTCAGCTTGTATCCACTGCAGCCACCAGATTTAAACTAGATCGGTTATACATAATATAATATATATAATGTGAATGGTATATAAGAGTCGACAAGCCAAAGCTAGCCCTTCTATGTTATTTTTTTTAGTTTTTTTAGTTTTTTGTCTGCTCAGCAGTCAACGAACTTTTCTAATTATTTGCGCACTAAGCATAAAAGTTGAGTTAACAAAAAATACTAATAAAAAACGTATATGTATATATATATATATATGAGTGTGTATGTACCATATGTTATGCATATTTTTGCATAGTTTGTTGTTTACACTACTTTATACAAGACATTGTTAAATGTATATAAGGTCCCTTCGACATAGATATATACTAGAGAGCTTGTTAAAGTCAACATTTCCCCATTGACAGTCAATTAAAGTCTCTTGCTGTGCCCTGAAATACTTGGATGTGTTTTCATATGCTATATTCGATAAAATAAGGTTTCTTGTTATGACTATGCCCCTCAGAATAGCAGGCATTGTGGACTGATTATCTGGCTACAAAAAAGAGCTAGCTTGGTATTTACTTGTCGAGAGGAAACATTGGCCTGCAGGTAACTTATATTACCATCTCATTTTATTAGCAACTTTATTCATCATTTGGTGAATCAGGCCTTCGACAGAGTATGTCACGCTGGACTGCTGTACAAGCTGAAAACTGCTCTGCCCGCCCCATACTATCTGCTGCTCAAATCCCATCTCGAGCGCAGAAGTTTCTTTGTGAAGTGTGGAGACGAGAGATCGGCTATAATGAACGTTCGAGCTGGAACCCCGCAAGGTAGCGTACTGGGCCCAGTACTGCCGCCGACATGCCCCCAATCATGAACACGAGTCTACTGGCTGCCACATACGCTGACGACACAGCCTTCATTGCCAGCGACCGCCTCTCTCACACTGCAGTCCCAGCTCGACACAACAGGCACCTGGCTAAAAAGGTGGAACATCATGGTAAATCCAGACAAATCTGAAAAGAGGAGACTGCCCCTCAGTAACCCTTGACGGCTCAACAATCCCCAACATCAACACTGCCAAGTATTTGGGCAGGAGACTTACCTGGAAGCAACACCTCGTCTATGAAAGGGCACAGATGAACGTCAGGCTGAATCAGAATCTTTGGCTCATTGGAAAAAGGTGGAAACTCAGACTAAGGGTGAAACTGCTCATTTACAAGGCCTTAATGAAACCCATGTGGACCTATGGGATACCCAAATGGGGTACTGCCAGCCGCTCGAAACTCAGCGTGATACAAAGGTTCCAAAATAAAGCTCTAAGGGTCTTGTCGAACGCCAACATCAAACTCCGAAATCCATCAAGAGCTTGGCGTCCCATGAGTGCATGAGGAGATCACCAGGCTCAGCAGATTCCACATCGCGCGTCTCGATAGGCACGCCAAACTCCTGGCCATCAATCTGGTGGATAACAGCATCACCATCCGGAGACTCAAAAGGCACCGCACCCGCTGGATCTGCCTCACTGTGCATGCTGAACTCCCCTCATCCCCTCACCCTCACCCCCTCACCTACTTATCGCCCCTCCACAACAACTCGACACGTCCATTGCAGATGTGAAAATTCGTTATCGAATAGATGTTAAGAGTGTATAAACCTCCCGATAAGTTAATGCCTTGCTCAAACTTGCCGCAATGAAATTCTTAAATAAAATTTAATGATTTTTCTCAATGCCCTAAAACTGTCGAAACTTTATTGAATGTTTGTCTTGTTATAAGTGTTTATAAGTGTTTATTCTTAACTCCCAAATGAATTTTACTTTGACGGTCCTTCTTCAATTGCTCTTCGTGATTTTTTTGAGCGGCATCTTTTTCCTTGCGCCTCCTCTTTAGCATCTTAATACGAGCCAAGATGAGCACTTCTGATCGCATGTAGTAACAGGCCATTCTTCTGTAGAAGCGCTCATCGTCTGATTCATCGGAACTGCCGGGTGGTGTAGGATCGTAATGGCAGTGGCAACTGTGCTGCATGAAATTTTTTTTGGTCAATGGACCTTTAGAATCTTGCTTTGTGTGTGTCTCGTCATCAAAGTTGTGTAATTCGTCAGCAAAGTTATGGCCAGGGGTAGAACTTGGCTTAGCGTTGGCTGAAGAGTAAACGAAATCATCTGAATCATCAGTTTGAACAGCAACATTGCTCGTAATCTTAGACTTCGGTGGGTCCAGTTTTCCAAAGCCATCTGTAGCAATGGTAGGCCATATAAAGGGATCAGTCTGAGCGGCAACAGTATTCTTGGACTTCGACAAGCCAGGTTTTCCAAAGTCATCTCGACTATTGGTCTGAGATGACTTAATATCCTTCCAAATAGTAGAGCTGTCTTTCTCTGAAAGGTGACAATGGTGAAGCCGAAGACACAGTTCATCTTCCACTGAACACTTGGAGATGTCATTTGAATATTTAGTCTGAACAGCCACACTAACAGTGCTCTTAGACTTCGGTGGGTCCATGAATACAAGGCCACTTCCCTGGCGATGGCAAAGGCAAGAACAACGTTCAGTTTTTACTAAAGAGTTGAAGTCTTTAGAATCTTCCGTTTGAACAGCAACATTGACAGTATTTTTGGGCTTCAGTGTTTCCGGTTTTGAGCGTAATTTCATATTTTCTTGCTTGACAGTCTGCGTTTGAACAGCAACATTAACAGTATTTTTGGGCTTCGGTGCTTCTGGTTTTGATCGTATATTCATATTTTCCTGCTTGACAGTCTGCAAAGTCTTCATCAGCAAGCGCTTGTTCGCTAGTTTCGATCCTGCCTTCTTAGGATACTTTGGGCTCTTCTCTGAAACGGATTTATTGGCCAACTGCATTAGTTCATTTCCTGATCGTTTGGTGTCCTCCTTGGGGCTCTCCACTGAAGCGGACTGGGCCATAATAGGCGACTCTTTGCTAATGCGGCTCTCCCCTGATTCAGAACGATAAATTCTGGAATAAAAGGATGCAATTGCCAGCAGTGAGTTCTCCTCAGTGCGATATATGTCTCTCAAGCCTGCTTGGTCTTCGTTTTGATCATTTCCACTGCACGGAGTCCCTACTCCTAGCTCATAACAAAGGTTATGCTCTTCCTCCGAGTCGCTCATCTATTGAGAAACAAAGAGAGCTTACAATACGATTTGAAATCTTTGTTAATAACACACCACATACACTGTTGCTCTCGAAACTTGCTCTTGAATTGTGTTTAAAGAAGATCCAATAATAATTTCATAAATAAATCAAAATCTATGAGAAAAGTTAAAGATATATTAGAGTAATCAATATCTAATAGATAGTTCTTATTAATGCATAAATATAAACCCTTGATCTTGATCCAGTTTCTGGTGCGATTTGGAGTTGATATGACGATAAAATAAACCCATTAGACTTACATATTCGTGAATGCGCCAGAAGGAAAAACAAATAAATTTCTTACATATTTATTTTATAGCAAATTTCTCAAAACTTTTCTACTATATTTTTGAAAATGTTATTTGTCAGTGTTGCTGTGCAGCAGGTGTTCCAGGACCTTAGCAAGAAAAATAAACCAATATATATACGTGTGTGTGTGTGTGTGTGTGTTTTAATGCCAACCTCACAGCCCCAACTTCACCAGCTGCCATTTAACCTACCCAAATGTGTGCGCCTGGGCTTGGGGTCTGAGGCTTCTTTGGCAGCAAAACTTTCCAGTAGCTGCAATTAAGTGCAACATTTTTGGTTGTGTCCCCCTCTCTCCTCCTCTCCCCCTGTCAACCGCTGTATATGCGTGTGTGCATGTAAACTTGTGAATTGGCTGTAAACTTTTCTTTGTAGGCTTAGTTTTTCAATTAGTTTGATGTGCGGCGAGTCTCATAAATTGTTGTCAAGTGATTTCAGCTTGGTCGGATTTGTAACTTCATGTAAGCCGATAAGTGTATTGCAAATTAAAGACGAGTCTCCTACAGGCAGGCTGACTGGCTGGCAAGCTGGCCTATCTCTCTGATGGAAAAAAAAGGTCATAAAGTGGAATTGTTTTTATCAAGAATCCAGTGCACACACTTGAACTAACAATTTGTGGCGAAAATATACAAAATTCCTAAATTTGCTTGATTGTACATCCTTCAGGTCTCACTTGCACTTCGTCTAAATGAAATGCTATTCGAGTTCTATTGAAAGTGTCTTCGGCAAAAAGTGAAATCAAAGGCCAAACTCTTTATTGGCCAACTCTCAATTAATTGCTAACATGTATGTATGTATGTGTGTGTGTATGTGTGTATTTTTGGCACTATCCTGTCTCTTCTCTATTTAAGCTGGTCCTGCTTTAATTACTTTTCACTGTCAACTTTAGTTGGAACATTCAAACACACACGCCCTGGTATTGCCTTGCAGGCTGAAAAATGTATATTGTCCTTGACGCTCTCAATGGCATAATTTAAATGAAACATTCGCACAAACTTATCATCCACATATATATACGATATATAGTCTATATTCCGACTATAAGACACTCGTACTCAGCATTTATTTATTATTTCACATAATCAAAAGATTTTAGATTTTTTGTTATACCATTAACAAAATGATATATTCATTTGGTCAGAAAGTTTGCAACGCATAGAAGGAAGCGTTTCCGACTATATTCTTGATCAGCATGACAAGGGGAATCGGTATAACCATGTCCGTCTGTCTGTCCGTCTGATTCAACACAAAGATCTCAGAAGTCTTAAGAGCTACAAAGCTGCAACTCTTACCAGATGCTTAATTTTTCTACACGCTGATTAAGTTTGAGTTTCATTCAGATCGGACAACTATATCATATAGCTACCATATAACCGATTGTTCCGGAATGAACACTTAGTAGCATATCTTTTCTGTTTTTCATCCAAATTAAACATATTCCTTGTATCGCTGATATCCACTGTAGCCCCACTTCCACCGACCAGATTTGATCTAGATCGGTTATATATTTACAATGTGATTGGTATATAAGCTTCCGCAAACTGTTCGGGATTAAATAGATAAGATAGATTCAATATTTCCCTGAGTGAAATATTCGTTGTTGAATCAATCCGAACGAATTCAGCTCTAGAAATTCTAGGCTTGGCCAACTTTCGTTAATTAATTTTCATCAATTCAATCCGAAAATTCTCGTTTTCACACTATGTTTTAAGTGCACACAGCTTGCATTCTCGCTTTGGCTCTTAATAAGGCAAATGCACTTCTGCTGCACACTTGGCCATACAAGTGCGCCCGTTGCCAGGAAAAGTCGTAAGGCTGTACGATTTGCCTTATACCTTAGCATGCATCTGTCTGTCTGTTTAACTGTTTCGTCTCTTTTTTACTTTTCGGTGGCTTTTAACAAATAGCATACATATATGCACGTGTTAATTTATACATATATATATATAGCCAGATCTGAAGTGCAACGTTGACGCCTTAGCAGCTGGCAAAGACACCAAGAGCAAATACTTTAGGCCCAAGAGAGAAAGACGGGAAAAGATAAATACAAAAAAAGGTGACTTTGCACAGTGGTCTACCTGTATGATAAATCTCAACTATTTCAATATAATTATTACTTCGTTGGAAGATGAAGAAATTCATTCATTAGAGGCACAAAATAAAAGTCCTCGTCTGAATTACTTGTTGGCCCAAAGAATAGACAACTGTACAAGAGAGGTTGACATGGAGACAAACTGAGCACTGAACTGAGCTAATTGAATTCATGAGGTAACTGGACATAAATATGATTGAAAATGAAAGTCGATAATGTAATTTATATCAATAATCAAAATATTCAATGGCTGAATAAATGATCGTGATTGCTGTGAATACTAAAACCACCCACACTCCAAAAGGTTTCACTTATTATTCATATCCTAACGATGAGTACTCTGGGTATATTATGTAGAATGAGTATGAATTGTTGGTGAGTAGAATCATAAGACATTCGTAAATTCCCAAGCATCTATATAATATTTGTTTGCCTCTGCAGAAGGCATACACACCTATGGTAATATTTCCGCACTTCTCATCGTTAACCCTCACTCTCTGACGATTGTTAGAAATGCCTAACTCAAAATGCAGCTGCTCAATATCTGGATCGTTCTCCTTTTGTACTCAAGAAGTAAATTTTAAGAAGGATACGATCCATGAACTGTAAATGTTATCATATTGGATAAGTTTTAAAGTGTTTCGAATTAATTCCACCTATTAAATTCGCCATACGTAGCACTGTGAATTGCGGCAAGACAAGGAGGAGAACTTTTTGCTTTTGCCGTAAATTTAGCAAGTCGATGTGTGTGTGTGTGTCTGTGTGTGTGTGTGCCACTTGAGTATCCGCCGCCATAGCCGCCTCTTGGGGTAGCTGAAGAGCTGGAGATGGCAGCAGCTGGCATTTAGCAGTTGTTGGCAGCACGACTGACTCTTGGCTTTGGTGTCTCTTGGATTCCTCTAGCTGTTGAAGCTGAAGTGGTTTTAGTTAAATTATGCGTCAGCTTGAAGACAATATGCATAGGTGCTTCTAAAGGGGAGGCGGTGCTTGTGTTGACAGGCAAATGATTTAAATATATTTGTCAAGCAGCGAGTTGCTGTCTAACTTTCTATGTAAGTACATATCTTCATACATATGAATGTTTATACAACCTGAAAAAAAAACAACTAAGAAAGCCTTAGTCGATGTTCCGACTGTAAGATACTCGCACTCAGAAGTTACTTAAGTCGAATTTCGACTATAAGATACTCGTACTAAGAATACTTTTGAAAGTCTTTAATTTAATGAACTGTTAGTACCATGGCATTTACCTAAGATCAACTACGTAACGTAGCTAAAAGTTGCTAGTAAAACTCAGCAACATATTTGTAAGCATCCTGGAACATGTTTGCAAGACAACTTGGCTCGCAGCTACAATGTTGATTTCAAGTTCTGGAAACATTCTTTTAGATGAACACAGGCTTACAACCTAGCAGAATGCTGCCCCTCTCTCTCTCTCTCTCTCTCTCTTACATATATTGCATCAATGCACGATCGACTAGACTGTTGATGGGGTCGAAAACGCATCCCTTTGCTTTACATGCATTTGCACGGATACAATGCACTCGTTTCCTCTACTAGAGTACGAGTTTAACTATAGCTTGCCAACGATGAGAGCATGCCCAACAACAACCAAGCAAAAACCAAACACCATCATCATCATAATCATTTTTGTGATTATACTAGCAGGAGGCTCAACAACAGCAAGTTAAAGTGTCTCCGGCTGAAAAGTATGCAACGTGCGCCACAAACTGCAATAGCGCTGCAGTACACTGTTACAAAAGACAACGACAGGCTGACAAGAGGTCAGAGAAATAAGCAATATAGGTATTACGGAAGTTTGGGTTTCTCAATGTCAATGCAAAGTTAAAAATCATGAAGGATTGAGCGTAACTGCTTTAATGCTCTGAGCAGCATTGTGATGTATGTAGAAGCAAATATGATAACCGTTATGAGAATGCACTTTTAATGAAATGTGAGAGCATTTAAATTGGGAACAACAAAGCTATGGTGTTCATAAATTAAATCTAACAATTCAAATGAAATGCAACTACTACTATTATGTGAGAGATCGTGATCCAACATACATTTTAGGTAACTTTTAGGGGAGGGAAAACACAATCGCTGTCATAGCACGGGTTTCCATAGCCTGAAAAGTTCTTAGCCGACTTAAGAACTTGAAATCTGTAGTCATATTTGTCAAAAAATATGCAATGGAGTCCATTTATGGAAAGCTGCTAACTTCTTTAAACTAAATTGAACCAAAGATTCAGGAGAAAGATGGGCAAACAGGTTTTTTTTAAGTCAGGCTTAAGATTTAATCCTCTCTTCTGGATGCCAACAAACTCCAACTGCATTTTTTGCACGAGATTTCGCTGGCTGGGTCATATGAATGAAAATATTCCAGCTCGGCAAGTACTCGATGCGGTAGTTGGCGGACAACGGAGGAGAGGAAGGACCAATTGACTGAAGCCCTGACATTATTTGGTGTTACCAATTGGAGGAGCAGAAGCAAAGCAGAAGCGCGTGGACACAAATCGTGCATCAGGCAGACACCCAGTGGGGTTATTAATGCCACATACTACTACTACTATCACAATAGCATATATTATATCCGCCAACTGTAGCACAGAGAGTTTTTGTAGATGAAGCAAGGACCTCTTAATCGCTCGAATAAAAACGTGCACTTCGAAAGAGGAAAACAGTGGAAAAAATACATCTAAGACTTTCCAACCCTTTTGAAAAGATCTAAATGTCAGTTAAAAAATCGATCTATATTTCAGATTATTTCCACTAGATTATTTGCCAATTGAAGACATGGCACAATTACCCACTTAAAGAGCGTAGATCATTGTCCCGATATACTCCTTGCCATATAATAGCGGGGTATGAGAAATAGGAGCAGCATGTATGTGCGGTAATTAGTTGATAGCCGGCAGTTAGGTAGTTGGGCAAACACGAAAAAATGGCTCACTGACATGACATCAACAGGAACGACAACAACAACAGCTACAACAAGTATAACAACCGCAACACAGCCAACAACAGGGCTAACAAAACAATGAACAAACATCGACAACGTAACAAAATTAGCTTTTTAGCGCAACAGCAACAACAAGAGCAACAGCAACAACAAAACACACAAAAGTTGACTGAACTTTTCTGTTTCTGTTTCTGCGCTTAAAGTGAATGAAAAGTCATGTAATTGCTGGAACCTAAGGCTAAACCAACGTATATGTTAGGCAGAGGGTTGCGAGGGGCGTATGTGCCATAGTTGGCATCAAATCCAAACAATGTTGACCCATAAAATGGTAGCCAGCAACACGAATATGGAGACTCGATAGCCGGATTAATTCGAATTGGTTGCGGGCCAGGACACTCACCTGTGTTTGCCTTCACGTAACTTGTTCGCTGTGGTTGAAGTTGAAGTCCTTTGTATCACAATGGAATCGCGATTTGTTGTCTTGTGTTTATGGTTAAGAATTTTATAGATGAACTGACAAAAATAATTGTAATATTCCCAAGTGTAGAGATGTTTGTGAGCTGAGAGCTGTTTAAAATTTGTGTGGTTAAGCTTTGGTTACTTTGATTTGTATGAAATATGAAATACAAAAGGATACTATGATTGGTCAGAAAGTGTCAGAAGGTGTCATATTTACAGGCATACTTTGATAAATTCTAATTGAGCTGTATATTCTCTAAGAATTATCGATACCCACAAAACTGTATTACCTGAAATGGCTAAAAATTACCAGAAGTTTCAATAATAATGGTCTAAACACAGTCCTAAGGAAGATTTTCCTTAATGTTAGTCCATGATTACCAAAACAATTTTTTTTACTATTTTAGACAATCATTCAGCTTAACCGCCACTGCTTTGCTCTGGTCTCCCTCGAACGCCCAATAACTACTCCTAAGCTATATCAAATTTCCTTCTCCTCCGTTCTATAACGGAAATATTATTATTAAATCTATTAGTAATTACCAGAAATGTCTTTTTATTTAATCATTTATTTAATCAAATTTATAAATGTCTGAAAAACTGTGACTTCAATATTTAGCTGACATAACTTTAAATAAATAAATTTTATTCTATAAATCCGAGCTGGCATTCGAACTCAAGAAATTCCGCTTGCTGGTCAGATATGCGCAAGGTTCATAAACTCAATAATCATGAAAGCTTTTAATGAATAGCGTTTACTAATTCAATAAAATTTTGACTGATTTTGTAACATCGTTTTATACCATTCACACAAACAAGGCTAGAGAGTCAGCGCTTAAAAAATGTTTCTTTTGTCTACACTCTGGTTGAGTTCAAGATTCATTCAGATCGGAAAACTATTTCACATAGCTCCCATAAAACTGAGTGTTCTAGAATGAACACTTAAGAGCATAGGTTTTTTTGTTTTTTAACCAACATCCAACCATATAACCGATTGTTCCAGAATGAACCCATAAAATTAGTCTTGTATCCACTGTAGCCCCATTCCCACCGACCAGCTTTGATCTAGATCGGCTATATATTTACAGTGTGATTGGTATATAAACTTGGCAAGCCGAAACTAGCCTTCCTTTCCTGTTTCTTAGTGTAATTTTATATTAGTTTGTATTATTTTGTTTTTATCGGGACGTTGACGTACAATGCGCTCCACGCCATGGGGCTTGTTAGGCGCGAAGCCCAGGCTAGAAGCTCCCACCTCCCGCTCAACCGGCCGAGGGGCGCAGCCGCATAATGAGCGACACGAATCGCGAAGGCGGAAAAAAAAGCGGACTCGCTCGCTCATTTTCAAGGAAAGTAAAAAACTACAAACCATAAACAATTTACATTATATTCTAGCTAGATGCGTTAGTATAGATGTTTTGTTTGAGTTTAGGGAGTTATTATTAGGGATAAAGTAAAATAGATTATTATAGTTACAACAAAGGGTACGAAAAGGTTCATGCAGGAGATAGTTTAAATTACACTGCTGAAGATAGATAGGAACATAATTTCTAGAAGTTCTACGAGCAACACCAAAACTGATTTGACTAATTAAACACGGCGATTCAATATCAGCATTAATCAGCTTAAGTATAAAAATAATATTAAGCATAATTCTACGATTTTCAAGAGATGCAAGGTTTATTAGTAGGAGCCTACTTAAGGAGGGGGTTTTTGGAGCCCCAATTCTACGCATGGAGAGCAAAAAGTAAAAATTTCTTCTGAACAGACTCAATGCGGTCCTGGTGATTCCTGTATTGTGGACACCAGACACAAGATGCGTACTCCAGAAAAGTGTACAGTAGTTTAGTTATATAAGGATCATCAAATTCCTTCGACCATCGCTTGATAAAAGCCAGAACACCCACAGCCTTATTGACGGTAATTGAAATGTGTAAGTCGAATTTTAATTTAGGATCTAAAACAACACCCAAGTCATCCACTGAGTCGATCCGATCAAGGGGCATATCGTTAAGAAGGTACGATGTCTGAAGCGGTATGCTATGACAAAACGACATGACTTTGCATTTAGAACAGTTGAGATTTAGTAAGTTGACCTGAAAGAATCAAGTTCATCTTGAAGCCTGAAGTGGGAGGAAGAGTCGTTAAAGGACAAGCAAAGTTTAACGTCGTCGGCGTACATAAGTACACGGGAGTGGGATAGAACCTGAGGCAAATCGTTGATAAATAAGGTGAAGAGCAGGATTCCGAGGTGGCTATCCTACGGTACCCCTGATGTAACCCTAAGGGGCTTAGAGTAAGAGTTACTAAAAAGAACTTTCTGAGTTCTAAGATTAAAGTAGACTTAAGAAGATGAGATGGGAAGCTAAGGAGATCTAATTTATGAATAAGTAAACAGTGGTTTACTGAATCAAATGCTTTGCTGAAGTCAGCGCATTTAATTCTAAAATCCTTGTATTACAGCTAAAGGAAATTCTCGTAAATTAGTGGTGGTAGACCTAGGCTTCATAAGCCCATGCTGAGCAGATGAAATTATAGAACCACAAGAGTGTTGTAACTGTGAAGTTAATGTTTTTTCAAAAAGCTTAGGAATAGCAGACAGTTTTGATATGCCTCTGTAGTTTTGGGCATCCGACTTATTCCCCTTTTTATGGAGAATAATAAACCAGAGAGAAGGGAGAGACGAAAGAATTTGAAGGTAGATCAAAAAGCTTCAAAATCGGCTTACAAAGCGCATCAGCGCATCTGAGAATACACCCCGTAACACCATCAAGACCAGGGAAAAAGTTAAATCCTATCAGATTTAGCTTTGTCTCCAATAAACTCACTCAAACAGTCTATCATGCAGAAGAAATGTCATGAAGGTCGTCCAAAAACGGTTGATTTTTGAAAGAAACAATTCATGCTGAGCTTAAACAGATTGTGCAAGAGTGTTATTTGACATACCATGTGAATGAGGCCAACTGGGACATTACTGACGTCACCACATATTTTGTCAACGCCTCTGTGAAGTGTCGATGGAATGCAGCCACTCCATGCAGCCACTCCATGCAGCCACTCTCTTTTGCATTGTAAAACATGACAAATCATGACTCAGATGAAGTTCAGGCTTGCGTCAGCAATCGATAGAATCGACACTTACGAGAACTTTTTTGGGATTTCCCCTCTTAGGCAAGATATAACAAAAAAAAGCTCTTAAGTATATACTTATTCGTATCTCATATTGATTAATAGTTTCCTAGGCGATCGCAAATATAATTGAATTTTTGCTAGCAACTAAACTTAATTAGTAAATTTAAACGATTCTTCTATCCGGTATCACTTCTTGCCTTTGTCGCCAGCTCCCTTGGACGGGACAAGCTTGAGTCGAACCATCTCCTTGTACAGTATCTCGCCCATTTGGCACGGATTGGACGCAACCATAACGCCAGCCTTCTCCAGGGCGGCAACCTTATCCTTGGCGGCACCTTTGCCGCCAGCTATGATGGCGCCTGCATGACCCATACGACGTCCAGGTGGAGCCGTTTGTCCAGCTATAAAGGCCACCACCGGCTTGGACTCACAGCCGCTATTGTGTTGCTTCAGGTACTCGGCGGCATCCTCCTCAGCTGCGCCGCCAATCTCGCCGATCAATATAATGCCCTTGGTCTCCTTGTCGGGCAGAAAGATCTTGAGCGCGTCGATGAAGTTGGTGCCATTGAATGGATCGCCGCCACAGCCAATGCACAGCGTTTGGCCCAGACCGACGCGAGTTGTCTGCTGCACAGCCTCGTAGGTGAGCGTGCCGGAGCGGGACACAATGCCCACAACGCCGCGCTTGTGAATTTCGCCGGGCATAATGCCGATCTTGCACTGCTCTGGCGATATGATGCCCGGGCAGTTCGGGCCCAGCAGACGCGACTTCTCCTGACAGTGCAGCATCTGCATGATGCGCACCATGTCTATTTGTGGTATGCCCTCGGTAATGGCCACGATCAGCCCAATCTCACTCTCAATAGCGGCACAGATGCCCTCACCAGCGCTGCCGGGTGGTATGAAAATTGCCGTGGCATCGGGATTCACCTCTTTCTTCGCCTCCGCAACACTCTTGAACACCGGCTTCTCCAGATGCGTGGAGCCGCCCTTCTTGGGCGACACACCGCCCACAACATTGGTGCCATACTTCTTGGCCTCCTCAGCATGGAAAGTGGCCTGCTTGCCGGTGAAGCCCTGGAACATCACCTTGGTCTCCTTGTTGATCTTGAGATTGCAAATGGTCTTCGAGTAGTCCGCCTTGCCGCGCCGGACCAGCGCCAGGCAGTGCTGCATCAGATGTGGCCGCGTCAGCGTGCCGAAGCCAAGACGCCAGCTGCTCATCGACATGGCGCAAAAACTGGAATCAATCGAAAGGAAATAACTACGCTAGCGCCTAGATTTCGAAGTGTTCGTGGTATTTCTTGTTGTTGTTTCCGTATCTCTGGATATATAGTTTTTGGGCAAGATTTTGAATAAAACGATCGAAACGTTAACCGAAACAGTTTGTGCTAGATTGTTAACTGGCATTTGATTATGTCGAAATGCCGACTTTGAAAATGTTTGACATATGGATTCAGAGGCAACTATGTTTGTATAATGGGAATTGGAATCGCCTGTTTATTCTTGATTTCATTACTTAAAACTTAAATGTTTAAAATCGTCAGCATACAATTTGTCAGCCCGTAAATTGCATTGATATACTCGCCCTCTATAGAGCAGGGATAGGCAAACGCATATTAATACAAAAACTCAAATCTGCATGTGTAAGTTTAGGGCAGAGACGGCTGCTGAATGCAGGATGAAAGCCGAACTGTATTCACGAGCAAAATCCGAAGGTTCTGTTCGTGTGGAAATACGAGTGCTAGCTGCAATGCCCGCGCATTTTTATTCCGTATACTGCGGGATAGGATTTTGCATTCTGCCCATCTCGAGTATATTGTATTTGTGCAAGTGTATGTAATGGGCATGCGAAAGCGTTTCGGACCATATAAAGAATATATATATTCTTGATCAGCATCAACAGTCGACCCGATGAAGCCATGTAAGTCTGTCCGCCCATCCGTCTGTCCTAGATCTAGATTTCGGAGACTATAAGAGTTAGAGAAAAAATATTTGGTATATCACGCAGATCAATAAAAGCACATTATCTACAGATCTGCCTAAGTTCACAACTATCGCATAACTATCGAAAAGAAGGCAAGCTTCGGCTTGCCAAAACTAACATTCACATTGTAAATATAGTAAGCCGATCTGTATCAAATTAGATAAGCAAGAGTGGGGCTTCCTAAAATCTATACATACCAGAGAGCTGAGTGATCCTGCTCAATCACCTTTGCTTAAAATCCGGTACGATCCAATCCGGACATCGTCTCCAATGTGTGCGATCAGGTTGCATACCCAAAATAAAAATTGACAAGAAAACATCTATGAATTAATGACTCACAATTTCAATGCGATCTCGATCACACTACCTGATTGAAATGCCCATGAAAATGATTGGAAATGATTGTTTGAAATTTCGAGCATTAGCTCGAACTTGTGTATGTATTTGTCTGCTGTTAGGGCTGTATATTTGCCATTTGCATCTCTAAGTAACAAAAAAAAAAACAAAAACGTTCTTCCAGTGGTATATTCCTGTTTGTTCAAAATCAAATAAAAAATGATTTATTAAATCAAAATTGTTGTTTCCAAATCTTATATAAATTAAATGAGGATATACAGAATCCAGTGCACACACTTGAACTAACAATTTGTGGCGAAAATATACAAAATTCCTAAATTTGCTTGATTGTAAATCCTTCAGGTCTCACTTGCACTTCGTCTAAATGAAATGCTATTCGAGTTCTATTGAAAGTGTCTTCGGCAAAAAGTGTAATCAAAGGCCAAACTCTTTATTGGCCAACTCTCAATTAATTGCTAACATGTATGTATGTATGTCTGTGTGTATTTTTGGCACTATCCTGTCTCTTCTCTTTTTAAGCTGGTCCTGCTTTAATTACTTTTCACTGTCAACTTTAGTTGGAATATTCAAACACACACGCCCTGGTATTGCCCTGCAGGCTGAAAAATGTATATTGTCCTTGACGCTTTCAATGGCATAATTTAAATGAAACATTCGCACAAACTTATCATCCACATATATATACGATATATAGTCTATATTCCGTTTATAAGACACTCGTACTCAGCATTTATTTATTATTGCACATAATCAAAAGTAAGCAACACTTCTTGATATTTTTTTTTGGTTGCTCTAATACAAAATGTTTTTTATGTTTTTATCTATAATTATAAACCGAACTTAACGAATGTATAGATTATGTTCTTATGCATATATAAACCGAGTTTCAACTAAATGCGTTAAAATTTGTGGGAGATATATGGTTTTTTTTTCGATTTGAGGAGGTGAGGAAAAAAACTTGATCTGATGCCCCACAAGAGGCGCCTACATACCAAATTTTGTGACTAGCTCTTATAGTCTCCGAAATCTAGGTGTTCATACGGCCGGCCTGACGGACATGGCTAGATCCACTCGGCTGTTGATGCTGATCAAGAATATACATACTTTATGGAGACGCTTCCTTCTGCCTGTTACTAGAGTAAGAGTATAATAATTTCCTCAGCAATTAATGTTAATTTTTCAGTATTTACAAAATAGTATATTAATATTGTCCGGCTATATAATTGATATATACTCTTGATCAGCATGATAAGGAGAATTGAAAAAATGCAAATGGAAAATAAAGACGCCATACAATTGTTGTATTTAAAGTATTTTGTATTTTAAAGTTCCTAAAACAAAACAAATATTATAAATAAAATCTAGAAATAACATAAGAATCGAAGGCCTCAGCAGCCAGTACTCCATAATTAAGTTAATAGTTGTAATTTAATATTATAAGTTAAATAAATAAAATTTAAATAAATAAATAAATAATGCCTTGTATCCACTGCATCTAGATCGGTTATAAATTTACAATGTGAATGGTATATAAGCTTCGGCCAGCCGAACTTAGTCATCTTCTCTTGTTTTTCTTTGAAGTGTGTTTTTATACAAATATTTACTTTTCAGCTTTGCTTAAAACATCAAATCTCTGTAAACATTTAGCAGAACGTTGGATAATATATTTATTCATTGCTTTTCTAAATTTGAGTGGAATAAGTACAAAATTCGAAGTGTTCAAGTTCTTAGTGTTCAACTGCACCATTGGATCTAACTTGAATTCATTATTTACTTGTAAATTTCAGACCGTCACGGAGCAACATACCAGCCCGCTGATGGAGATGACCCAAGAGAATGAACGTCTCAATAATGAGAGGAGCGACTTGCTGGATATTCTTCTCAAAATCACAGACGATAACGCCGATGGGGGCATGCTCAAGCAGAACGATCGCTTGAAAAATCTGCTAGAGGAGGGGATGAGCGGCAACAGAGACGATGGGATGGCCAATGTGGACAAACAGAAGGAGCAAAGTCCGCAAGGGATGATGAAGTTCCACATCAGTGATCTGGGCGCGATATGGCAGCAGCTGCTGAACAATTTGACGCCACGCACTGTGGTTGGAATGCTGCCTGGGTTTCCGGCCTATCTAATCTTTTTGTGCGTACGTTACACGGATCTGATCGATGATGAGGATTATGTGCGCCGTCTGCTGCAAAAGTTTATTTCGCAGTTGAAGAAAATGTATTACATTCCGCATCCAATCGAGAATCGCACTATTTGGCTGGTTAACTCCATAACCCTCCTAAATCTGATGAGGCAATACGGTGACCTGGAGGTGTATGTCGATTTCAACACGGACAAGCAGAATCAGCAGCAACTGAAGAACTTCAATCTAGTCGAATTCCGACGCGTCATCATGGATCGAATTAGGAAGCTGTACCAGGAGCTGATCAGGCAGATCCAGTCCCTGCTGGAGCCCAATATCGTGCCGGCCATATTGAATAACGAAGAGATAAAACGCGGCACATGCCTAGAGCATGGCAAGGAGTCGGCCTGCAAGCAGTTGATTGGCCAGCTGGAGCACTTTTATAAGATATTCCAGCACTTTGGTCTGGACAATTGCTTCGCCGAGCAGATATTCCACCAACTGCTCTACTTCGTCTGCGTCGTTGCCCTCAGTTGTCTGATGCAGCAGGACGACATCTGCATGTGGGAGGCTGGCTTGATCATACGCCACAATTTAGGCTGCATTAAGGATTGGGTGTGCAGCAAGAAGATGGCCAACGAAGTGCTGAGGCCGCTGGTACCCCTAAATCGTATATCCGGGCTGCTTCTACCAAGGAAGGGCGAACAGGATGAGCAAGCCCTTTGGGATCTCTGCACTTCATTAAGCACACCTCAGGTTCTAAAGCTGATGACATCCTGCAAACCGGGCGACATTGAAAGAGAAATCACCATCTTTTTAAACAATATCACAAACAATGATGAATTCACCATGGATGAAAATTTCATCCATCCCCTTAAGGTGCTATACAAGTATAGCGATATTCGGCTAGAGGATATCGAGTTGCCGTCGCATTTCAATCTGGATGAATTGCTCGAAAAGCTCTAACCAAAATTATTAGATATGCGTGGGCTTATGTTCATGATAAATTCTTTATTCTATAAATGAACGTTGCCATTTTGACATGAAATCGCTTTGTTTTTATAAGATTTACAAAATGGTATATTAATTTTGTCAAGGAGTTGGCAAAGCATAGAAGAACACGTTTCGGACTATATGAAGTGTGTATATTCTTGATCGGCATGAGGGGAGTCGATAGAGCTATGTCCGTTCATCCGTCTGTTTCAGCACAAAGATCTCAGAAGTCTTAAAAGTTACATAACTGAAATTTTTACCAGATGCTTAATTCGTCTGCATACAGGGTGCACGCGTTGGCGAAGCTGAAGGCTAAAACTACAGCTTTGACATCGTCTTCAGCTGCGTCTCCACGTGCACTCTGTAGGCAGCCTTAGACAGCGGCGCCATTGCTGCTTGATTTATTAGATATGAAAGATATATGTCCAACAGTGCAAGTTAAGGAATAATATATAACTTCAGAGCAACTGAATCAGCTTAAAGCTGATTATAATTTCTTATAACTCAGACCTGAGTTGAAGGTGTAGTGAAAGCTTAGTCTGACCCCATATGAAGTATTTTACGAGTTTTTCCCTATCAGCCAAAATTTCAGCAATTAAAAGCACATCAAAAACTGTGTTGGTTTTTGCAAAAACTTACTCGATGACAGATGGAGCCCGAACCCTGCCAAAATGCAAAGATGGCTGGGAGTGCGAGTAACAGTTCAGTTCCGAATTGCTCTGCCGTGCTGAGACCTTGCGTTTTTATCCACCATTGTAATAATGACTGTCCCATGTGCATGTGTGGGGGAGCAGGGCTGTGTGCATGTGTGTGAGTGTTTCATGTTTTTAAGGTGTTTGGGCAAAAACTTTTGTCGACATCTTAATTTCTCACTTGTAAATTGAGCTGCGCCAGCAACCACAAATTAGACCCCAAAGTATACGTACTTTGTGGATGCCAAATATTCTCACACTCACATAAACACACACACACACACATACACATTCATGCGTAAAACCAACAAGTGCACACGCATGTCGACAGACAAATAGTGGGAGGGAACTAGGGAGAGGCGCGCACAAGGAGACATACAGAGGACCGAACCAAGCCCGGCACTTGGAAGTGTTTCAAAGTTGAAGGGCGTGTGTGAGTGTGCGGAAAGTGTGAATCCGGAGACCCAATGACGAATTTGCTGCGCACCAAAATTATCTATGCGACTATTAAATTTGTAGATAATAATAATATACGATTATTCACTCATCCTTGCCTGAGTTGTCTGTTCAAAATATTGCCAGATCTTTCACCACGACCTATTTGTTGCTTGAATCTTCAAAAACTCTTAGTGCTCACTTAGAACTAACTTAGAACTTAGAACTGCGTCGTTTCTCAATCAGCCAGGACAAAGGGTTTTATGTAGATATGTTGTTCCAAAATAACCCGCAAATGAAATTTTCGAAGGAAACATTCATCATCTGGCCAATTCTGAAAAGGATACAACCAGATTTTTGCAATACTTTTGACAGCTGGACAGATTATCGTTCTCCACAATATAACGAGCAATCCTATAAGGAACTTTTTGAGAAGTCGAACCGAACTAATAGATCATCCTGCCTTACATTCCTAACTTGGCATCTAAAGACTTTCACTTGCTCTCGACTACCCCAACAAAATGGGTTCTATAACTTTTGAGTTAAGTTTCCTACCCGTCTGCTTTTGGAAGAAATCTCTTGATGGGGTTCTGTTGAGTATACGTTTTGCTCTTGCTATTTACATATATGTTCGATTAAAGAATTCCAGATCAATGTTTCTCGACTCTAGGAGATTCTGCTGAAGTTCTTAGAAAGATGGTTAAAGAGGTACCACTTTCTGAGGCGCTGTATAATCGATATTTACTAAGTGGAAGCATTCTAACTAACGATAGCGTTGTCATCGCTCAGTTGCCAAGGAGTAGTAGCCACATGACAGTGTAATGAATATCGAAGCCACATGAAGAAGTAGTTTCCATTCTAGGCGTGGCAGAGGCATCTCAAACAACAAAGCAGAATGGAAACATCTGGGCCACGCTTGGTGAATCCTCAATCCTAATACTACATAGACTCATACTAACATCTTATCAAGTCTGCATGTTTTCACTTAGAAGGAATCCCGTGGCAACACCACTGCGCACTTAAGCCTCACAATGGCCCTCCAGTCAATAACAAACACACCCGAAAATTATCTATAGCTTTGGATGCCTGATGGGAGATCTTTTTGTTCAACACTGATACCGCATCCCTTTGGTTCGATTCCCAGTCAATTTACCAGTTACTGTCATTTCCCAACGGGTTGGCAGTTCCAGCTCCCCCTTCACAGTGCACACCATCCATCCACTGGCAGAGCGCAGGCAACGCGTCGCGCTTTTCACACCGCAGACATAGGCAAACATTTGCAAATGAGCGTTGAAGCATGGGACACCAGACGCCGCAGCCTCAGGTGGCTGGTACTGGTGGCTGGTGACTGGTGGCTGGTGCCTGGTGCCTCGTGAGGGTTCCAACCACAGCCTCCACCTCAGCAGCAACACCTCTGCTTGCTTGACAGCATGCGGGTAGCTGCTCCTATGTAGATGCGTGCACAATTAGAGATAGTTGCAGCAGCAGTTTTCGAGCCAAAATTAAAATATTTAATTAATTTTGGCAAAGCCAAGCCAGCTGCAGTCAGTCGCAGTCGCCTCCCCCATTCCATCCCCATTCCAGCGTTATCACCTTGGCTTTAACTAAGCGGGCTCATTTGCTGATTGTCTGCATTCGCTTGGTTGAATTTTTAAAGTGGAACTTCTTAGGGACCAACTGCCCAGCCGGCGAGCCAATAATTTGGCCAATGACGTGCAATTATTTGCCAGGCAACTTTTCTGTGGCCGCTTTCCCCCACACGCCTCGGCATAGCCTTAGTCCTTAGCCCCAAATTGAGAGAGCTGGCAGCCTCTGCACTCTGGCAATTGCTCGCTTGGCACGTACAAAGTTTGTCTACTCGGTGAATGCGAATGCCAAGCAGAGACAGAGGGACAGAAAGAGAAAGAGAGACTGGAATGATTCATGGCCGCTGCAATTTAGCTGCCAACTCGCGAAAAGTACCGGAAACGCATTCATTTTCCGCATTTTCACATCAATAATAAAGTGTACCCGGGACTGGGGTAACTGCGTCTGAGGCAACTACAACTGACACTGCGTGACAGTGTTGCCAACATTCTTTTCTTAAAGTTCACAAAATCAGGAATTTAAGGAAATCTAAGAGAGACTTGTTGAAATTTGCATACATGTCGCTCTAGGCTTAGTTGGTCGAGACATTGTATGTGCACACTGAGAAGCCGTTTTGGAAAATTACGCCTGCAAGTGAGGTTAACAGTTTCATATACATATCTGCATCTGATAGATATTATCTACATTAGATAGAATCTAGAAAAATGTGAATCACTAGATATCAGGATTCCACCAACATAAATAAAATCATTTCTGTTTTATGCTCAAAGTTGAACTGGAAACAAGGAAATCATTTGCCAACACTGTCTGACTGTCAGAGCTGCCATCCAAACCAAGTTGAATTGCTTTTTCCAAGAACCGAACAAAGTGAAAAGAGCCAGACTTGAGACCTAATTAAGTTTGTAACATTTATGACTTGTTAGCTGTGAGCCAAAGAGTTTAGCCAGCTGGCCAACTGCTAACTAACTAACTAGTTGGAGCTGGCTGAATGTGAGAGTAATTGAAAATGTCGACGAGTATGAATAACAAGGACGAGGACGAGGACGAGGACAATGCAGCCAACTGATTGCTACCTTCAATTGAACTGCGGCTTCATTGGAGCTCCATGTAAGTTTTATTAACCAAATTTGTATAACAACAAGAAAAGAAGGCTAGCATCTGCTTGCCGAAGCTTATGTACCTTCTACATTTGTAAATATAGAACCGATCTAGAGCTGAATGGAATTTATACATTAAGCTACATTAAACTTTATTATATAAGCCACAGACGCTGACATTGCCCTAGGCTGGATGTCTTCCAAAAGCTAAGCTTTCTAGCGGCCGTTGTGAGTCGAGTTCAATAGCTTAAGTCATTGTCCCTTGTACTCCCTCTAGTTTTAGTCTTATCACAGTTGTTTAATGCGGCCCACCTGCCCAGCACATACGCGCATTTTCGGGTCACTCACTGCGTCCGGACGACCAAGTGTTTTATAAATTCTTATCTCTGTTTTGGGTAACGGCTAGATGAGCGCAGTCACAGGTACCTCAATAACTGACCTTATGTCCGTTGCGTCCGTTAAAGTGATACAATCTGTTCACTTTATCATTAAGTTTCCAAAAATCTAAATGGCTTGCAGAAATCTCATAAGAACAAAAAGCGATTTCATGTCAACATGGCAACGTTCATTTATAGAATATAGAATTTATCATGATCTTGGACAAACATAAGTCCACGCACATCTAATAATTTTGGTTAGAGTTTTTCGAGGATTTCATCCAGATTGAAATGCGACGGCAACTCGATATCCTCTAGCCGAATATCGCTATACTTGTATAGCACCTTCAAGGGATGGATGAAATTTTCATCCATGGTGAATTCATCGTTGTTTGTGATATTGTTTAAAAAGATGGTGATTTCTCTTTCAATGTCGCCCGGTTTGCAGGATGTCATCAACTTTAGAACCTGAGGTGTGCTTAATGAAGTGCAGAGATCCCAGAGGGCTTGCTCATCCTGCTCGCCCTTCCTTGGTAGAAGCAGCCCGGATATTCGATTTAGGGGGACCAGCGGCCTCAGCACTTCGTTGGCCATCTTCTTGCTGCACACCCAATCCTTAATGCAGCCTAAATTGTGGCGTATGATCAAGCCAGCCTCCCACATGCAGATGTCGTCCTGCTGCATCAGACAACTGAGGGCAACGACGCAGACGAAGTAGAGCAGTTGGTGGAATATCTGCTCGGCGAAGCAATTGTCCAGACCAAAGTGCTGGAATATCTTATAAAAGTGCTCCAGCTGGCCAATCAACTGCTTGCAGGCCGACTCCTTGCCATGCTCTAGGCATGTGCCGCGTTTTATCTCTTCGTTATTCAGTATGGCCGGCACGATATTGGGCTCCAGCAGGGACTGGATCTGCCTGATCAGCTCCTGGTACAGCTTCTTGATTCGATCCATGATGACGCGTCGGAATTCGACTAGATTGAAGTTCTTCAGTTGCTGCTGATTCTGCTTGTCCGTGTTGAAATCGACATACACCTCCAGGTCACCGTATTGCCTCATCAGATTTAGGAGGGTTATGGAGTTAACCAGCCAAATAGTGCGATTCTCGATTGGATGCGGAATGTAGTACATTTTCTTCAACTGCGAAATAAACTTTTGCAGCAGACGGCGCACATAATCCTCATCGTCGATCAGATCCGTGTAACGTACGCACAAAAAGATTAGATAGGCCGGAAACCCAGGCAGCATTCCAACCACAGAGCGTGGCGTCAAATTGTTCAGCAGCTGCTGCCATATCGCACCCAGATCACTGATGTGGAACTTCATCATCCCTTGCGGACTTTGCTCCTTCTGTTTGTCCACATTGGCCATCCCATCGTCTCTGTTGCCGCTCATCCCCTCCTCTAGCAGATTTTTCAAGCGATCGTTCTGCTTGAGCATGCCCCCATCGGCGTTATCGTTTGTGATTTTGAGAAGAATATCCAGCAAGTCGTTCCTCTCATTATTGAGACATTCATTCTCTTGGGTCATCTCCATCAGCGGGCTGGTATGCTGCTCCGTGACGGTCTGAAAATTACAAGTAGATAATGAATTCAAGTTAGATCCAATGGTGCAGTTGAACACTAAGAACTTGAACACTTCGAATTTTGTACTTATTCCACTCAAATTTAGAAAAGCAATGAATAAATATATTATCCAACGTTCTGCTAAATGTTTACAGAGATTTGATGTTTTAAGCAAAGCAAAGCTTGAAAGTAAATATTTGTATAAAATACACTTTAAAGAAAAACAAGAGAAGATGACTAGCTTCGGCTGGCCGATACTTATACACCATTCACATTATAAATTTGTAACCGATCTAGATCAAATCTGATCGGATGGCGTGGGGCTACAGTCGATACAACGGATAGATACAAAACGTTTAAATTTTAAATTGCATAAAAAACTGAAAAGTTAGGCTGCTAAATGTTCATTCCGAAACAATCGGTTATATGAGAGCTTGTTTTTTACTCTAGATGCAAGTCCACTTTCAACTTCTGAAAATATCTGAAAACATCTGAAAATATCTGAAATTCAGGAAATTTCCTGGAATGTAATTATGTATCTGACCACCGAATGAAGCGCACTTATTTGTTATTTTAAGCGCAATATCACGCCAGCCCAGATTTTGTAATTGTTAGATCTATTCCGCTCCAAACACAATACACAATAGAAGCCGAAAATGACCAAAAAAAAAACAAGAAGGAAAACAAAAACACAAAAAACCCAAAGATAAACTCTGACTAAGCCAAACTAAAAACTCAATTCATTTCACGCTTCGCCTGTTGTCAAATGCCCCCCCGACGACGATAGACGTTGGAGCTTTGTCCAGTTCACTTCGGTTATTGCTCATGCTCTGCCTCCGCCTGCTCCTCAGTTGTCAGACTGCCGCACTCGTCTGTAAAATGATGACAGTTGCGCTTTTTCTGCTCCTGCTCCTGCTCCTCCTGCTGCTGGGATATTATTTGTTGGCTGTTGGCTGTTGCTGTTGGTGTTATTGTCCGTCCATTTTGTGCGGCGCTTCGCTTAGATTTATACGCAATTTTTTATGATTTACGAGAGGGCGTCGAGAATGCCAACGAGCACGTCATTTGAGGTAACGCTGTGTGGAATGGAGCAGGCGAGTTGTCAAATCAATTTGCTTATCACGCTGCCCCACTGTGCGCCCGCCAAACCAAGTCCAACTGCCGCAGCTGCTGCTGATGCATCTAGTATTCTCTTTTCATTTCATTTCATTTCATTTCTCGCTTTCGCCTGGCTGCTCTAGCTGCTGCTCATTCACATTGTTCTCGCCTGGCTGATGATAAGACCCAGGCCAACTGAGCACAGCGGCCCACCGGACATTGTTGACCCGCCTCACCCCGCCTGCCAGCCAGTCAGCCATCCAGCCAGCCAGCCAGCCAGCAAGCGTGCCTTGCCCTTGCCTAGTTATGCCTTTGCCTGCTGCTTTGGCTTGATAAGCGACTGCAATATGCCCGCTGCCCTCCAGTCCCCCTCACCGCCTCCACCCCTGCCAGCAGTCCATATTTCAGGCTTGTGTTTATGCAGCTTAACACTTTGGCTGGCAGCTTACGGAGTTAAAAGCGAATCCGTTAAGCGGCTTACCGCATCTCAACATTGCGCAAACGCAGCGTGGTCTTCAGTTTATCTTTTGCATTTTTATGCAATTATATTATAATTTTAACAGAAAGCATCGCAAATGGAAGCATCCCTGCAGCACAGTTTTACTAATTAAAAGCTAGATGCAAATGTAGCCAGGGTTGAGATACCTGAGAGAGAACTTCTCTAAAATATCAAAATGTGCCGAAATAATTCTAAACGAGCAAGAACGCTTTACGCGAAATTCCGACTATAAGAAGACACTCGTACTCACACTCCCAAAAGTAAAACGAAATTCCGACTATAAGACACTGGTTCTTACTTGTTTTCTTTTGAAATTTTCAACGCACAGAAGGAAGCATTTCAGCCCAAATATTCATAATCAGCATGACGAGGGGATTCGACAAGGCTATGTCCGTCCGCGTGTCTCAACACTGAGATTTCACAAGTCCTAAGAGCTACAGAGCTCAGATGCTTCTTTCGTTTACACGCAGGTTAAGTTCGAGTCTCATCCAGATCAGAAAATTATATCAAATATCTCCCATATAATCGATTTCCCCGAAATCAACTTCTAGGAGCTGTTTTTCTGCTTTTCATCCAAATCCAACCAAATTCGTTGTGTATTGATTTGAGATATTCCCACGTCCGCTGGCGTTATCTGATAAAGATCCGATACCTATATCATAAACCTAACATATAGCGGATTGTTCCAGATTGAACTTTTCTGTTTTTCATGCAAATCAAACCAAACTTGATCTGAACACCAGAAAAGTAGACATACCAAATTTGGTGGCTCTAGCTCTGATAGTCTCCGAGATCTAGGGAGTTCATATGGACGGACAGACCTACATTTGTACGAATACAACATACTCGCTTACTCTGCTAGAGTATGAGTATAACAAGTAAGAACGATATGGTTGGAATTCCGTTGGAATTCAGACCACTTTTCTGGACAAAATCCATTTTTTTCTTTATTTTCTTTATTCTCTATTTTAGTTTTTAAATCAATGAACTGTTAATACAATTCCTTTAACTTTACATCAACTACCTAACGGAACCATAAATATTTAAATATATTTATGCCGAGAATAGATTTGCGCAACAATGTTGCTTGCAATTCCTCCGTGAACTCCGAGAACATGTTTTGCAAGGCAATTTGGTTCGAGGCAACAAGGCTTATGGCATTCTTTAGGACAACTGCTTGTATATATGTTTACTAGCTGAAATTCCGCAAAATAGCAGAATGCCTTCTCTCTCACACACAGCAATCATATGGAATGGATGCATGATAAGTGTGAGGGCAGGAAGGGGCGTGCCAAATTTTCCAACAAACTTGATCTGCCTGTATACTAGGGGACTCTCCATACCAAATTTTGTGACTCTAGTTCTGAGAGTCTCCGAGATTTAGCTATTAAAACAGACGGACGAACTGAGCTAGATCGAGTCTGCTGATGATCAAGAATATACACAATTTTTGGGCTCGAAAACGCTTCCTTTAGCCGGTTACATACATTTGAACGAATACAATATACTCTTTTACTCTACTAGAGTACGAGTATAACAAGTTGAAATTCAGACTATTAGATTCAAATACTCAACACACTTTCTCATATATCAAAAATATACTATATCAAAAGTAGGTTACACCCGGTACTCGTAGAGTAAAGGGGAATTTCTACTATAGCGTTCTTACTTGTTATACCATTCACAAAATGGTATATTAATTTTGTCAGGAAGCTTGCAACGCATAAAAGGAAACGTTTCCGCTAATATACAAAATGTATATTCTTGATCATGATGACAGGGGGAATCGATATAACCATGTCCATCTGTCTCTCCGTCCGTCTGTTTCAACACGAAGATCTCAGAAGTCTTAAAAGCTAAGAAGCTGAAATTTTTACCAGATGCTTCCTTTGTCTGCACGCTGTTCAAGTTCAAGTTCAAGTTCGAGTTTTACAAAGATCGGACAACTATATCATATAGCTCCCATATAACCGATTGATTAGATGTTTTGAGTGCTCAAAAACTTTGTTGCTTGAGTTGATCAATTTACCTAGATGAAGGACAGTCTGCCTTTATCGGCTGTTTCCCTACTTTTTCAAGAAACTTTTGGCAAATAAATAATTATTTACCATTTACAATTCACCATCTTACGGTTCTATAATGGTATGACAGTTTCACGTCCGGTTTTTGTGAAAAAAGATTCCCATTCTCTCTTAAGTGTTTTGTCTGGGAACAACTTTTGTTCGATTTGACACGTTTTGTAACACCCAAACAGTTAACTTCCCCTGGTCCGTATTAGTATAAAGAAAAATTTCACACCGATCGGTCTAGTAGACAAACTTTTTTTGTATACAAATAGGAGAAAATTGAGGGAACCTGTAAGTTTCTCGTATTTTGTTTAAATCACATAAATATATTTCGACCATTTTAAGAACATTTTTAAGAACTGCTTACCAGCTTACTATATATTAGTTCTCTCCACTTACCAAGCAATCAATTTAGACCTTGTAAATATGTAAAGAATATATATAATCTGTATATTTGAACATTTGTTGATATTAAAACCATTTACACTTTTGCAGCCTTGCACGAGAATAATAACAAATTAGAGCGAGAGAGAGAATGAGAGAGATAACCATCTCTCTTACCCACATTTAGCTCAGCTCAGCTCAGCTGCTATCAAATATGAAATATCATCATATGTATTCTATATACGAGTATGTACTTATATATAATGTAAGGCTAAGACTAAGCAAAGAACAGAGCCAGGCCCAAACTGAGGGCGGCTGTCATGGAAGTCCAGGCTGTGCTCGCCGCAGGAACGCCGCCACCCGTTAGAGGCTGGGCCAGAGCCGCCGTCCGATCGATGGCCGCCTGACAATTGGACTCCTTGCGCACATACCGAAACATGGACTCCACTATGTTGCTGGGCGTGATGTTGGAACAAGTCTCCAGATGCTTAAGCACGCACAGCTCAAACTCATGGAGATCGATGCACTGGCGTGGTCCCAGCACCAGGTCTGGCAACTCAGCCTGCTCCAGATTGAGCTCCTTGGGCAGATAGCCAGAGAGTGTGGCATTGAGGCATTGGCCAAAGTTCTCCTTATGCTGCTGGAAGCACTCTGGCCCCTCCTCGGCAATGAACAGAGCAATCTGATCACCATTCTTATAGCAAACGAACTCGAGTAACTTGTCCATAATGCGCACCATCACTGCATTGTGGGCGCGCTCCTCGCGGGTCAGACAGGGATGCAGCCGATCGTTGAAGTCATTTAGGCAGCTCTTTGCCTGCGGCATGCGCAGACAATACTTCTCGAAGACCACATCCAGATCGCCCTTGGGTCGGGCACTCTCTACCTCATCCCACACGGCGGTGACATTGACCAGACCGCTAAGGCACTGGGTGAGATTGAGAGCAGCCTCTTCGATGTTGACGCCCAGAGCAGTGGCATTGAAGGCGCTTTCCGGCAGTGCGGCATTGGCCTTCTGGCATTTCTGGCGCACCATGCGCTGCAACACACCCTGCACATCCTGCATCGTAATGTTGCTCTTGGACAAGCTGGCGGGCAGATAACTGGCCTGCAGTTCACTCAGATCCTTCAGTGTGGCCGCATTGGTGTCCAAAGCCAGGCCCGAGCCGCAGCACAGCCACAGAGTGGCACAGATGCTGATCAGCAGATGCGGAAGCTTCAACGTTCTCTCCATGACTGACTATAGAACCCCAACTCAGTGCTCGCTCAGCACTTGCTATAAAATCAGCCGCTACTGGCTGAAGCCTTATCTTATCTATCGTTCAGCCTACGCGGCTAAACGCACAGTGGGTAAGAAATAGTTTTTCATTATTTGAAAGTTCACAACATGGCGAACTTATCTGGAAAGAAAGCGCTCAAAAGTCAGTCAGTCAGTCATCGTTTGAAGTAGACTATCTAAAATTCTCAAGATTGTTAATACAAGGTCATGCACTTCGCCTACGCAATGGCCATCTGGGAACCTTCTGTCTGAGTCAGAGAACTGCAGTGTCGTTGCTTACTCTTGAGTTCAGCGAACGAGCGTTCAATGAACGCATACTATAAGGCGAGAGAGAAGGCGCAGAATCGTTTTCATCGAAGCTCAAAACAAGAAAGCAACAAAGGCGGGAGGTTAGCGAAGAGGAGAATTTTTGGGTAGCTAGTAGTCTGTCTGTGTTTTTGAATGTTCCGTTCTATTTCTCTCCTTTTCTCTCGATTGCAGCACGAGTCACCTTCGTTGAACTGAAGAGACATACACTTCGGATATGCAGACACGCGCAAACACACATTTCTTCCAAGCAGGCACATACGTTTTCTGTTGAGTAATTGCGTTGATTGCAATCTGAACAGATTTGTGATCTTTGACTTCATTTTGACTGTCAAAATACTTAGCTAGACCCACTGTACCATAACGCCGACACAGTTTACAGCTCCAGGAGATTAGCAGCTGTGTTTGCCACTGCGGTCACTGTCCGTGATTAGGCCGCACTCACAGAAACAAAAGCAAAACATTCTAATTTCATATTCGTAGCTCTAGCACCATAAATATATATTAGGAAATGTCAAACATGATTACGATTCCAAATATGTAGTTAGACGATCATATAAGTAGCTATGATTGAACCTTGGTACTTATATTAATGAGTTTTAATTTTATGCAGCTTTCAAATCGAATTATCCATAAAACTTAATCTAACAATGTGTTTTTGGATTACAATCTGTGTGATTGTTTTTGTTTTTATTCGAGCATTTTTCGTTTAGTTTTACCTTAATCGTGTGTTTAACCCTGATGAGCTCGATAAGCGACCATTGGTTATCGATAAATCGTAGACAGACAGAGAGACTTATCATATCGCTGAAGAACGAGCAACACCAAAGATAATCACTAGCAATGGCTGAAATACGTATTGATCAAACAGGAGAGCAATGAGTTTGTGGAAGGAAAAGGCGCTGTTAAGAGCAAGGCAAAACCGTTGTTTTGTTGACAGTTTCGTTGAAAAAGACAGGAGGGAAGGATGGATACGGAGAAAGTAGCAGACAGAGGGCATACACGGAGGAAAGGTAAAGAAAGAGAAAACAGAAAGACGAGTGATAGAAAAAAGACTAGAGATGTTTATGAAAATGGGGAGGAGAAAACAAGATGAAATAGTGCAGCCTGAGGAACGAAAGGAAAACCCGTAACCTCTGCTTGCTTCAGTCTTTGTGTCATAAATAGAGACAAAACGGTGAGCAGAAAAATTGGAGAAGCAGGAGAAAAACCACTTCTCGAAAGGAACTATTTTCTATACTTCCACAGATTCATTTTTCAAAGCGAACCCAGGCAACGGCGACTATAACAACTAGAGTTACCAAATTCGGTTTGACGCTGGCGTAAGCCTCGTCATTTCAAAGAAGCAGCCTTGTAGCGTTTACATTGTCGGGAAACGACGGTCGCCAACATTTTCAGACAAAAGCGAATGTTGACCGGGTGAATGTCCGACCTTTTGAGATTTTTGACGTAGAGAAAGGTGAGAGATAGAGAAACAGAAACCATGGCAAGAGACATTTGAGCACATATAGGGTCACACATACGTACAAACACACATGCATCTTCTAGCTGCTAAGAGACGCTTCGCTTATCTCCCACACCTAGCTGAGTCTTTGCCCAAAAACTGTCCCCCGCATCTCGCAAAGGAACTACAAATATATATTTTGACCCACGAAACTTTTCCCTTATTTATCCTTCATGGAATATTATTTGTGGTGGAATTGTGGTGTTGCAGAAATGGATGGCCGCTGCATGCACACCAGCACACTGGAGAGAGGTTTCTCGAAACAAAGCTGCACCAATAATTATCCATCAAGTGTTATCCCCACCTCAGCCTTTGGCCCTGATGCCAGCGATTGTGGCAGCACTAATCAAATTTGGATTTAGCTTACCCACAGAATCCAGCTTGTGACTCACCTAGACCAGCTTTTCATTGGGCGAGATGTGCTCTGCCGATGCCGCTTTGCCAGGAATCTCATAAAGTGATTGACATAAAATTTAAATCCTGCTGGTGGCCTGTCTTTCTGACTCTGTCCAATGGGTTGGATTGCCATCGAGTCGATCATTCTTCACAAGTATTTTTGTGGCTCACATCAGCTCACAGCCACAGCCGGCACAGACCCGCTGCCAGTTTCTTCCAGTTCCTTTGAATTGTTCTAGCGAACTATGGCAACGCAACTTGGCAATTAAGGCCATTTATGTCATGCTCATATATGTCGCCATTGTGGCGCTTCTTTCACGCCCGACGAAGGAGGAACTCGTCTACGCATGCTTCGGAACAAAACACCTGTTTTGTTTCCCTGTTGAAGTGGACAATACGTTCAGGAGCGGAAGTTGCCACACCAATTGCATGTGACTGGCGATGAGTTGTCGTTGTTGCTTCCAGCGAGTGCAGCAAACATCTTCACCTTACTTTTCTATATCGTCGAAATTCTCTCAATTCTATATATAAGTTAAGAACGAAAATATTCAAAATCGTCAAAACTGCAACTGCAACAACATCTGGCAGTCAGGTGCAGTAGCCAAATTACGGGAACATTGGGCAACAAGTCAGGTGCTCCAGAAACGTCGCTAAAAAACAGCTGTTGACGCTGCTGAGTCTGCCAACGTTGCCGTCGATACACACTTCTTTCTTCGGGTTATTTGCTTAGTTTAACAAATAAAATCCAATTGGACTAATAAAATATTAAATTTTTTGATAGAGTTTCATTGGCGCCCGAGCAGGGACCAGCGGAATAAAAGATAAAGTAAAACCGTCTTTAAGCTATCGTTTAATATGTGGAAGATATAAGGTTTTGCGGTTTGCGGGGCGTTAGGGGGCGCGGCAAAATTGTAAAACAAACAAAGGGAGTCCACATACCAACTTGGTACTCTCTAGTTCTTACAGTCTCCGAGATCTATGTGTTCATACGGACGGTCTGGGGTCTTAGACGCTTCCTTCTGCCTGTTACATACAATATTCACGAATACAATATACTCGTTTACTCTACTAAAGTACGAGTATAAACATGAATAAGACCCTTATTAATTTCATACATTTTCAACGTTTCTTTTTACCTTATAAATTTGTAAAAGTGCGCCGATGTAACGATATTATCGATGTTGAGACTCCAACTGTCGCAGCTCTCCTTTTCAAAACTTAGCAGGCCTGGTCACAACACAAACCCTTCCTCGCGATTCTCAATTATTTAAGGACTCGCTTGTAGCTGTGATTGTCGTTGCCGCGGTTCGCCGATATCCGGTAACGGATGCCACGCTTGGATGCTCTTGGCGTGGCATTCACAAGCTTTAGTTTTTTTTCTTTTCCTCTATCTCTTTGGCTTTCTTTGCTCCTCCTCCTCTCTCTGTTCGCCAACGGGATTGCGACTCCAGTCTTTTGTCTTTTGTCCTTTTTTATTTTTTTTTTTATCATCTGCTGACAAATTCGTATTCCCTCTCTGTAAGTAATAAATGGAGTAAATATTCCTTGACAACTTGCACGGCCGTATCTGTTCTTGCTTATATCACGATCACATCGATGTATGATGGTAACAGCTTATCTAGCTCATAATAGTTGTTATAGACACATATATATATATATATATATATCGGGATGTGATAATTTGGGAAACTCTAAAAAGTTGGTCAAATGATACTTTGTTTAGAGTTTGAAAGGTTTTCAATTGTTTGGGAATTATTTACAATTCGTTCCCTGACTGAGCCAACGATTATGTGAACACTCTTTCGCAGAGACACGCTGTTCTTTGTCATAGCTCAGCATTGGCTTCAGGAACTCCCAAAATTCCACAGCATCCACATGACTCAGACTGTGCTTGCTGATCAGTTCCTCTACTATGATCCTTTCCCTAACTATAGAATGCATTTCTGTATGTGGCAAGCTGCAAAGACTGCCAAGCCATCGCATTGCTGACAAATTCGTATTCCCTCTCTCTAAGTGATTGGTGGAGCAAATTTAACTTGACAACTTTCACCTCCAAGTGACTATTCTTGCTTATATCAAACATGAGCCAGACTGTGGCTGATGGCCCCCCTCGTCCAGTGTCTTTAGGGCCAGTTAGCGTTCTAACATAATGGAATAAATGATCAAAACTAGTCCGAAAACTATGTAGTTTCTATTTAGTTTCTTTTTTTTTCCTTTTTTTCAATTATTTTGTCGGAATATCGACTATAGCCTTCTTAACTGTTTTTATAATGAAAATGCATTTCTCACTTGCGCTCTAAATTGAAGAATACTGCGTGCATGCCCTTCCATATATTCAAATCGTGAATGCATTTGGGAACTCACTATCCATATAGAACTTCGGGAATACATTTGCAAAATATAGGTAAGCATCTGTTTGATCTACTTATTTTAGTTTTCAACAATAGCTTAGGGGTCTGAAAAAGTTTCCGGCAACAGCTGCTTGCTGAAAATTCAAACAGTAAAACGCAGCAAAACTAACAAAAACAAAAAACAAAAAACAAAAAACAATTGCAACAGCAACAAACAATTTATCTTCGTTTGTAACGGAAGTTGCAGTGCAATAAACAACACACAGCGAAACGGTAGGCGGCTGAGGCGGGGGCGGGGGACGCACCAAACGAAACATTGGGTGCATTAGACACAAAAAATTTTGGTAAAAATAATACTGAAAATTACAACTACTCTTGAAGAGGGAAGGGGAGAGGGAGAGGGAGAGTGCACGGAGTTTGTGGCTGGGCGCAAATTGAAATGAAGCGCGTGAAGAGATTCTAAAAAATGAAGGCAATTAATTGTTTTCGGGCTCTTAGTCCAACTACAATAGTTACTTTGGCCAAAAGATTGGTGGTAGAAGGGAGGGGGCGAGGGATTCCGCACGCAAAGAGGCGTGGCACGTAAAACAAAGTGAGCAATGATGGCTAGCTGGCAAGGGTATGGCTTACTCTGTGGCTGCGGTGGGTGGGCTTATTGCTGGACGCTATTTGTAGCCAGCAATTAGTGCAACATTTTCCACATTTTCCAAGCAACAAAAGGACCAAATGTTGAACTGAAAGCGAAGCAGAGAACTTTGGAACAGCGAGCTGAATATAGCAGGTTGTGGGTTGATAAGCTGAAATTCCATTGCGATGTAAATTCAAATGCATTTCCGAATTCGAATTCTTCGTAGTGGTAATTGGTCCCTGCTCGGGCGCCAGCTTTATACGCTTTAGACGAAACACTAGGGGAGTCTACATACCAAAGGTTGTGGTTGTAGCTCTGATAGTCTCCGAGATCTAGGTATTCATACGAATAGACGGACATGGCTAGATCGACTCGGCTGTTGATGCTGATCAAGAATCTATATACTTTAGGGGCTCGGAGACGCTTCCATCTGACTTTTACATACACTAGTTTACCCTACTAGAGTACGAGTATAAACAGAAAGTAAAAGACAAACAATCATTAAATTTACCACTGCTAAAGAGCTCTCTCTCTCTCTCTCTCTCTCTCTCTCTCTCTCTCTCTCTCTCTCCCTGATAACTCTCCAACAAACTTGTACAATATAAAGCTCCAATGTGCGACTATGTGTGATTTTGAAATCGATCTGGCCTGCCATAATTGCCACTAATTGCAGCTGTCAATGAGTCGCAACTGTTGGCGGCTGGCAGCCTTATGTGGCAGCAACATCGAACGGAGGCCATTTGCCAAATGTCTTTTTCAACATTTCCGTTTCCGTTTTCACAATGTGTTTAGGTAATGATGTTACTAATGACGATGATGTGACTGTAACTAAATGATTATGATATTATTATTATTATTATTGCACACACACATCCGCAGCTGGTGGCTGCCAAATGGTCTGCCTTTCCCCCTGCTCTTGCTGTTTCCTTGATTTCAGCCTGAGCCTGCACTAGCTGGGGCTGCACTTCGAATGCAAATATTTCATTTTCATAATCAAGGGCGGCAATTTAAGGCGTCTAACTTGAATCCTATCAAGTTTGTGATTATGTGTGTGTGCTGTAATTCATTTGCACATACACACACACACATGCATACGCTCATACATTCATATGAAGGAGTAACTATTACTTAAACTTTCATTCATTTTTCACTTGATTAGATTTCAGTTTAGATAAAATTATTGCTTTATTAAATATTATTTCAATTAAGTATTGGATTTCGGCTCAGCTTCGCTTTCCACAGCTGCCGCCTCAGACTCCGAATCCACCTCCATATCCATATTCCTATCGAGGGCAGTTGTTTTTGAATTTGCATTTGATGATGCAGTCACACCTAAATCAGCAGCAGCTTGAGGATCAGCTGCTGGAATATCATTATCCATATCAGTACTTTCAGTCAATGGCAAGTAAGGCATTAGAGTTCGCAGCATCGGCCGGTTCGTATTGGAATCCTCATCGTCTGAAGAGTCGTTATCGGAGCTCTCATTCCCAAAAGTTGTTTGTGCTGTGCCTGGCCCTGAATTCGGCGCATTCAGCGACAATCGTGGTCCAATTGGTCGCTCTCTTCTTGCCGGATTGAAAGCATTACAAAAGGCGCAACGAAATGCGGTAAATTCGAATTCTTCCTTTGGCAGCATGCCATTATGTGAACTGCACTGTTTGCAGATCATTCCATAACGATTATTCGTACTATCGCCCACTATAAAGTCCACAAACCGATCCACGGCACTGCGCGATCTGTCATCAATTATGGGAAAAGGCGTACGCCGGCGCAGCTCTTGGTTGACAGGCGTTGCTGATAGTGACGTCGTTTGTAATGCATTCGCGATGAGGCTGCTGCTGTTCAGATTATTATTGTTGACATTGCGATGGACACTGGTGTACGGCGTCAAGCTGGGCTGTTGGACAGCAGCCGCTGTTGCTCTGGGCTGCGGTGTGTGTGGCAATACGGCAGACGAGGACCGATTCACAGCAACGGTGTTGGCAACACGAGCGGACAACATTGAGCTGGACAGGCGATTCTGTTTCTTGTCCCCAAAACGTTCCAAGAGATTCACTGCCACCTTGTAAGTCTCTTTATCCATGACCTGCTCCAATAGCTTGTTTTTCTTCTCCTTCAATTTTATCAGCTTATCGCCATTTTTGTTGAGCTTGCGTTGAAAATACCACGTAAACAATTGGCGAAGCAAGACAATGAGCACTGGGAAGAGGACCAGCGGGACCAAATAGATAATGCGCTCCTGCATTGTTGGCGGGAAATAGAAAAAGTACCAAAGCGCAAAGCCAAAAATATAGGCGCCAATTGTTATGCTGACAAAATTGTTAACAAATCTTCGTTTTCTCTCTTGCGTGTTAATCATACATTTTTCTAGCTCTTGAATTTCCGCCTGAATCCCCTCCAGAAGCAAGGTCGTTGATTTTTCCTTACGAAATTTTGTCAGAGCAAACCCCATGTTTAATATTACAATTTAAGAGAGCCTGACAGAGCAAACTCCATGTTTGACATGGACAAGTTAAGAAAGCCTACTAATATACAATACTAAACAAAAATTTTAAGATTTATATTCGGTTTCATTTCACAAACTTAATATATCCTTAAACATTTTAAAATTAAAATTTCTTTATTGTTTTTCGAAATATTTCCCCGGATGATAATTACACTTTTGCATTCGTTTAAACCATTTGACATAACAGTTTTTCCATTGCTCTTGAGACACCTCCAAAACATGGCTTTTCACCGCTTCAACTGCTTCATCGGCGCTCGTTGATCACGCAGTTTACCTTTCATATTTGTGAATAAGCAGAAGTCATTGGGTGCTAAATCAGGACTGTACGGAGGATTCTAACGTATAACCATCTAGTAAGCTGATGTTGGGCCATAGATTTTGGAGCGGCACGCTATTATACCCAGCTCTGGCTCGTTGGCAATTGAGCGGATCTTTTTCTCCTAAATTATGAGTGCTAATATTAGTTTTTTCTTTATTTGAAAAGAGCGGTAAGAGATATACTAGTTTTGCCTAGGCAAACAAACACCAGAAGACAAAGAAATAGAACACTATCGCTGACCTCTTCAACCGTGAGCATGCCCACCCTACCATGGTCATCCTATGTCCACTAAAACTGGATGAACCCCAAAGACATGGTCAGAATTGACCGTCCTAAGTTGCTCAAGCAGAACAGTGGCGACATGACCATTTGCTTCGGTGTGACCATTTGTTTACGTGATGTGTGAGAGCTCCCATTGTCATGATAGAGAATGATTCGTCAATCTCAGAACATTTCTGGCAAAGAAATGGTCGTGCACCACCCAAAATTGAACGTCCTACGTTGCTCAAGCGGAAAAGTGGCCACATGACCCATCCGGGCGAAGAAACAGGCGGCCATTTGCTTCCCTGTGCTTCTTCCACGAACAACATCAGTTGGATTTGGCTCGATTAAGAATGCCCACAAGGTCGATTGCTGTTTTGTTTCCGGCCCATACGCATAAATCCATGATTCGTCACCTGTCACGATTTTATCCACGTCGAAAGTTATGAAAAAATAATCCAATGAAAACCTTCTCTTGAAATTTATATTTTGTGGCCAAATTGATTTTCTTAACTCTTTTCTAACTAAACGAATCTAAGAGCATTTCTACATTAAAACATTATGAGGGGGCTTATTCTAAAAATGTCAAATTTTATAACGGTGTTGCCTGATTCTAGCTATTTACATTAGTGTTGCCAGTTCATATAATACTTATATCAATCAATTATCTATATATAGTGTAATTTCATCCACTGTTAACTTCCAATGAATTTGTATAAACGCTAACTAATGAGCAACTCAGACCGCTTTCATCAAGAGAATTCATTTACATAGTTTATCATTTAAGCATTTGCACTATAATAAAAGAAACGACTGGAAATAAAACTATAAACGAAATCACTTCGTGTCTTTTCTTTCCCTCTGCAAGGGCATAGTACGTATGATCAAATTGTGAATCGTAAATTGAACACACGATACCATTTTTTTGTGATTTAACTTTAAATAAAAATGTCCAAGCAGAGCGTTCTTTGAGAGATAAAAGGCCACTGAATTTGTATTTAAAAAGCGTCTGCTTTTATACTATTTTTGTTCTTAGAAGCTACTTTATGTGTACATGTGGTAATAGAAATCTTATATTTACAACCTGCACATATGGTTTCCATAAAAAGAGTCGCCTATTTCTAATTATGGTCTGAACAATTACATATTTTGTTAACCTGACATCTGGTATACAAAAAGTATACAACATTTGTGCAGTTAGCCTATGCATATGGTCTTGCTTATTTCCTTAATTCTCTTTCTTTCTTTCTTATGGTTGTTTGGTGTTCTGTCATTTACTAACGTGTATTAGATTTACTTCGTTGTGAGCTATATCTCCTAGGATTATATTTACTTGTGTGTAAAAATGTTCATTCTTGAACAGCGTGAAACAGCAATTTAAGGTGTCCCTTGATGAGTTAGTTGGAATACATCGATGATAAATAAAACATTCAAAATTAACATTTTGGATCATATACATAGATGAATGCATACACACTTCAGACGTAGACTATAATGCACTCTGTGACTTTAAGGACGATCTTGTAGAAGAATTAATTTCAATGGAATTTCGTAGCTGTACCAAAATAATTCAATTGGAGAAATTGGAGCTACGAGAAATCAGTTCACCACAATCCTTTTCAACCCATGTTTTGTTACTTCAATCTTTTGACCACAAATGACATCTGAGTGTTACGTCGGTACTCCTATATATTGTAACAGGGGCAGTTCTGGGAGAGATGTCTGGCATTATTTACTATTGAAAATGAATGCAAAATGTTGTGCGTTCACTGTACTTAAGAATAAATGGAGATTTTGCTTCTCTATGATAAACACCTACGTAAAAGTCAATTGAATCCCCATTATTAATAAACATTTGGTGTCTATTTAGCAATTGTCAATTTTGTATGTGCAGGATTGAAAATTAATCGAGCGCAAAATACAAATGACAAATACTACAAATTTATCGGAGCCCCTAACCAAATGGGAATGTGTGAAGACTATTAAACCGAACCATGTAGATACAATTTAAACAAACCGCAAACAAAACGCTATAAAAGCAAATAAAAGTACATAAAGTAGCTAGGGTAAGGGTTATAGATGGGAGGGATAACTGCATCTGATGGGTCAACGAGTGTTGAGTTTGCGTGACACGAGGACACAAGGAGAAGTTCAATGAAACCAACCAAATTTATGTTGCTGCTGCAATGTTGAAACAATTGCATTTAAGCCTCAGGATTGATCAAGGATCTGAGTGCGGAGTGGGATGGTTGGGTCAGAGTGGAGGGTGTTTTTGTGTTGCACAAAAATGTCAACATGTTATCGAGTGTCAATTGCCATACAACTTGATATCTGTCAAATTGCAGGGATTTTTTTTGTGAACAGCAGCAACATAAATTGCAACAACAACAATGGCCATAAGCATAGATATACATATACTATGTACATATATACAGAAGTTCAAGTCAATGGCAATCATTATAACGATGCCGAAACTATGTGGATGCCACCATTTCAATAACATTGTCCTTCTTGTTGTTGTCGCTGTTGTCGCCGCCTGATCCTTAACGAGAGCCATATTGATTTTGTTGCTGACAAAATGCTGACAATATTGCTGTTGCTTTAGCTGTTGGTGTTGCTGTTGTTGTTGGTTGCTGTTGTTGTCAGTGTTGTTCTTGCTTATATTGTGAGTGTAATTCAACATATTGGCTCATAGCTGACGAATATTTTGATGCTGCTGCTGTTGATGACGATGATAAGGCACTTTATGCACTGATGGTGAACAAGTTTGCTTTTATGAGCCAAAGCTCGTCGTAAACATATTGCCAGCATTGTTCTACATCATGTTAACAAGGTTGGCAACTTCAAAAAGAAAAAAGTAAGAACGTTATAGTCGATTTTCCGACTATAAGATACTCGTACTCAACATTTATTCAATATTCGACACACTCAAATGTATAAAAAAACTCTGTAGATTATGTGTTTACACATTTACAAACCAAATGCGTTGAAATTTATGGAAGATATAAGGTTTTGCAGTTTGCGGGGGCGGGAGGGGGCGTGGCAAAATTTAAAAACAAACTTGACCTGACGCCCCACAAGGGAAGTCTACTTACCAAATTGAATCTCCCTAGCTCTTACAGTCTCCGAGATCTAGGTGTTCATACAACACATTTGCAACGTTTTAGCATAGATTTTAGTAAATTTTGGCATTGTTCTCTTGAAATAGAATTCAAAATCTGTTGAAACATTATATTGAAGTCTGAGAGGGTTCTTTGAGGCTCGTCTCTTAATTTTTTTTTCATTGTTCCCCATATATTTTCGATTGTGCTGAGATCTGGACTGTTTGACGGCCAATCTAAGATCTCAATCAAGATCAACTCCAGCAAATTTTTCGTTCTCTTGGCAGTGTGGGATGCTGCACCAACCTGCTGAAACCTGAACTCACCACAGGCTGTCAGTTTTGGTATTGATGGAGGCAAACTTTCTTCTTAGATATATAATGTATTTGTCAGCCTTGATAGTCCGGTCAAAAAAATGCAGTTGTCCTACTCCTTTGGCAGACATGCAACCACACACCATAGTGCTTGCTGGAAACTTAAGAGTGTTCTTCAGACTCTTTTTAGGGTAAGCTTCGACATTTTAACGGATGACTCTTCTCAGCGAATCGCCGACACTCACAACAAATTTAGCTTCATCGCTAAATATGATGGTGTTCCATTGCCTTTGTGTACAAGACATGCTTTCCCGACTTCATTGTAAGCGCTGCTTCTTTTGACGAAGCGTATGCAATGGTTTTTCCTTGACGTAGAGTAAATAAAGCTATTACAAATGCAAGTAACTAATCGTAATACATTACTTTATAGAACCGATATCCAATATACAACTTTTCTAATTTTCTTGGGACACTCAGATGCCACATTTCTGACACAGTGGCGGCGATCAGTCTTCACAATTGTGACCAGGGCTCTTTTGGAACGAGCTGTTATTGCCGCTGTTTGGTCTCTATTGGCGATTTTATTCTCAATGTTGCCATTTTTCTCAAAGAATTTTATAATTCCTTGCAAACATGACTTAGCCAAATTTAATTGCTTTGCTATCTCAACGTTCCAAATTTGGTAACTCTAGCTTTTATAGTCTTCTAGATCCATATGAAAGGTCAGACGGACAGACAGTCAGACGGACAAATGGACTCGGATGAACTGGATCGACTCGGCTGTTAAAACGACATAAGTTCGCCGGCGGGGAACATAGAAAACTGTTATTGTTCAGAAGTAAACTTTCCCGCATTTTCCCCCTCACCCTGTTCAATCTCTTTTCTCTCTGTCCTCATTTTGCTCTTTCTTCCTCTATTTCGTATTTTGAGTTCCTTCTTCTCGTCCTCTCACCCCGGGTTAGTTTCGTTTTCTATGTAGTAATGCACATTCAAAAAGAGTAGAATGTCCTAACAATGAGAGAAACGAAAATAAGCAAATACGAACGAGTCTGGTCGGCAGTTAAATACCCTGTACCATAGTAGGCTGCTAAATCATAAGGCAGACCGATCCTAATAAAAGTCGGTTAACGAAAATAGATGCAATCCGAATTTAGATTGATTCCAATGAAAGGCAAGGATGTTTTGCTACTAACTGTTTTTCTGAGAAAATCGGTCCTATAGGAGCTATATGATGTGATGTTTTGATTTGAATAAAATTTTAGCAGTGAACGTGAGGCCTCCCAAAATGGAGGCAATCCAAATTTGGATCGATTTGGATGAAAACCAGAAATTTTGTGTGCATTCCGAAAAAATCGGCTCTATGGGGCTATATGATATAGCAGTGCGATCTGCCTGTTACATGCATTTGCACGAATACAAAATACCCGTTTACATTACTAGTTGTAGATGTGGTTGTAGATCTTCCGATTGAATTTCAAGCCCACCGCTGGCTTATAGCATACATCGCCTACACGCAGGTCTACACAAGATTGATATTGGCAATTTCAATATGATTCCAAAGACGAAAACGATATTGTGTGTATCTTCTACCTAAAGATACTACCTTTGTTGTTTTTTGCTGACTAATTTCCAAGGTGACAACTCTCTAACACTGCTCGTGTCAACTACCATTTGTTAATGGGAAGTTTGTCGAAGTTTGGAAAATCTGCGCCATTTAGTTCGTGTTTCACAGCCATATAGGAAAGTGAAATGATTAATAAATGCTATTGGGATTCTGCATCATCCAATTCAAGAGGATTACTGAGTTATGCTTTAGCCGTATCAGCACATATAACTCGAACGTTGAAGTCGCCCAAAAGTCAAAAGTCAAACCAAAAATCGTCGATAAAATCCATGGATTGATAATTGAAAGATCAGAGAATGCGAGTGCATGAAGTATATCAAGCTGTAGGTCTGACAATGGCTAAATCATGAACCCTTAAAGTAAACTACTGTAGTATGTTGTATGCCAAATGAGCATATGCCCACAGTATTGTAGAGTATACAGTATAACAAGTGGTCATATGCCCAATTTAAAGTAAGAGTATCATACTCATAACATAGCGACACTTTGTTGCTATGTTTATACAAGCATGCGCGCTGAAATACGATCGTCCCGTCCACTTATGCGGACTGGCCGCAGCGTGGGATCGCTAGCGTAAGCACTTTTCCAGTATGTGCCGTATGCATGTACTTATGCATAAACACATAACTACATACATACTGCAACTCTCTCACATATATATGTTATACATAATATACTTAACCGTCTCTCTGCTGACCAACTGTCGGCAGCGCAGCGACGAAACTTAGGCTTACTTAGAACTTAAGGAAGAATGTAATAAACAGATATAAATTGAACGTTGGAACCAGCACATTGGCTGCTCCATAAAATAATAAATAAAAGTCAATCAAACCTATATCAATACACTACATCACAACCACAGAGTGTGGATACGAATTGGGAGATATGAATCTTCCAAAGATACTGATGGCCTGTACCATCAGCATGCATTACTCACGGACATCCCACACATTTACACACCCTACTCTTCCCGACTTCAGCGTTAGGTGTTACTTCGCAGGTGGAGGTTGCCTATTCAGGCGCTCTCCGCCTTAAGCCTAGCTCTTTTGCATCTTCTCAGATGGCTCTGCATGACTATTACGAGTCTACCCTACCCACTTACCATCTCCCTCTATCATAAACGTAATCAAGTCCTCCGCAGGCGTAGACATTTGTTCTGGGCATACTGGACATTCGTCAGTTTGCTCCTGTTTAAACCTGTATTCCCCATATACTCAATGGATGACTATGAACTGCGCCTTCGTTATACGCCTTCTTGTCCACTCCTCCAGCCTCGGGATTACTGTCTTCCTTTCGTCGATGAGTCCAACCTTTGCCAACTCTCGTTTTTTTTGAGTGTCTGTAACAAATCATGCTATTTTCGAGCATAAATCAACATTAACTGCAATTGTTATTGTTTTTTTTTTGTTATTTTAGACCCATTTCAAAGGCCGGAATCGTTTGGCCAGCATCAAGATCAAGTCAAATTAATTGTGCATTATGTGTTACGACGGAACTCCCAAAAAGCAGTCAGGCTTGAATTCATTTAATCTAGAAAAGAAAAAACTTTCGAACGACAGTTTATGCTTAACGCGAGCTCTTGAAGATTGACTGACAGTCGATGATGTTGGGTCTGGGCCCTGGTTGATGCATGTGGGGGAGGCTGTGCCTGTATGTGTGCTCTGCGTTTGTGAGTTTGTGATATCCATAGTATAGATGTATGCAGTCAATTCTTTTTGAATCTTTGCTTTTTATTCTTTTGTTCATTGAGAAGTTTTCACTTCGATTGCGTTTGAATTTCCACCTATGAATGTGTGTGCCACCATTCCTCACTCTGCAGCGTTTGACATGGGGCACGTCACTGCCTACGTGTCCACCAAGCCTGGTGGCTTGTTTGGTTGGGCTTCCCCTTTTTTTTGCTCGCTATCGAAATTCAACGATTTTTGGGAGTACTTCTCCATACGGCTCAGTAGCTGCAAGCTTGTACACATGTGGTTTGTGGAGCTCAGCCTCAGCATCTTTGACTTGGGCAAACAAACAAGGGAGATGCTTTGTCAGTGTAAGCAGGGAGGGGGTGAACGTGGGCTAAGCTTGTTTGCATTTCAAATCAGAATCCATAGCGCGCACCAAAAATTCTTTTCACTTTGCGTTTTTTCCTGCATGAAAACTGCATTTGTATGGGGAGAAGAAGAGAGCCTCCCTCCCCACTGCCTATAGTACTAGTGCTTTCCGCCGCTCATGTTTGCCCATGTAAATCGAGCCTCAATCCTGCACATCTTCAACTCTCGCTGGCAATGTGTGTTTATTGTGAGCGGTTTTTTGATGTTCTAGCTGGCTTGGTGGGAAAGCCAACATTTTTGACTTCAATCTCCATGACAGCAAACATTTACATATTCCTTGTCAACGAGCCAGCCTGCTCCATCTCCCTTTGCTATTGTGGAAAGCAAAGACTTGGACTTCCCTTTGGTGTGATTGTTGTTGTCCCAGATCTACCTTGCACACGTCAAGTAATAAGATGTTTGATTGGGTTTGGCTTTCTTGGGTTAACATATACATATTTTCGTAGCAACTTAAACATTTATTCATGCCCCAGCTTAGTGGCAAACTAAGAGCAGACCCAGACCCAGACCCAGACAATGAATGCGATTTAACAATCGAAACCCAATTTTGGACACCATATGCACGAGGGTATATCAATAAGTTCTTTTATAACATTTTGAGTTGGATGTTAGGCGAATGAAATCTATGGAAGTTCCATGGAACTTTTTAGCGCCAACGGATTATTCCGGAGCAATCGGTTATATGGATGAATCTCGAAATTAACCAGCGTGTAGACGAAAGAACCATAGCTATAGCTCTTTTAAGGACCATCGAATTCCTTCGACCATCGTTTAAAACCCAGACCACCCATAGCCTTATTGACGTTATTTGAAATCTGGCCAAATTCCACACAGCCGTATTTGAATGCACCCTAAAAGCATGCTACAGATTTCAAAATCTTTACATTTTAGCTAAATTTCAACTGAACAATTGCCGTGTTGTTGCGTTGAGGTGCTTCCCCATCATCGGCTCTTACCAACCGGCAATAAAAGCGCGCTCAACTCATGCTAATCAGTTTAGTTAGCTTCGCAATTCCAGTGAGACCACAATCTGAGCACGATGCTAAAACTGAATTTAAGTCTGTGCCTGCTGCTGCTCAGCTGCCTTGTCTATTTGGTGACGGCCCAGATACCCATAAGTGAGTTCGAGCTGGGGGAGGGGTCATCAACGTATCATAAACACGTGCCACGTACTTAAACACAAACCCAAACTACAACTACTTGCAGCTCCTCGCGATTGTCCAGAGAATGAGACGTTCTTTGCATGCGGTGCCAATTGTCAGACGGAGTGCGCCACCCTTGGCCAGCCTTGTTTGGTAAACTACATCCGCTGCCCGGATGGATGCTACTGCAATAAGGGTTTTGCCCGTAACTCTCGGGGCAAGTGCATACCCATTAACCAATGCAGGCGTTGAGCGATTAATGAGGAAACAGCTGACAATTAGTCACGCGAATTAATACGCAAATAAAAGCGTTTAGAAACAAAAACAGAAACAGAACGAGTTGTTTGCCAGGGGTATTCACAGTGTGTGAACAGCTGAGATCATATTGATATCGGTGCATATTGAACATATATACAGGTGTATATCTTACATACACTGATTGCCATTTGATTGGTGATTGCGATAGTGAAAAGTAACCAAATCTTTGGATTAATTAAGTTCGCCCAAACGATCGAGGAGCATAATGTACAAACACGTGACGCGGCAAAGAAAAACAAAACGTGATCTCTCAGTTTCAAAACTGGAAAAGCTAACAATAAACGTTAGCATAGTATAGTTCGTGGAGAGATAGTTCAAAGTGATTATTATAGTTGGAACAAAGGGCATGAATAGGGTATAATTAGAGTTACATCATCCGATGGAGAAAGGGACAAAGTTTCTACTGTTATGAGAATGATTTTAATAGCTTCTAGCGAATTCCCATACAATATTTAAATATCATTTTTATACTTGTGCTCTAGTAGAGCAAATGTAGCTGCAAGTGTATGTAACGGGCAAAGGGAAGCGTTTCCGACCACGTAAATTGTATTCTTGATCAGGAGCAACAGCCGAGTCGATCTAGTCATATCCGTCTGTCCGTATCAACATCTAGATCTCGGAGACTATAAGAGCTAGAGTTACCAAGCTTCATAAATGTTTGTCATAGTATATGTGTTCCCGTCCCTGATCTATATTTAAAGAAGCTGCAGGCAAATATCATTATATTAGTCTGCTTTTCTTTTGCCGCCCTGCTGGAAAATCTACACAAATTCATAATGCTTTCAAACATTTGCTACACAGTTTTAATGATCGCATATATACTTACATAAGTATATGTCAATAGAGGCCAAATATTTATTTGTACACATACATATACACATTTAGATAAGCAACTGCTTTTGCTATTGTGATGACAGCTTGTTGTTCTGGTTTGTTTTCTCTTTCATATTTTCCCAAATTGTGTCAGCTCAATATCATCAACATCATCTTCATTATTATTCAGGGGGTTTCGCAATCAAGTTGTCTGCAGCATGTGTTGAGTGAGTAAGAGCTTTTGCTGACAGCCCTTGTGTTCGTTTGGACTGTACTTAAATTTCAGATTGAAAAAAAGTTTAATGTTGATTTGAGATAACATAATTAAGCTTTTGGAATATCCAAATATATAATAGTAGCTGATTTTGCTGGTAATTAAGAATCTGTATAAAACAATAAAGGAAAGTTAGCTTCTGCTTGTTAGTTATCTAGCTTATATACCATTCACATTGTAAATACATATATAACCGATCTAGTTTATAGATACTATAGGATGAAACATAACAGAAAAGTTATGCTTCTAAGTGTAGATTCCGGTTATATGGATCTATATGATATAGTTTTCCGATCTTGATCACATTACTCCAGTAGACGTGGGGCCTCCTCAAATGGATACAAACCGAGTTTGCTTTGATATGGAAGAAAAACAGAAAAGTTATGCTATTAAGTATGGTATAGTAGTCCGATCTAGATGAAACTTTAACTGTTGCAAAAACTGTCGACACTCTAGCTTTTAAGACTTCTGAAATCTTTGTGGACAGACGGACCGACATGGTTATATCGATTCCCCTTGCTATGCTGATTAAGAATAGAAATACTTTATATAGTCTAATATAGTCTTTATATAGTCTTTATATAGTCTAAGCCTTCTACCCAAACATTTTTCTGTGAATGGTATAAAAAAAAAATTAGTTTATAGAGACGAACATCTTCTGTCGCAAACTTTTCTTTCTGCACTTCACAAGCTTCCCAAACACATTATGAATGATATGATAACAAAAGAAGAAAAAAGATAGAAGGAGGCTAACACGATTACCCAATTACCCGAAAATTTAGTAGTCTAAAACGTATTTGCTTCAGCTGTAGCAATAGGCAGCGAAGCAATCTTCTTGTTAATTACCTTTAAATATTTTATGCGTGCATTCTGATATACAAACAGTACGCGAAGTAGTGATCGCCACCAAGAACTACCAACTTTCGATACTTATCGCTCGGGTGGTTCGCTGGTGGGTTACTGGTGATGCACCGCCGAGCCACCAGTGGTTCGCTACGATGTTACTGGTAATTCAGCGACGAACCAACGGAAAGAATATTATGTCTGGCTATTTTCTATGGAAATAGTGAAACAGACACAATTTGACAGTGAATATAACGATTAGTTGATTAAATATAAAGTGAGACGAGATTTAAAGACGCTGGAACGAGGATGGAACGTTAGAAGACCAGATGTGCAAGGCCTACAGCTGCAGAAGAAGCGGGTTTTCACTAACAAATGCATGGGGGGGGGGGGATATGCTACTGAAAATGGAATATAAAAAATCAACAAAAATATTAGCAACAAAAATTGTAAGTCTAATTAAAATAGACATTTTGAGCTGAACCTTCCAGTCTTTTGCTCATTTGCTGAGCGTTATTATGTGACTTTCAGTCGTATATCTTTTTATGCGTTGTTCATTAAAAGACCGTCGCATGGATCGTTTAACTGAGAACGCTCAACAGAAAACCACATTGAAAAGTAACGAAGTCTTCTGGTCAGAGAGAGAGAGAGAGAGCGACTGTGTTTGGTTATTTCGGTAATGTTTGTGAGGAGAGCATTACTGAAAAAAGGTCAACTGTTATTTGCGAGCTCTGCCTATGACATCGTTACGGTAAATTCTCCACTTGAAAGCATTGCCAGTGGGCTGGCTGGTAGGTACTGGTTCGGCACTAGTTCGGCGTACTGCACAGCACATAGAATACATTCGCATTTCAAGAAATCTTGTCATGCTGATCAGAGATGCTTCTTTTCACGTGTTACAAATATCGTGATAAAACTATAATGCCCTCTATCAGGGTATGAAAAGTTGAAGGCGGAACGGCAAACGGATCGGACTTTGATAAACACACACACCCACAGAATCTTAAATAATGGTACAATGTTTTGCTTTCACAGTTTGCCAGACCATCGCGTCGCTTTATTTGTTCAACATTTAAAAAAAATTGTTTTTAAAAACTTTTTTGCCTTTCAACATGCGAAATCTTAAAGTAAAATTGTTTAAATTTAAGTAGCGCTTAAACGGTAAGTGGAGAATTATATCAAGGAGAGCGGCTGTGATGACGTCGCTTGTGACGTTTGTGACTCTTTTTGGGCGTGTGCCGACGCTGGCGCCTACTGGACGATGATGATGTGGCCTCTACATTGCGATGACGGCTTCGTTGGCGACTGGTTTTAGAGCGACTGGTTTTAGAGCGACTGGTTTTAGAACGACTGCGAGTGCCTCGACGGCTCCGGCTCCGGCTGCGGCTGCGACTGCGACTACGACTGCGACTCCGTTTACGCTGCTTGTGACGCTGCTGCTGATGTGGACGATAATGATGGCGTGTGGAGCTGCGACTGCGACTTCGACTGCGACGACGATGCTTGCGGGCATGCGAGGAAGCGGTCTCCACGCTGGACTTGCGCTTGTGGCGTTTGCGATAGGAGGAGCCTCGACTGCGGCTACGGCTGCCGCTATCATTGCTGCTATCTGACAAGCTGCTAGTCTCCGGCAGAATCGACAGACTGCGTCGTCGGTGGCGCGATTTTGTTACAGCTGTGGCGCTAACTAGCTGCACATCGTCATCATCGGACAACAGCACAGAGCAAGCCGGCGCAGCAGGAGCCGCAGTAGGCACCACAGGTGCCACCGTTGCAGTTTTGGGCGGCGCTTTGCTGGTGAACGTGTTGGTGCTGTCATCGTTCAACAAATTGTATTTCTCCAGATCACCATCATCGTCTTCCTCCTCGTCGGCCTGTGACTTTTGCAGTGGTCTTTGCTGAGCAAATGCATCCTCATCATCTTCATCATCATCAGGTCCAAAGTAGGTGATGGGTATGGAGCGGACGGATTCATTTGACTCGCCACCGCTATCAGCCGCCGCTGCATCAGCTGCTGCTGCAGTTCCCACTGGCGCAGCTGATACAGGGGCAGCAGCTGCCATGCTCGCCGTTTCTCCTACAAAGAGAGATTATAAAATAAATGTGTACAAGGACATAGTCTATGGCTTACCCTTGATCTGATTAAGGAATGCAAGGGCCTTGCGTTTCCGCTCCAGTTGCAGTTGCTTCTCGCGCGATATCATACCGTTCAGCTTGTCGCGTGCAATCTGTGCCAGTTTGTCCTTAACACGCTCCTCCGCTGCGAAGACGGAACAAATCATTTATTAGGGATACACATTTAGAGAGAGTGAGATTATGATAAAGCTCGAATAGCTGACTCCACAGACGAACTTTATATATGTATATAGATTGGAGAGAGCGAGAGAAGAATACTCGGTTAACCTCTTAACTCAAAGCAGATGAAACCAATTGAAAATCGCGTGTAACCAAAATCGCAATAAGAATGGTTGCTTGGGAGAGACGGACGGAAGGTACGAATAGGACAGTTTCTTTTCCTCCAGCTTACGGCAGAAAGAAGTCTATACTTTCTGGGCTCGGAGATGCGTTACAAATATCGTGACAAAATTATAATACCCTCTGCAAGGGTATAAAAATCATCCATAGCGTATTTCTTAAGAGACGATCTAGCCATGTCCGTCTGTCTGTCCGGATGTATGGCAATATCGACTCGGCTTGTCATGCTGCATGCACATAAACTCATCCCATTCTTCGCATTCGCATTCGACTTCACTCAATTCATTTTTAGCACGAATGCGATGAACGTTTTCTTGACTTTGCAGGTGCATACAATTCTTGTTGAATGAACGTTGCACTTCTCTGATCGGAGATAAACACACTCAGTCATCATTTGTCATCATCTATCTCTTAATCTCTCCCGCTCTCTCTTTAACTCGTAAAAATCATTAAAAATGGTTCCCTCTTTAATCCCTTACCCTGACGTTGTTCCTTCTGCGGCAAAGTTGTTGTAGCTGTCGTTATTGTTAATCCTGTTGCTGTTGAACCAACAGCGCTTGTTGTCGTCGTTGGGTTTGTGGTGGCGTTGGCGTTCGACCTTTGGCCGCCACTCCGAGCTAGCAACTGCGTCTCCACCTGCTTGATGGCACGTTGTACGCTATCTGGCATACCAATACGCACTTGCTCGCCGCCGCCACTTACCTTGGCCCTGGCTCTGGCCTGAGCATCCTCATCATCGTCGCTGGCCTCCTGGGGCAGGGCGGGCTGCAGCGGTGCGTGCTCGTCACGGGCACGTATGGAGAAACAGACGGGAGCTGCAAGATGGGGGGAAGGCTTAAGGGCTTGCCATGGATGATTGGATTGATAAATGCTCACACTTGTCCGTTGCGGCTGCAGCAGTGGCCAAGCCTAGACCCTTCTTGCTCATTAGAGCCGCTGCCACAGCCGCCGCTTTGCGCGTCTTCTGCTCCTTGGAGGCGGCATCCACATCTCCGGTTATTTTGTACATGTAATAGGCGTAGAATTTGTTCTCCGGCAGCAGGAAACTGAAGCGCTCCACACTCTTGGTGCGCAGCGTCTCCTCAAATTGGCGTCCATTCTTGATCACATATGTTGCTGTTTTGTCAATGATATGTTTGAGGTTCTCCTCGGGCATCGGAAAGTTCAGCACGGGAAGCGGCGCTACCACAGCGGTCTCTGTCGTACCAACATCACCACCACCGTCAGCTTCGTCCTCGTCACTCTCGGAGCTGTAGTCCTGGGCCAGGGCCAGAGCGCTGGTGTTCTTGAGCAGCTCCACCTGGGGCGGCACATCATTGGCATTCTCCTCCTGATGCTGCACCGATTCCGGAGCATGGGCAAAGGTGCTACCATTGTATTGCAGCAGCACGGGCATGAAATCTCCTCCAGTTGCCATACCGGCACCCTGGCTTTGGCCCTCCGACTTGCAGCTGGAGGTGGGCGAATCAGTGCCACCGGAATGCTGTGAGTTGCCACAGCTAGTATGCGCCTCCTCGTCCAGCACGGCCTGAAGCGGCACGCCCTTAATCTTGCTGATCAACTGGGTGTAGGCGCAATTCGCAGATGGTTTGTACTTGATGGTGGGCACGGTGATGACCTGCACCTTGGGTTTCATCTCCAAGCTGGAATCGTTGGGCAATGAGGACGAAGACGGGTCGCCCTGAAGCTGATCCGTGGGCGCAGCCGGCTCTGGAGCATATTTGCCCTGCTTAATTGCCGCCAATAGATGACGATAATAGGGCTGCAGATGTCCACCCTGGCTGAGGAAATCAAACTGGGCATTGTTCGCCTGCTTGGCCTTGATCAGTATCTCCATTTGGGCACCCTGGTTGGCAATGAAGCGTGCTGTTTTCTCAATGATCGCATGCTGCTTCATGGTCTCCGGCTGCAAATGAATGAGGCAGAGGAAGGTTTCATAAGTTGATCATACACAGAATGCTAGCTTCCGCTTGCCAAAGCTTATATAACCGATTTTAGTGTATACTCACCAGTTGCACGCCTGCTTCCGGTGGCACCAGCAGACTTCGTGGCAGACTAAAGGGTAGCTCGCTATCGTCGTCCGCTGCTGACACCGCAGTGGAGGTGCAGGATCCACCCGGCGGCAGCTGAGCCGGCGTGTTGCCATCATACTGGAAGCCCACTTGGCTATAGTTGCCGCCGGAGGTCTCCTGCTGCAGACGCTTCAGATCTTCCTCTGTTGGATTGGATTCATTGTTGTGGAAAAGAGAAAACACAAGATGCGTAATGACTTTAGTATGACAACAACAACAACTACTACAGCAAGCAGCAAGAAGATCATCGACATGATTGTCGATAAGATTATGGAGCACAGAGTACCACAGTTGGATAAGTGGAATCGATTTTGTAAAAAACTATATGTATAAATTTTATATATATTTTTTTAAGTTGTTGTTGCTGCCCAGATTGTGCACTGGTGCATGATGAGTCCAAAGTGTTCCATTTTAAGCTGCTGCTACGGCTGCGGGTCTCACTTGCTGGGCATCAGTGATGTCGCCATCTGGAAGAAAGCATTTAATCTGCCAAAATTGAAATGTTTGCTATTTACCTGTGCCTCCCCCTCCCTACCCCTCTGTGGATAGTTGAGGAGAGTTTGGCAGAGAGTTTGTTTGATGTTGGCAACTATAGTTGAATATAGTTGGATTTTACAGCTCCCAACACCATGTGCTGTGCTGGCTAGATGTTTCATATTTCAGGATCATGTTTTGAGTATTTTTATTGTTGCTGTTGTTCGTTTTCGGTCTTTTGTGAAGGATCGTGAGTCTGGGTCTTGGAACTGTGTTCAAACGGCATCAACAAGCACGCACGCACGCACTCACTCAACAAAAATTGTATTCGTACTCGAAAAGGAATTGAGTGAAGTCGCATGTAAGACTGAGTCACACAACATTCTTACGAAGAGCCACGAAGACGAATTAGTACGAATATGAATACCTCTGCATTAGAGGTCAAACTGAAGCATTCGTGCTCAAAATGAATTGAGTGAAGTCACACAGCATTCTTACGAAGACCCATGAAGTCAAATTAGTTAGAATGCGAGCTTGTTTCGAATTTCCTTTTCATTTATAAACAAGCATATATATGTACAAATGCATGATACTTTCGTCGCTCATCCGCTCTTTGCGACCGTGAAGGAATGCAGTCGAAGCATTCGAATGCTTTCGGCTGCAATGACAAATTCATTCTTTTCAAATGTTTTTATTTAGCAAGGTCGCGGTCAAGTGAGTGAGGAAATGAAGATATAGTTAAACCAAAATTGAGCCGCTTCTCACTATGTAATAGCAATCTACAAGTAGTAACAGAATTACTTCATTGTTTTTAGACGTGGCATTTCGGAGATGCCCATTCTCCTCATCAGTCACCGTTTAAGCACATATTGAACATTTTTCGTATATGACAACTGAACGCCGCAACTTAGTACCCTCTATTTAAGTGCCGATGCGCAGAAAAGGGACGTGAATTACAAACGCCTCTTATTTTATTTGAGCTCAAATTATGTGTGAAACCCAGGCAGACCTCTACTCTTCAACCAATCTTATATGCGCGTATCTACATGCTAGTCGTGGATATATCTCAGCATTTCAACGAAGCTAACTTCGTACTGTTTGTCGTTTCATGAGCGTTCGTCTTTAAAATGGTCATGGCGAACTCTGAAGGCAGCCTCTGCAGGAAAACACAGAGAGAGAGAGAGAGAGAGAGAGAGAAAGACAGGGAAGGATCAGTCTCTCTCCTGCTTCTCTTATACGGGATCGTCAACTAGCTTAATCTGTTTAGAGTTAAGAAGTTAACCGAGCATTCATCGGTGTTGAAGTTGCAGGCAATGTTGAAAAGTGAATGCACAATGTAGTAAATGAGTAAACTGTGATTTTGCATTTCTGTGATCTGGTTCTAGTCCTGGGTTCTTGGTCTGGTTTGGTCATAGTCTTGAATTTGTATTCGATTTGGCGATAACTTGTTTTTCATGTTGGTTTTTCACGTTCTTGATTCTTAGAATTTAAATACTATAGCATATACGCTATGATTGGAAGACTTTTGTGTGTTTTTCTATTTTTTCTTTTGTAATTTTAGGTGGCCAATCAATTAACACATACCTTGCTGCAGCCGGTGCTCTTCTTCATTGTTGTACAGGTACAGATAGCGCTCCTCCTCGCATAATAGCTCCGCACGCTGCTCCTCAGCGCTGAGGTATTCCAGGCGATTGCCATAGCCGCCGGGTGGCGCCTCATATGCTGCCACATCGCACAAAGCGCCACGCACATCGTATCTGCGTATGTGTGTGTGTGTGTGCATGTGCCAAAGAAATCAAGCAAAAAAAGAAAGATCAACAGAGAAACAGAAAAAATTATTAGCACAATTTCTGGCTGGGCGAGCATTTCCCGTCTCAAAAAGGCAGCCGAAAGAAAATCAACAAATGAAAAGTGAAACAAAAATAATTTAAACAAAAAAATTATTATTAAAAAATTTCTTCATCTTCTTGTCTTTCATATTTATTATAATTAGAACATTTGGGCAGACATTATTCCCTCTGCGCAAACATTTACGAATTTCTTGAGGAAGGGAAGGGAACTGCATCGAAATTTCTACTGTCTTTGAACAAGAACAACGTGAGTACAGAAAGAGAACGCTCGAAATATTGAGCCAAAACAAATCAGCTAAGAAAAGGGCTCATCCTTAGAGGATTAGATGACTTAGTTGCCAGGCAATGGGATTTCTACAGAAAGTATTTTTAAAAGCAGCGACACGAGAAGACTGCAGCTGCTAGTTCTAATATCATAATATCTAATATATAATATCTAATATGGTGGGGTTTTTTAAGCCTTGTGCGGACATTTGTTGGCCCTGAATATTAAACGTAGGACTTCTTTTAGAATTCCAAGGCTTAGCACAAGGATCTAAGGGACAACCCCACATCCCACAGTAATAGGTCTTCGAGCAAGCCGAAGGTAGTTTTTCCTTATGGTTTTTGTGGTGTTTTTGTGTTTTGCTTTCGGTTGTTTTTCATTTGGTTAAAATCAAAATTATAGTATAATTAAGACTTAAACATTATTCAATTCATACATACCGATCCGGTTGCTAAAAAGTTAATTGGTTTTTCTTTTGTTTTTTTTTTCATTTTTTTTTTTTTTTGGTAATTATATATGTATATAAATATATCTAAATAAGTATAATTATATGTATAATGTAAAAAAGATTACAGTTACGAGGAAAGCACTGAAAAGAGCTGTTATTACAACGATGGATGGATGTAATAGTAGTTGTAAGTAGCACTTAGTATGGGACTCCTATGGAGCCACAATGAGTACCAAAAACAAGTGTTGCAGTGTAATTTGGTGTAGCAGTTTATCAAGTCGCAAGTCGGGTGCTGGATAAAATGTCGACGTCTCCATGGTTGTATAGCCATATATATGTTTCATATGTATTCCATAAACGTATTCGGTTCGTTCCAAAGTAAAGGGAACATTTCGAACTATGAGCGAACTAGATCTTTTCACTTTCATAGAAAAACATCATATGATTTGATATACTGGAAGCGGAGCTTTAGTACCAAATTTGGCACACATCAGTCTTAGAAGCCTTCAGCTGACTAATTTCCAAATCCGGATCGTAAAACTATATCTGATGTATGAAGTATTGTTACACCTTTGTAACAAGGAAGGACGCTATAGTCGTTATTCCGACTATAAGATACTCGTACTCAGCATTTAGTCAATACACTAGGGAAGCCTGCACACCTAATTTGGTGGCTCTATCGCTTATAGTCTCCGAGATTTAGGTGTCCGTAGAGACGATGAGACGGACATGGCTCGGTCGGTAGGAAGCGTTACATAGACTTCACTCTACTAGAGTACAACTATAAAACTCGTCAAGACCGGACCACTGTATCATATAGTGCTGTGTGTGAGATAGAGAGAGATAGAGAAGGGTCAAAGCAAAAAGCAGAATCCTCTGTCCTTCTCTTACTCACAGAACTAATATTGCAAGGCGTTTTTCTTGGATTATATATGAATATATATGAATGTACTATGTATGATCGATAAAGATCGGGCTACTAAGTGTTCCTTCCTTGTTTTAGTTCTACATAGGTTTGTAGGCTTTGGGTAACGTAACCGAAGTTACACAGAAATATGTTGCAATATTCTAAAGAAGCTTTTACGTTGCTTCATGAAATTTTATCAGGGGGTCTGGCTATTATACCGTATAGTTTCAAAATGTTTGAAATTGTAAGTGAACCAGATTTGATACTTATGATCGGATTCTATATCATCGAATTCACTCTCTTTCTGGTCATAGCAAATATTTCTCTAAAGGTTTATAAGCTTCGGCTTTGGAAAGTTAGCCTTTCCCTTCTTGATTGTTTGATAATCTCTGCTGAACCCTGTTGTTACGGAATGTTTGCCGGACAGTCTTGCTGATTCAGGGGGAAATCTGAAGAAATAAATATCTTGCTAATTAGGAGTTCTAACGTTTTGAGGAATATAAACACACTCACTTTTTGTAGCACATATCTGTGTTGTTTAATGGACAAATTTCGTTACCTTGCAATACATTTGTATATGTCAGTCTGTCCGTCATCGTTATTATATAGTCTAGTGTATAGTTAGTGTTTTCTTTGCATCTTAGGTTGTTTACGTGAGCCGCACATTGTCGGTGCGTGTACGTCCGCGTGTGCGCTGTGTACATGTATGGATTGTACTAAATGCAGACAAAAATTACGCATGTGTGTGTTGTAATGGTAATATGGGCACATAATTCGATAATTCGTATAATTAGGTAAAAATTTGTATGGCGCTCAGTTCGAGGCAACAATTATTAACCTGTCTATCTTGAGATTTACATCGCCCATCCACGGTATCAGCTGTTTGCCATGATCCATTTCCTTGGCCTTCTCATCGTCCCGAAATATTTTACACGCATAGCCAAAGACAAGCAATTCCAGTGCTTGTTGTCGGCCATCCAATGTACCATGCTGCCCATTGGCTGTGGCGCAACCAGAATGCGTCGAGGCTGAGACGGCCCCAGCTGCCGTCGTTGACGCGGCAACTGTTGTGGCTGCTCCTCCTTTGCGCAAAATGCCATTGACGCTGCCACCGGCGCCAACGGCACGTGAAGTATAGGGCATCATATGTTGGCCCACGCACTCACGCTACTCACAAATATGTCAAACACAGCCACATGCACATAAAATATAACACACAAATTGTAGCACTTATTATTATTTTCGTTGCAGCACGTTGCATTTGCATTCTATGCAAAAAGCGTGTTTGTGTTGGTATAGAGCTGGCAAACTATCGATTGCGCTATCGATATATCAGATATTTACTTTGTGGCGGACCTATCGGTTGTCTTTTTCACTGTCGATAGTTAGCCTTTATGTGGTTTCTGAAAATTCGGACGCTGAAATCGATAGTTTGCCTGCACTTTGTTGGCATTGTGCGGGCACTAAAGTAAAATTAATAAAATATCGCAAGTCTGAAAAAATCGCACCCGATAGTTTATAGCTGTAAGACAAATAACAGCCGTGTTATATTGAGTTCAAAGGAGATGAATGAAGTGATTTGAAGTTAGAAGTGTCGTTTGGAGTTAAGCTTGGTTTGGCTTGGGTTTCGTGTGGAATGCTTAAACCTTTATTAATAATAAAGTAGAGACAGGATCCGCAGTTGCTTTATGTTTGCCGCGCATGCATAATTGGCCCCTCGATTCTTAAAATTGTAAGTACCTTAAAACTGAGTTTAAACTGATCAGTCTTCGCCAGGCCAGTGTTTTTTTTTTCTTTGCTTAATGAGTAGTTTAAATATAAGGCCAATGTATGGTCAATTTGCTCGTGGTACTCGCAACGGCATATGAATTATTACGTTTTACTTTTTATACTTGTACTATAGTAGAGTAAACGAGTCTATTGTATTATAATTATGTCAGGAAGTTTGCAACATCGATATAACCATGTGCGTCTGTCCGTCCGTCTGTTTCAACACAAAGATCTAAGAAGCTGAAATTTTTACCAGACGCTTCGTTAGTCTGCACGCTAATTGAGTTCGAGTTTCATTCAGATCGGACAAATATATCGTATAGCTTCCATATAACCGATTGTCCCGGAAGCACAACTTTTCTGTTTTTCCTAAAGATCAAACCAAACTTTTTTTGGAAATCCTTTGTATTCTACTACATGTATATTGCCGATGCGAATGGTTGCTCTCTGTCTCTTTGCTCAAGTGTCGATAGAAAACACTTACTTTCGGACAACAAGAAAAGGTCCACCGTTATTTGCGAGCTCTGGTTTAACCCATTTAAACAAATATCAAATATCCCAATCAAATATCCAATTTCATTTTAAACATTTTCACACACATAATATATTTTAAATGTCCGTTTTACATAATTTGAGGTCGATCGAAAAATCTTATTCATATATAATATATACTAAGTCCTTTGAACGCGCGCTGCTATGCGATATGATTGTAAAAAAAAATGTATAAATAATGTTAAATCTACGGGAGGGAGATGTCACGGAAAACCTGGTTTTCATTTGCGGTTTAAGTTTTCCAGCACCGATTTGCATAATAATATCCGGAGGGACAACTGTGACAGTCTCGATTAAAAGAATTGAATTAGTTAAAAGCCGACAGGTCGATATGTAGCTACATTGGATTGGGATAGTTAATAATACTTAGGAGCTAAGCTTATGGACTATGTACTCAACGGGACAGGAGCATCATGGGGGGGTGTACTTAGGGATAGGGTTAGGTCAAGAGCACGGTCAACGCATCTAGAAATCGGGTGAGGTCGCTTTGGCGCAACTGGACAACGGATGGCTCAAAGAAGTCCTGCAGCAGGGAGGTCTTGCTCTTTTGGGCAGCCTGGTCAAAGGCCTTGCCGAAGAAGGTCTTGGGCGAGTCCTCGCGCACCGGCGCGATCCCAACTAGCAGGCACATGCCCTCCTGGGCCGAGTCCAGTGGGCAGGTGGCAATCAGGGGCAGATCGGGCGCTTGGCGCGCCCGCGTCGTGGCCACATGGCCTTGCAACACGAACTTGGCCAACAGGGCCAGAGCATAGGGATAGGAGAAGAAAGCGTGCTCCTCCTGCAGCACGTAGTAGAAAAAGGAGCCGGTGGAGTGAACCTGGTGGGCCTCCAAACAGCTCTGCACCTGCCGGAAAATGGCGGCGTGCAGCAGCTTGGCATGTTCGATGCCCGCACTGAGCAGCTGCTTGTGCTGGCGGCTCAGCGCATCCGACGCCTCCATAAAGCAATCTTCCGGCGTCTTGTGCCTCTTCACGGACTCCATGATGGCCAGCAGGGCGTACACATAGTCGGCGGCAGCAAAGCGGCTGCGATAGCCATAGCTCAGCGTGAAAGTGCCGTAGATGATGTCTGGGATTCCGTACTTTTCGGCCAGCTGTTCCACCATGGCGTAGAACTCCTTGCGCAGCACCAGATCCATGGAACTGTACGTTTGCCGCGCATGCACCAGCGGCAGGCCCATCTCCACGAGCAGCTCGTGCAGCCGCTTTTCTCCACGCAGCGTCCACAGCTTCAACTGGCAGGCAGCATATCGGGAATACCTAAGGAGTAGGATAGTATCATTTTGTGTGGCTCACGTGGCCCTCACTTACCTCATGGATTCCGTCACTGTCCAGTGCCTGTACAGCACCAGGTGTAGATCGTTCTCAAAGCTGATCTTCGAGGCGCTCATCGTGTTCTGATCATTCGTCTTGTTGGTCAGACGCGACACATGCGACTGGATATGCTCCAGCTCGAGCGTGTAGGCCCCACTCTCGATCTTGCCCAGCAACAGCTGTTCACTGATGCCGACAATGGCCCACCAGAGCAGATCCATGTTGTCCTTGGACAGCTTCCAGGCCAGCTCGAAGATTATCAGTGCCGTGGAGCGGCCATAATAGCTGAACTGAGTGTATTCAAACATTATGCGGTCCCGTTCCGTCTCCCACTGGCGGCGTGCACGCTGGCGCATGATACGTTGCTCGTGCCGCTCCAGTCGGCTGAGTTTGGGTCTTCTCTGGGGCGCATGATCATCGTCATCGGAATCGCCAGCACCACTATCGTTTTGTAGCGATGCAGCGTCATCATCATCTTCATCGTCCTCATCTTCCTCCTCATCCGAGTCATAGAAAATGCTCTCAAAGGCTGGTATATTCTCCTCTAGCGCTGGATCGCCCAGTATACAAACCTGGCGATCGCTATAGATGTTACACACATCCAGCGGCCTATGAGCATCGCATATGTAAAAAGTCACATCCTCTGACGGCTGCAGCAGTTCCACAATGTCCACACAGCCGCCACAGTTCACAAGCAGCACATACTTCACATCGCTGTGATGCTCCCCGTAGGCTCGCCTCAGTCCCGTTATGCCCATTATGGGCACCACCGTGTACAGCATGTGGTCGTACTTGAAGAGCGCCTGCAGGATCTTGCTGGCGCAGATCCCATCGATGTCATAGTTGACTATAATGAGTATGCGCTTTCCTATCAAATTTCTATAAAAGTCATTCTTTAGATCCTGTATGAACATCTTACAGCCAATCAATTTCCACGGGATCTCTCGCACGCGCACTCAAACACACACACACGCGGAAGACGAAACAACGGCAAGGGCGGCTGGGGAGCACGCACCTAGAGAGCCCGCTAGAAATTGTAGCTATCGCGTTTTATGTTACTTATTGTTATACGTTGCTGTTGTTCTTGTAGTTGATGTTGTATGCGTTTGCTAATCGTCAGCCATGGCGCGGTGCATTTTGTTGCGGATTTGCTTTTGATATTGCACTTTGTTTTGGAAATGGCGCGAAAAACAGTTAACAGATGACAGCTGTGCGCGCCAGCTGCACTTCATTGTGAATGGCAAATTTGGTAGTGATGACGAGTCACGAGGCCGTCTGTCCGTCCGTCGATGTGAACTTTCAAGCCGGGGTTGTCCACTAAAAGTGGTCTGAGTACGAGTATCTTATAGCGGAATTTGACTAGAGCGCTCTTAATTGTCTTTTTGGTGAAATGTGTGATGTACTTAAGTACTTACGCACCTACACCAAAATATTACAATTACCTATATTTTATATATTTTCAATCAACATTATCTCGTTGATTTTTTTCTTTGTGCAACTCTTGTAATTATTCTACTTACATAAAAATGCTATAAGTAAAGACTTTTTATTGTGATTATATTATGTGTTTATTGTGTTATTTTGACATAAAAGAAGACGTTTGGATTGAGATTAATCCAAGAGATAACAGTAGCAGAAAAGTGACTCAAAGCGTTCCCAGTTTTCTTCCAAGTTCTAAGAGGTTATAGAGACTGTCCTTAGCAGCTTAAGCATCCAATGTTTTCAATTAGTTCTGAACGTTCTATCATTAAAACTTAAGCAACATAATATCTTGAAAATCTTTGTGCAAGTCTGTATCCATGTAGAAAATGTAAAATTCTATAACAGAAATAAAGAATCGCAATGAAATTAAACCTGAAGACTGTGCTTGTGGGTTGAACTTTGTTAAACATCTTGTTATAGTTTTTAGAGCAATAGTTTTAAATATTTCTTGTTGTTACAATTTTTGTAACACTTTATGTAAGCCTTTGCATTACAGTGAACCAGTCACAGTCTCTGATGTTTTACTCATCTCTAAAGGGTGTTCTTGCGTCTTACAACCCTGTCACTTGCGGACTGTGTTGATTAACGCTTTATTTACCGCGCACCATGTGTTTTTGTTATCAAAGTGAATTTGTTATTCTTTCTTCGTTTGTAATTTACAACTGAAAATGGCTAAAAAGAATAAACGCAAACTTTTGGCGCAACGCCATGTATTTTCACGGATGAATTTTCTTTACCAGGCGGCAAATTTAATGGCGCATAACGAGCACAGCACGCTGGCCGCTTACTATGGCAAATTGACACGGAATCTGGGCACCAAGGCGGTGCTCCACATGTGAGTTGGCCAAAACTTGGAGAGTAATTTGAAATTGGAATTGAATATAATACCTTTGCAGAGCGCCAGCTGTGAAGCGAACACTGTGTAATCGCTGCTCATTGCCGCTGCTGCCGGGGGTAAATACGACATTGGTGGTGGCAGACCAGGAGCAGCCCATGCCAGCGCAGGCTGAGGCACAGCTCCAGAAGCCGGAACATCAGCAGCCGCAAATTCCTGTTGAAGCTCAGGCAGTCAAGGAGGCACAGCCACCACCAGTTGCTGGCCAAGACAAGAAGCGTCGTCGACATCGTCGGCTACGTGGTAAACAGCGGAAACTGAAAACCGCCATGGGCACAAATCAGGTTAAGTCCAAACCCAACCTTACGATAGATGAACGCACCACTCTCCAGCTGAAGTGCAGCCTGTGTCAGGCACAGCGTCTCTTCTATGTCGATGCGAACAAGGAATGCTGGGTGGAGCAGCCAGAGGCCATTGTCCAGGTGGTAACTCTCGGCACTGCCAACAAGCAACAGCAGTAACTGATAAGCCACTCCACCAACGCCGTTCCGTCCCCCACCAACGCCGGCGGCTTCACTGAGTCGCCTCATCACAGAGCTCGCTGACACGCTAAGCTGTAGGCACTTGTTTGGTCGGCAGCTGCGCCGCCTGGCCAGCACCAGGGGCAGTAATCGTGCGGACCCTCTCTACGTAGAGCTCACACAACCCAATGGCGAGCTGTTAACATATCCTAGTGTTTGGCTATGGGACAATTGCCAGTGCTCCGAGTGCTTTCATGCGGCCACTCGTGGACGCATACGCCATTCGACGGGCATAGGTGCTCTCCAGATTCAAATCAAGCAAGTCACGAATGATGAGAAGCTGCACTGGCAGAATGGGCACAATTCCAGCTACGATCTGGAGCTGAATTTGCCTACGAGGATGTGCACCTGGCCAGGTGCTGCTGGCCTGGCTCGAAGCATTGGCCCTAAAGGGTTTTGCTTTGCTCCGCGAAGCACCCAACGATGTGGATGTGGCACGACGTCTGGCGGAACGCATTGGTTATATCAGACGAACCACTTACTGGTGAGATTTACAAAAGAGGCACCCATTTGAATGTAAGACAACAACATATTTGGAGTAGCCTTTCGCTCTTTCCGCAAAAAATAAACACGATCGTTCTCCCTCTCCCATTCCCAGTGATGTGTTTGAGGCTTGGGCCAAATCTAATGGCGGAAACTATGCCTATCTGATGACTCCAGTGCCGCTTCACACCAACGCTCCACACCTACTACTAGTACAAGGCTGCCGACTCTACGGGTGGCGCCGACACCCTAACCGATGGCTTCCATGTGGCCGATGTGCTGCATCGCCAGCATCCCGACCACTACGATCTGTTATGTCTCGTTCCCGTCAACCGGTATGACATGGGGCATGACGGCGATGAGCGTCAACCCTTTTACAATCTCTGGCTCTCGCCAGTCATCAAAACACCACCAAGCGTGAGAGTCGCTTTACGGTGCCGCTGGACCAGGTCGTCGCTGCCTGATACGAGGCTTACAATAAGTTCCTCAATCTGGCCGAGGCGAAGGCAGTGGAGTTCAAGATGCGTCCAGGCGATGTCTTCGTTTCCAACAATCTGCGCATGCTCCATGGACGCACTGATTATGAGGATTCGTCGGAACCTATATGGATTGGGATATCATTTACTCGAAGTTGCGCACTCTCCGGTTTCCCAATGCCCAAGGATGAGAAGAGGTGATAGCTAAGATATTGAAAGATTTGTTTGCAGATAAAGCTACATGGATGCTGCTTGACCTGGCGATCAAGAATATATATAGTTAAGGAGTGATTTCTTAATAAATATCTATATTTACCGATATTTATAGATAAATAGGGATATCCGAATTCCCACACTGAAATATAGCTATCGATCTTCTTCTTGTCAATATTAGTTCATTGTACCACCTATTCCACATCGATATGTATCAATAATTTGGGGTTTTTACACCGATAAATAGCGAACTTCCCCTGGCTGAAATTTGGATATAGAAAAACTATTCCAAAGGATATATCGGTTTGTCCCTTTATTGATATATAGTTTTTTATCTCCACTTTGCCAACATTAGTACACCTTACAGATATTTAGAAAACGATATGTATATCGATAATTACCGATAATGTTGGGTTTTCTTCACTGACATTGTTCTTCTCCTTTTAAAATTTTGTACAAATGTCTAAGCTTTGGTTTGGCAGGATTAAGGAATTCTAAGGAATCATACTATATTCGATCCCGACAACATTGACATAAACTACAAACTGCACTCCTGTATATCAAAAAGGTGACACTGCTGAATTACTCTAAATTGTTTCGCAAACACTCCAAAATAATTCTTCATAATTACAAGTTTTCTGACCAAAATGGACGACGAGCACGGCGCTAAAATAACTGCAACTGTCACTGATGATCCTGAGGATTCCAATGCCGTGGAAGAGTCCACAGTTACAATGGTAGATATTTTGGAAGAAGAAATCGAAATGGAAAACGAATATGATGCAGTGCTTGGCGGCTCCGATGAAAAGGCTTGTACATATATAAAGGGCGCCATCAAAAGACAGGCCCTGTATTCTTGCCTCACCTGTTGCCCCGAGGCACGCAACGATGTGACCAAAAGTGCTGGTATTTGCCTGGCCTGCTCCTATCATTGCCATGAGCATCACGAGCTAGTGGAACTCTACACCAAGCGTAATTTCCGCTGCGATTGCCCCACTGTGCGCATTGGCAGCGATAAACGTTGTGCATTGAATCCCCAACTGGAAGGAAAGCAGCCTGTCAATGAGCAGAATTTGTACAACCAAAACTTCCAGGGGCTGTACTGCAAATGCATGCGACCCTATCCGGATCCGGAGAAGACTAGCGAAGAGTTGATGCTGCAGTGCGCCGTCTGCGAAGACTGGTTTCACTTGGCCCATATGGCGGCTCCCAAGGTGTCGGAAGACTTACTAGAGGCCGACAGCGAGATGATATGCGATATTTGCATGGAGAAGCATGCTTTTCTAAGGGACTACATGGGTCTAGCCTTGCAGCCCGTGGGGGAAGTGGCTAATGAATCCAAGGCAGTGGACATGAATGAATCCAAGGCAGAGGCCATGCATAAATCCAAGGCAGAGCACATGAATGAATCCAAGGCAGAGGCCATGAATGAATCCAAGGCGGATGAAAAGCTAAAGGGTGAGCTGGATCGCAGCATATGCGATATAATGAAAGAGGACGAAGTGCCACCAGCCGATAACGATGAGCCCGCGACCAAGCGACAGAAATCACAGATCAATCCAGATTGCCGGCGCCCTGCAAAGCCACTTAAGGAACACCATGCAGGTGCTGTCTTCTGGTCGTCTGATTGGCGCAAATCGCTCTGCCAATGCAACGATTGTCTGGCCTTATTTAAGTCTCAGGCCGTGGAGTTTCTCTTGGATGCAGAGGATTCAGTCGCAGTGTATGTGGAGCGCGGCATGAAGCGTGCCGAAGAGAACTCCAGCTATGAGCAGGCTATACGCGCGTTGGCCTCCATTGGGCGCACTCAACAAATCGATGTCATTACCGCATATAATCGCATGCAGGACAAGCTCAAGGAGTTTCTACATTCATTTGCACTGAATGGAAAGGTGGTCACTGAAGAGGACATCAATCGTTTCTTTGCGGGCATGCGGAATGACATTTTTCATTAAATTTTTGGACCCAGTATTACGATTACAGATGAAGAGCCACAGATCAAATATTCAATACTGAACCTGATATACCGAAGTATTACCGTAGACCTTGTTAGGTTTGTATCAGACCCCTATATTCTGCTCTCATCCCTAATTATTTTATTATATAATTATATTTTTTAATTTAAAATTTGTTGTCAACTTTCAATAAGAAAAAGTTTTACCGGTTATATGAAAGACAGCGTCACGCCCATTTTTCCAAAACAATATATGTATATGATCCTTTCCTGGCCGATATCAGTATACTGTAATAGTTTCAGCGATATATCATGAATAGAGACGAAAGAGATTATGCTTTATTTGGGAATTTTTACCGCACGCCATGTATGTTTAATGATGAGGCTCATTTTCGGCTCAGAACGATCCCCAGCAGCTTCCCTCAACGTCTGCTGGTAGCTGCGAAACTTGAGTGACGCATATCGTGTCTATGCGGCTGTCCATCGCATTAAGCTTATTGCTCCCAATGCAGGCTCATCCTTAGCTGGTTGTGCGACGGGTTATGTTAGCACAGTATGAAGAATACGAGTGCGAGATGCAAATATCTTATGAGTCTTAAAAGCTACAGAGCTGAAAGAGCTAAAGCTAAAAGCTACCAGTTTCTTCGTTGGTCTGCGCGCTGGTTAAGTTCGAGTTTTATCCAGATCGGACAGCTTTATCACATAGCTTCCATATAACCGATTGTTGCGGATTGAGCCCTTAGGAGTTAACATTTCTATTCTTGTTCCAAATCAAACCAAATTCGGTTTGCATCCATTTGAGGAGGTCACACGTCCGCTGGCTTGATCTGATCCAGATCGGACAACTATATCATATGGCTACCATATAACCACTCCCAATGTGAATGGTATATAAGCTTCGGAAAGCCAAAGCTCGCCTGTAAATCTTGTTTAATTTTAATTTTATTTGGGATTTTACGTTTTTTTTTTGGATTTTACATTGCTTAAAACTTGTTTTTGTTTTTCAAATCATATGCAATTTTAGATTACATAGTTTGAATTAAAAAAAAAATTAGTTGGTTATGTAATGGCGATTTTCGTTTTGCATTATTTTACGTGACGCTCGTTATGGTTTTGTAATTTTTGTTCAAGGCGGTCGCTGATCGTCAGTTCATTTTCTGGCCATTTGAAGGACATTGAAGCTGTTGAATAGATAGGAGATGATAATGCTTTAGACTAATTATATATACATACATATTTACAGATATGCATACCTCACTTAGCCGCTGCAGCACTCTGTACATCATAGCTTTGACCGACCGCCTTTGGTAAAGCTGTGAAAAGATATAGAACAAAGACGAATGATCAATGGAAAGCGAGGCAAAATTGACTGGAAGAAGAGCAGGTGGGGGCAACTGTTGCGCAAGCGCTTGAAAGCGCAATGTTATCAATTTGGCTGCTATCATTATAAACTTACCAAACATATTTTCGCCATTGCAAATTTGTTAAATAAATCTGCAATCCATATTTGAAACTACAAACTGCAATACTGTTTTACATTGTTTACGGCAATGGGAATGCCATTTCAGTAGCAGCCCGCGTTAGCAACACACACGTATGTATTTGCAGTTACATTTTTCGTTTTAATCCAATTCTCTGGAAAATAACGGCAAAAGTTTAACATTGTGTGCATAGCTCATGCTCCGTTAACATGCTCATTATGAGCGCTCACGCATGCTCTGTTAAACATATCGCATATGCAATAGGGGTACTTCTATCATATTTACTAAAAGCGAGATGACTGTAATTAACACAAACCATATTGATTTATTTAAAATATATATTCCTTATCTTTGTCTACTATCACATTTTTATATAAAGTTAAGATCAGCATTCCCAGTCAGATCATCTCTCTGCAGCCAATTGTTGTTTTATGGTCGCCAGGGGCTCCGCACCCAAAATTCGAGCAGCGCCCAGGCAAGCAACATCATCATAGAATACCGCATATTGTCCTGGTGTAATGGCACGCAATGGTTCATCCAGCAGCACCTCCAACCCGTTGGAGTCGCTGCAAGTCATTAAACGACATTGCACCAGCGGCTTAGTATGCTGGAAACGAAAGCGGCAACGCAGGCTTCCTTTTGTTCTCAGCTGCTGGCTCGCCTGGTCGCACAACCAGTTCATGTTGCCCGTGTGGATACGTGTGCTGTGCAGGGCGGGATGGTCATGGCCAGCGGCAACGTAGATTATATTGCTGGCGCTGTCCTTGCGGGCCACAAAGTAGGGCTGCAGAAATGAGCTGAGACGGCAGCGCTGGCCCACAGTCCACTGATGAATGCCCTCGTGGGCGCCCACCACAGCGCCACTGTCGATGTCCACAAAGTGGCCAGGCCTGGATGTGATGTACTAGGCAGTGGGAAATAAAGCAATTAAGAGTAGGATTTATATAGACATCGATTTGCCGCTCACCTCCCGTATGAAGGATTTAAAGTCGCGTTTGCCCACAAAGCAGATGCCGGTGCTCTCCCGCTTCTCAGCCAGACGTTGCAGGCCGATGCGACGGGCCAATTGCTTCACCTCGCTCTTGTGCAGCTCGCCGAGCGGAAACATGGTGCGCTGCAACGCCTTGTGCGGCATGCCGGCCAGAAAAAAGGTCTGATCTTTAAATGTATCCGCCGGTATGAGCAACCTTGGTGGCATTTGCTGTCCATCGCTGTGCTCCAAATAGTTGCCCCAACTGTGGCGCGCATAGTGGCCAGTGGCTACGGCATCGCATTGGAATGTCGTCAGAGCATGCTTGTGGAACAGATCAAATTTGATGTGTCTGTTGCATAATATGTCCGGATTGGGTGTCAGGCCTTGTTGATAATCCTCCAGAAACTGGCTGAACACCGCCGTCCAGTAGTGTTTGACGTAGTTCACCTGACGCAGCTCAATATCCAGTTGCCGACATGCCCACTCGGCATCCTTCAAATCCTGCTCCCCACTGCAGCGTCCAGCCTCATCATGCTCGTCCCAGTTTAGCATGAAAAAGCCAAGCACATTGTAGCCGCGCTGTTTTAATAAATATGCGCTGACGGCGCTATCCACGCCGCCCGAAACTCCCAACGCAATGTTGCGAATTATGCCCATATCGCATTTGACCGTATTTCAATAAAAATAAACACATGCAATTGTGATTCTGGGCTGAAGCTGGCTGCCTTAACATAAACAGCTGTTAACACAGCTACCCAATTAGTGTTGAGCCATAGCGATATTTATGTACACATAACGAATCGTGATAATTTGTTGAGTAGAAGCAAAAGAAATTAGATAAAATCTTATTTGTGTACATATTTAATTATTGTATAATCAATATATCTCGCAGATAGGCATTCCCAAGAAAGCATTTGTTTATGACTATAATTTTAATACTCCATCCTTCTCAAGGTAACTGCTAATTGTCACAGTGAAATAACAATACATACCGCAGAGTTATTTTAAGACAGCACTGAAGTACAAATGATACACAAAGCAAAAACTATCGCTGATGTAGACAAATATCGATAAAAAGCCAACAATACAAATTCATGTTTTATAGTTATGCAAGCACGTGGAGTAACAACTATATTTTATAATTGTATTATTTGTTTTAGTTTTTGCCTAGGTTATGCGTACAACTCAGCGCTTGACGCAATGTCTTTACATAACTACCAGCCATTCAGTTGAACAGAACATGTTTTTGTGCTACATTCAGTTCGTTTTGCCGCCACACAATTCAAAATCTAGAAAACCTATGTTATAGTAGAGGAGAAGTTAAATTTTGTATTATCGAAAAATAACAATGGAATTTGCTCAAGAGTACTCTGTTAAAAGCATTTTTGTATAGTTTTTTAGAACTACCTCTCAAAGTCACTGCCGTTTATCACTGTCACAGAGAAGAAACAATATCGTATAGTTCTAGTTAACGCATCTTAGTCTAAATGCAAGCGATATTTTGATACACAAAATATCGCTCATATTCAAAAACCATTGCCATCGTCGATGCCAACAATCGATAGAATGTCAACAATCCTCATTTACAGTTAGCTCTCCGTCGTGGACGCGTTAAGTTTTCCAAAAGCAGAATTGGGCATTGAATAATTTACGCTAATTCGCGTTCATTAAGAAGTGCGTTAACTTTGTAGCCCAGTAAGAACTAGTATAGTTAATTTCATTGGTTTTTTTTTTAAGTGCCAACGAGTGCGTCTGCTGCTTTGGTCCTCGCCGTAGTTGCAATTCTGTTGAATGGATTTTTGTTCCTGCTGTTGTTGTTTACGCGGAACTGCCGCGAACTGTTTGCTTTTTGTGTCCGTTTGGCGACAATTGCCGTTTGAGGCAGTTGCGGAGTGCGGAATCTTGTGGTAGTTGTAGTTGTGTTATTTTGATTTCTTAATGTTATTACTGTTTAGTTATATCGTTTTGTTTGTGTTTTTCTATAGGAGCAGAATTGAAGCGTATAAAGCAGTCTAATTCACGGTTTGGCAAAGAAGCGCGCTAGCACTTGGTTGAAGCGGGAAAACAAAACCGAAACGGTAAGTTGCATGGACTGCGCGTCTCACATGAATTGAGCTATTCTAAGAATTTATATTTGCAAAACAATGTGATTATTTTAATGAACTGCTTGCTAGCTTCGGCTTGTCATAGATATATTGTAAATATCTGTTATATCTGTTATACACACTGTAGTACCCTGATCTGTATCCTGATGTAGTACTCTGTGACGTATGTATGTGTGACGTAAGGTTATGCCGCTATGGCGCCATGTCGCCGTGATCACAGTCTCGCCGTCAAAGAATTTCACAATTGCATATTTGAGAGAACTGCCAATTTCCACACTTTTAAACGCCAATTTGAGCATTTGCAAATTTGTAATGTTGATAGTACTGCAAAAGCCAACCCTTTCCTTCCCGCTTGGCCATGCATACCTGGCGATATTGACATTAATCAAACTGGATAAGATCAAATGGCAAGGAATACCCAAATGCATAAGAACGTATGTATAAACGTATAACCTCAAATTTGTAATTGAGACATGCTTTGGCATCACGGCGACATGGCGGCATAACCTCACATCACACATACGTATGGATCAATAGGATTTTCTCCTATGTATTGGCATTGCGCATTGCGAATATAATTGTACCCCCGATGACCCCGTCTGCGTGCCTGCTTAACACTGTACAGAGAAGAATTCAAACACCCGTGTCCCATCAACAGTTGCGTCGAATGGGGTGTCGTCTGTCCCTGATTCCTATGAATTCTACTTATATTTAGGATACGCTTATACGTCCATCGTTCTTTGGTCAATCTCTCCTATCGCTTCTGCCACCTCTGGATCGTGGCCTCTTGTAGCAAGGCACCATGACTTTCCGCTGTGCTGCCCTCGTACGTCCGCAGTCGCAGCTCCTTCATCTAGAACGTCATCAAGTGGAATGGCGTGAGTCCCGCCACTACCAGTGTCGCATCGTTCGATACTGTTCTGGAAGCATAGCTCACCCACTTCAGCTTCTTCACGGCGAGTTGGTACGCAAACTCCAATGGGTTCCCATCAAAATCCTTGCAGATTCTCCTATAGTATTCGCGCTTGCTCTCATTTATGAGTATCTTGAGAACATGTCTCTTGCCTCTGTAGTTGTCCTGTAAAGACTGGCACCCATGTCTGACTTGCAGGCACTCTTACTCTTGGGTCTACTAGTATTTAGGGCTTCTCTTGTGCATTTGCCGGTCCTTTGGAAGCACTGGTACACTGCCCTAAGCTGCATTGCCATTTGTGTAGCACACTCTGAGGCTATGCCGTGCACCATAAAGCCGTCCATTATTAGTGTGACCACTTTGTATCCCCTCCTGCTTAATGATCCGCTAGTCCGAGTGATTTGCAGACGTAGCGTAGACACCACCGCAATGTGATCACTACCGGTGTATAGGTCGCTGACTCCCCATTTATTTATCTAGAAGCGGCTGCTGCTGACGAATGTTAGGTCAATGATTGATTCTCTGCCATCTTTGTTGTAGGTCTGCTATCCCTATGTGTTCGGAGTATTGTGTCCAGTCTTTGCATAACTGGACACAAGGTCTCGAAGAGTGCTCTTGCATTCGTTGATGGGCAGCCCCACTCCGTGCCCAGGCATTGAAATCTCCGGCTACTAGCACAGGGCGTTCCCCTCGCAAATGTTCTCCGATACTATCGAGTATTCCGGCTGCTTCATCTTTTCTAGACTTGGTGACAGGTAGCAGGTATATTATGTGATGCCATTTACGGTTGCTCGAGCAAACCCTGGAACATGCGCATTATTTCGCATCTGCATTCTAGGCGGTCCACACGACCAGATGGCCGCCTTTCCCATCGTGTCAGTTGCCCATTCGCCAGGCATCCTTTTTCATTAATGTTTGCTAATGATGTCCATATCGATGTTTTCGTCCAGGACTGTCTGTTCCAGCAGCTGCTATGTCACAAGCAGAGTGATTTAAGTTTAGCTGTAAGATCTTCATTTTTGGCGTAGTTTCTTGACCGCTTTTTGGTACAATGGGCGGCTGGTGCTCATTGTAGAGTGCTTCGTGTGCTTCTGCTTGTGCCTGGTGCACAGGATGCAGGCTGCATCTGTCTTGCAGGCACTTGTCTGATGCCTGTCACACCCACAGTTATATCACGTCTTGATGCAGTTACACTGGGTCTTGCAGTTCGCAGAGTTCTGCCCAAACTCCAGGCACTTGTAGCACCTCCTTGGTGAAAATTTAGTCCGTATTCTGCATCAGAGTCATCCCATTAGGATGCTTCCTTTTTCGAGGAGATTTTCTGCTGCCACTGGTAGTAATCGCAGCATTGCCGCTTGCGTTTGCCGGTACGCTGGCTGCATGCTTGCTACTGCCGTCATCGGGATTTGGAAACCCGTCTGGCTTCTGATTGCCGTGATCACATCTTCCACTTCGGAGATCTCGTCGATGTTCCTGACCTCTACCTTGCCTTGTCGCCGTGAGTGCAGTGGACCCACGTATTTCTTGGAGAGCGATTTAAAGCGGGTCCGCTACTTTGTCCAGGAGCAGCAGTAGCACTCATTTAGCAGTGCGCCTAGTCCCTTGCACACACTTTCCTAGGTCCTTAAGATGCGAATCCTCCTTATCGCGCTTAAGGATCTTCGCATAAGAGGTTGCAGCTTCAGAGATCTACCAAAATTAGTTATATTTTTGTGTATCACAAATGTCCAGCAGTCGCGGCGATGCCACTGAAATCTCTTCCACCCGAAAACCAATCGCGTTCCAATTCTCGGTGTCGCGGAAACCTCTTTTGGTTGGTTTAAAATCTCTTGTCACGATGAACACCATATAAAAACGATTCCGCATGATTTGAGTGGAGTCGAAACGCGAACAATCCTGATTTTGCTGAGATTGCTCGGCTAGGACAGCAGTCAAACCCACATATCCTTTAAAAAACAGCAAGTAAGAACGCTATAGTCGATATTCCGACCATCAGATACTCGTACTCAGCATTTATTCTATATTCGGCTGGGGGGTTCTCATACAAAATGTCTACAATTGTTATCCCATCTTAACAAAATTCGGCAAATCGGTAGATTATGCGCTTATACACATACAAACCTTTAAGATTTGTGAAAGATATAAAGTTTTGTGGTTTGCGGGGCGGCAGGGGGCGTGGTAAAATTTAAAAACAAACTTGATCTGACGCCCCACAAGGGGAGTTTACTTACCAAATGGGGTCTCCCTAGCTCTTACGGTCTCCAATATGTAGGTGTAGGTGTTCATACGGACGACAGACGGACATGGCTAAATCAACTCGAGTATTGATGCTGATCAAGAATATATATATACTTTATGGGGTCTTAGACGCTTTCTTCTGCCTGTTACACACACTTGCACGAATATAATAGACTCGTTTACTCTACTAAAGTACGAGTATAAAAACGAATACAAACACGTAGAAGGGAGATAATACAATATAATTAGTTCGCGGCAGCAGAAGTTAGAGAATACAAAAAAAAAATAAAACTGTGAAAAAGGAAAAGCAAACCCACACAGCTAATTAAAAAAATCTAATACGTAGAATCCACAAAAGCAAGTTAAGAAAATGTTGGACGAGCCGGTGGTGGGCTGGCGGTGTCCTGTTAATTGCACAATACAAAGCAAGCTGTTAAAAAAGGTTGGAGCGTGGGTTGGATTGTGTGGGCAGCACACAAAGGCCTACAAAGCTGGATGTGGGATCATGGAACATCAACAGAGTCCCTCAGGGCGTTACAGTGACAAAATGTGCTTTTTGGTCCGAAGCACAGACCAATTATTTCGCATTATCATTTTTGCTTCTTTTCTTCACTGCAATTGACATTTCGAAATGTTCACACGCAAAAAGAAACACCAGCGCGCTGTCTATGTAGCTAGTTTGCGTCCAGTTGCCAACCATTCTGAGGGACATTGCAATTCTTAGAAAAAAATCAAGTCTACGATCTGAATGAAACCCTTGCTGTTTTGCCTGTTACACACATTGGTACGAATACAATATACTCGTTTAGTCTTCTAGAGGACGAACCCAATTTATCTTCATTTATTATTTTCAACTTCGATTTATATTCTGTAAACTTGATTATATAATCTCGAACCATGATGAATGCCAAAATGTAGTTCTTCATCAGCTTCTTTATCCTGTTGCAAAGATCGAAAAGTCTAAAGTCTCTTTTTAACCCCACAGCTTTGCCCACGCTTAAAGCATGCCTCCAAACGCAACACTTGCCGCTCGCCCGCTCGCTCCACTCCCCACTCCGCGCTTACCACCCACGCAATCTGAAAGCATAACAACTTTAAATTGTTTTTACAACCCCAGTTGCTGCTAATGTTGCTCCTGCTGCCGCCCCAGCTCCTGCTCCTCTATTGCCTCTTATTGTTGCTCTGCTAAGCTGCTCCTAGCTAGGCAACCCCCTCATGGCAACCTTTTTTCTTGCCTTTTGTTTCATTTGGGTTTGTTGGCTGGAATTTCCCGCGACTTGATGAAACCCAACAAAAAACACAATTTCCGCTAAATTTGCGATTGCATTTTGATTGGCTACTGCCGGGGGGTGTGGAGATCTTGATATGCTTCTTGTTATAAAATATATATAATACGTATACTTGTGTAGTATTTTGGTTATAATGATAATCTGTGTTACAAATTTCAATAGCGATGGCTGATGGTCAATATAGACAACACTTTGGTCTTATCTGCTCACCTTGAGTGAGGCCACTTTATCTTGGGGGCAAGTCCAACTTTTCGATTTGAAATTGTCGTGATTTCATCCTTCTTTATTCAACGAAGATTTTCGCGAGTGAACAATTGGATGCTTCATATGCGTCGATTCCAACACGCCTTGCCAAGCATATATCCATCGAAGGATTTTATATTTACTCTTCAGCTATACAAAGTTCTAGTGGTCATTCTGAAGAAAAATAAACTCATCCGGGCAGTTTGTTTATGTTTGTGGTGTCGAAATGGTTACAAGGTGGCTTATGTCGAAACAATCTGTAGACCTTGCCAAGGTTTTGTGCAACTTTTGGAGATAAATTTATCAGATGTGCTCTGTGAAGTGTGACTAACTACGAGATCTGTTCTTATATGGAACTTTTAAAAATCCTTTATGCAACACAAATAGATTCTCCACAGATCAGGGAACAATGGAAAAAGGTTTCTACACGAAATCTAGAACTACTAAGATAGTCAGAATGGTAAAGTCGGCTGATAAGGCCAAATACAAGTGGAGGCTTAGGAGTGTATAAGTTACTTTCTTAATTATAGCTCCTAAACTCTTAGCTCCTCATATCATAGCTCCTCGTATCGTAGCTTCTTGTATCCTTTATCGAGAACGAATGTAATACATGGTATTTTGCTACCGAAGCACCTATTGCTCTTTTTCTGACATAACTGTTGATTACACCAGTGCCTAAGCGTAGCGTTTCACGAGGACAACTGCTACCTCCACTTATTTTTTAAAGACTCTAAGACCTCACTTTGGTCACTCCTTTGAGTTCATGCTTGCTTGTTTCCATATCGCCATCTCTCTCACGTGATAGCAGTATTCTGTGCTCCACTAAGCTGTTGCTCTATTTCACTCCCCAGCCTACGCTAAAGACTTATTTGCAGATTTATTTATCAAAACTCAATAGCTGCTTATGTCTTCCCTCTACCCTGCAGGCTTCTTTCATTCCACACAATTCTTTAGTTTTACTTCTACAGATAATGTTGACTTAACACAATGATTGCGATACAGCTTCTTTAACCAATGACAGTCTCAAATGAATTTTATGAATCTTCGACAATTACATGTATAGCTGAAAACACTTTCAATGTATTGCCAGCAGACATACAGAGAACTATGTACATACATATGTATGAATAACCTGCCAATTGGCTGTACCTTTTGCTAGAACTGAGAAAACGTAATTTAAATCAGAAATATAATTTACATTTAATGAATTGGATCATATACTGGTAACACAAGGCATATATAAAGAGACATCACAGGCAGGCATGTGTGTGTGTGTGTGTGTGTGTGTGTGTGTGTGTGTGTATGTGCATGCGTGTGCGCTCAACTTGCAACTTGATGCAGTTAGTTTGTAAAGTGTCAAAGGCTGGCACATATTTTGCATGCGAATCTGTCAAATGTTGCAAAAACTTTACATGAAACTAGGCAAAAGTTGCCACTTTGCCATTCTCCTCTCTCCCCTTTCATGAGGGCTTGCATAACTTGGGCATAGTTGCTACCTTATAAACTATGCAGTGTCAGTGTTAGCAAGTCTATATATCATAAGGATCACATATGACTTGTCATCAAAGTATGGCCCCACCCACACCCAGTCCTCAGGCCCGGCTTTACTTTGTCTCAACCGGAAATTTGGTGAAAGTGCGAAAAAAAAACTAAAGCTGATTACTCTGCGACTAATCCCGTGCAGAGGTGCACCTCGGCTTTCGGATTATGCATGCAGCTGGCTTTCCATATCGTGTTCTGTTCCCAGTGCGCACCAAGAAGGTAAAAGCTGCTGTGCTGCATATTTCCTTTTGGCAGAAAAAAAAAGGAAAGGAAATCCTGCAGTGTTATTCATACATACATAAAAAATGGATTGAAAAAGGAAACAGAGCAAAACAGTACAACAATGGCGGCAGGCGACATTTGATGGCCTTGGCTGGCCTTGCATGGCTCTGGCTCTGGCTAGGGTTTTGTGTCAACCCGCCAACATGTTCCTTCTTCCTTCCATTACATGCTGTCCGGCTGGTTCAGTGCATTGTGTTTGGCCATTGAAAGCGTGTTGAGGGAGGCGAATAAAAAAGCCAACTGACGGGCGGACAGTCCCCTAAAATAGAGGAGGAGGGATAGACAAAGAGAAAGAAAGACAGAAAGTGACATAAGAACAATTGCGACCAAAAAGTGTAATCCACATCTGACTGACTGGAAAAAAACGAAATTTCGAAAAAAAAAACATGTGAAGGATTTGTGCACTGGTGTATCTCGGAAGGAAGGAAGGAAGGTAACTGTACACCTGAAATGGACAATGGGAGAATTTATGGGCAGTACATTGGTTTTATTTCCCAGGTCTTCTTGCTCCAATATAACTGTCGACTGTCGGAAATGCATCGTTTCATGAGGAGAGCAAAGGTTTTAGTAGACGCAACTCTTATTCACATGTTCGTGTGACCTCTGCGTCTCCAAAAATGCTTGACATCGAACATATGAGACAGCACCACTGATTGGTCTTTCAATGAACACCAATGTGCACGTGAAATTTTAACATTCGCTGTTAATTAACATTTGCCCATGTGCTCTCAATCGCAAGGGTCTACTAAAGAATATTTTATCTATGGCTGAGACTGAATAAGTCAGTCGCTCCTATAAGTTCATTCTTCTTTCTTTCATTTAACATATTTCTTTCATGTTACTTTTCCAGATAATGTTAATATTTATGATTCTTGTTATTTGTCCCACCACATAAACTGGGACTTGAAGCTGATTATTGTATTCCTGCAAATGTATGTAACAGGCAGAAGGATGCGTCTAAGACCCCATAAAGTTGATATATTCTTGATCAGCATCAACAGCCGAATCGATGTAACCATATCCGTTCGTATGGACACCTAGATCTCGGTGACTGTAAGAGCTAGAGAGAACCAATTTGGTATGTAGACTCCCCTTGTGGGGCGTCAGATCAAGTTTATCGAAACTCTGGTCTAAGTTTCCAAATATAACCCTTTCTTCAACCAATTCTATCCAAGTATTATCGGCTTGCGAAAGTTAAGTGAGCCTAAGGCGGCTAAACAGATTCAAATAGTAGATTCACAATTTCAGATGTTGTAAAGAATGAATTTGAGCAAACAAGGATATGGAACACAAAAGCGTGTACTCACGCACACACACTTTCAAAGATAGAAAAAAGCATTTGGGGAGAAAGTAAGAGAAACAAAACAAAGCATATAGTTATTCTAAGAGGGACGGCTTGATGACTTTTTTCGATAATCTGATCGTAAATATATAGAATCCATTCTTTATTGGTTTGGCAGTTCAATATCTGCTCTGCTTTGCAATCTTCATGATTTATTCACATTACAAAAAAAAGACAACATACACACACACACACACACATATAAACTTTACTGAAGCACAGGACATGACATGACAGAACAAAGCACGCAAACTGACATTAGGGGGAGGCATTGGGCTTGTCAATCAACTACCAGCGCAACTTCAATGGGAAAAACTCAATAAACCCCTAAACAATTTTTATAGCTCCCATTCCTCCGTCTGCACATCCTCTGACACTGCCACTGTTACTCCACATTAATGGGCCACATACGCATGCCATATTGATATGATTGCCGAAGCTGGGCCATATATTTCCTTATGGCTGCTGCTTAAATCCTCAACAACCACCAGCACCCACCCACACACACACACACACTATGTTGGCCCATCAAAAATCTTATCATCCTTGTATCATTGTAAATTTTCAAGCCGAGCCAGAATTAATTGCCTTGGCCACATTCTGGGCTGATGTTGCTGCTGATGATGATGATGGAGATGATTGTAAGAGGGCCGGGCCATGTTAATGCTATTGGGAGCTATCGATACACTTGAATGATGTCTAATGGGCCATTCTGAAAAGCATGTCCTTGGAGAGCTGTGTGAGTTTATGATGTGCCTGAAAGATTGCTCATTATGATATGGAAACGGAAACAGAAACAGAAGGTTTATTCAGGTGGAACTCCACTTTGCACTGCTTTTGACTTCATGTGAAATGAAATCTTATATTTATTTCCCACCCAACTCTTAAGAAGGCATGGACCCACTTACTGTTTATTCAGTTTAAGCTTAAAATTTTGTGCTAAATTGCATAAATATTAGAGCCCTGCATGATTGCAATACTAATGGGGTAACTTCTTTACATCAGAATCGTGATAGTTACACCTTCTTAGTCTCATAATGAGTTGCATACATTCTGTGTCCTCATATCCTGGCCCTACTCCTCATCTCTACTACAATCAGTCAGTCAGTCAGTCAGTCATTCTGAGCGGGCCAAGTCAAGTCAGCTGTCATATGTCAGTTGTTGTTGTTGTCAGCTAACGTTAGTGAAATGGAAATTTCTTGTTTTACAATTTATCAAAAAACAAAAGAAGCAAAATTGAACGGGGCGTAGGGGAGAGGCTTGTGCACACATGTATGGCAGATTGAGTGCATTTTGCAAGGAGTTTGTGCGTTGGATTTAACATTACCTTCTTTATCAAATGATTATTGAAGGTTGCGAATATTGTTGTATCTGTGTACTCCACCGCTCCACATTCAAGGCGAGATATTTCAAATTCTCATCAAACTATCAACTATGCTCTGGATTTTCACTCGAAATTAAACACAATAATAGAAATTCGGTCCTTGAAGAAATTTACACTTTCCCTGTGTTAAATATGGAACAACAAAATGCCGATCGCCTTAAATGTGAGAAGATGCTAAGCCAGATGCGTCAACAGATCGCCTTGGCCAATGCCAGCGAAATGCTTGGAAAGATCACGATCAAATGCTTTAAGAAGTGCATCAATCAGCCGGGCAAAGCGCTGAACACATCGGAGCAGCGTTGTTTGGCTCAGTGTATGGACCGTTACATGGATTGCTTTCATTTGGTATCGCGCACCTATGGTCGTCGCTTGAGACGTGAACGCAGTAAGATGTAATCTCGGTTTCTCGCTGTTCAAGGGGCTCGCTAACAAACTCTTCAATGATCAAATTAATATCTAAATAATATACTTAAAATACCTAAAACGCATTTAAAAATAAAAACTTCAAATAGAATTCAACAAAAACCTATTGCGGGCAAATCAGTTCAACCACTCTGCATAGCTCTCCATTCTCCAATTCTACAGATTAAGAAAAGAATATTGAAGGCAACCTAAGATCCAAGCCATACATTGAATCTTACAGCAGCTTATCTACGAATCAAACCAAAACGCCACATATAATGAAAGGCCATGAAGATCTAATCGCAAATGGTATTTGCAAATGATGCGAACTTTGCTGTTTATAAAGATTCAGACTAGAGATTCAGACTTTCTAAAAGTGTACCTCGGCGGGTATTGCTCAAATAAACGCCAACAGCATAGGCAACTGATTGACTTAGAATCATCGCACCGGTCAAACGGAAATAGGTAGGATGTAGACATATTTACACAAGTTATAGTTCATGACCTAGGCGCGCTCTAAGAAACCATTTTGCAATGGTCAAACTGCAAGAGGGTCAAATAGAGGTCAACGATTGTATTGAGGCAAGCGGTGCATTGTTCTGTTGTCGCGTTAACTATTACACCGACAGATTATTATAAGATGGGAGATGCTCTTACAAGAAAAACAATAACAACAAAATCAGTTTTCCAGCACAACAGCAGCACATACGAAGGAACAGATTACGAATCGTTCGCTGCCACACAAGTACACAATGGCAATACTAATAATGTTGCTTTTGTTGGTGCCGGCTCTATTAGTATACCATTTACAAAATAGTATAGCGTGTCCGACTATATAAAGTATATATATTGTTTATCAGCACGAAAAGGGGAGTAGATATAGCTATGTTCGTTCCGGAATGAACACTTAAGAGCATAACTTTTCTGTCTTTCATCCAAATCAAAACAAATTTGTCTTCTATCCCTTGCATTCACGCTTGCCAACCAGATTTCATCTACATCGGCTATATATTTTTATTGTGAATGGTATATAAGCTAGTGCAAGTTGAAGAGAGAGTTGAGAGAGAGTTGAGCAAGAAGAAATGCATTCTTTTAATCGAAATCTTGGGCCTTAATACGTTCCTAGGCGTTCATACGGTCAGAAGGACGAACGGACAGATTGTCAGATAGACAGATTCACAGATAGATAGACAGACGGACAACGCGGCTTTTGATGCTGATAAAAAATATGTGGACTTTTAACGTCTACACAAATTATATTGAATTTTTTTATTTAAACTTCACTTTACATTTGCAAAGCACATTTGGAAAAGAACCAAAAAAAAAACCTGGCAACTGGCTACTATATTCCGTATTCGTCCTTTGTATACTTCTAGGATTTGCCATACCAAATCCTCCAATCAAAATGTATATTTACTAAATATTTTATAATTTATATTTCAGGACAAAAGCGAAACACTCAGGAGACGACATCCCTACGCAAGCACTTCTTGATTTTTTGGGTAAGTGTGCCAAAATAAGGCTCTCACACACACACAAACACCTACACACACACACACAAACACACACACACACCCACACATAGAGTTAGTGTAAAGCACTGTCGAATGTGCTCAACCTGGACTCGGATTTAGATTGGGAAACCGTCGACGCGACAAATCCACTTTCCACACAAAACAAACTGAGACTCAGCCTTTGAATATGTATAAATAAATATATGTATTTATGTGTGTGTGTGTGTGTGTGTGTGTGTGCGGAGGGGGTGATATGTGGGATTGTTTGCATAAAAACGCCATGTAAATATGGCAAATGAATACGTAAAATAGATGAAGCGCACAAAATGTAAATTCCAGACTGTGCAAATGATAAATGTTGATGGAGTTAAAAGCTGCCAGCCCAACCAAGGCTGACGTCAAAGTGGAACCAAAACAAACAAGAGAGAGAGGAGGAAGGCTAACTTTCGGCTAGCCGAAGCTTGGGAGGTACATTTTGAGTGGTAAAACAAGTAAGAAGAGCTAGTTTCGGCAATACCGAAGCTTATATACCATTCACATAAAAACGATAAAGAGATATAGCGAAGATAAGGTCGGTCTATCCTTTGAGCGGGCTAGTGCATCCCGGTCGCGATACCGAAGCCTTAATGGGTTTATTGCATGAAGATCGCGTTGTTCCTGCGGTCAGATAGGCGAACATACATAGTTATATCTATTCTCCTCGCCATGCTGTTCAAGAATGTATATACTGTAGTAATAAGTACCCGCTGTATATGCTCCACTTTGTGAATATGTGTCAAGAGCCTCTCTCTATCTGTACAAACGGACTCACCATCCTATAACACTGAATATGGTCGGAAACGCTTCATTCTCTGCTTTGCAAACTGCATGACAAAATGAATGTACATTTGAATTTTTGTTTGTGAATGGCATAAAAAAGGAAGAGCTTAAAGGAGCAACACTGACACAACATACAGGCAAACATGTGCCTTTTCTTTTATTTATTTATTTATTTTTTATTTTTTGGATACCCAAGAGGTAGCAATGAGTTGAAGGAGCATCGTGTTTAAATTGTAGGATTAAAAATACATATGGTCTTGGTGCACGAGATGGGCACAACTCGTGGGCCAAGACATAAAATTTAGATGGCTGAAATGTTCATACAAGTTACGAGTTTAAGGGGTAGGCAAGCACTAAGACGGCTCTTCGGGAAATTCCATCTCGAAGTGTGGTGAATTGGGAATACAAATTGTATGAAAATGCCTCTGCTATATTTCAGGAGTGATGGTCTACCCTTTGGATTAGGTGGTAACATAATAGTCGGCAGTGTAGCCATGCTTAACTTCGTGATGTGCTCGTTTAATGCAGTTTGTCCTCTCTTGAATTCATGCTTCGTGTTCTTCCTGCGTTCTCACATCTGCTGCTTTAAATTGTTGTGATATGTGTGCGCCCATCTCTGCTATATAGTAAGGACTCCTGAATACGCGTCTCAAAGACGAATAGATCTCTGAAAAGCAGTGAGTGTAATATGCAAGAGGAGAAGATTACCACTACCATATGTATTCCATATAGAGTAAACGAGTAAACAGGCAAAAGCGTTTCCAACCCTATAAAGTATATATATTATTGATAAGCATCAACAGCGGATTCGATTTAGCCTTGTCCAACTGTCCGTCCGGATGAACACCTGGATCTCGTAGACTATAAGACCTGGAGTCAACAAATTTGGTATGAAGACTCCCCGTAGTGTACATGCAGATCAAGTTTGCTTTATAAAGATCAAGTTGCTCGATAAAGTAATTATATCTCCCACAATTTTTGACAGATTAAGTTAAAACTCGGCTTATATATGTACTCCTGCGATCTTTCGAATTTCATTAAGATCGTTTTCGATCAAATGTATTTCTTTGTATAGGCAATCGAACATACATATATAAGCAGAGACATATACATATTAATACATACACATACACACATTTCGTGCATACATACCATATCATTGCTATGTGTGAGAGAGAGAGAGAGATGCAGCGTTCTCCTAGGTTGTAAACATATGTTTAGGTTGTCATAAACAATGTTGTCAGAATATGCCATCAACATTGTTGCTGCGAGCCAAATTGTCTTGTAAACATGTTGCAGGATGCATACAAACATGTCGCAGGATGTTAAGTTAATGGAATTGTCTTAACAGTTCATTAAATTAAAAGACTTTCCATATAAAGTGGTTTGAGTACGAGTATCTTATAGTTGGAATATCGACAATAGTGTTCTTACTTGTGTTTTTTTGGTTTGTTTTTTGTGGAACAGCTTTGTTTTATTTATCCTTTTCCTTATCCTTTGCCTTGGCTTTTCTAAGCGCTTTAAGTCGGCTAGTACCTCTGGGCTTTTATTTGGGTGTGTTGATGTGACTTGCTTCTCTCGCTGCCCTTTCACTTCCAAAATTTGTCGTTTGTTAGTGCCATTTAGTTGATTTAAGTTGAATTTATTACAATTGGTAGGCTTAAGTTGCCCCAAAAAAGAGTTGATTCTTATGCTTGCGGATTAATCAAAGCTGATGATGTTAAAGTCAAGTAAGGCGAGAAAGAAAGAAAGCTTTGACTAGCCGAAGCTTACATAAAACAAACTTGATCAGACGCCCCAACAGAGGAGTCCACATAACAAATTTGGCAACCTTAGCTCTTATAGTCTCATAGTCTCTTATAGTCTCCGAGATCTAGGTGTTCATACGGACGGACAGACGCTAGATCGACTCCGCTCCTGATCAAGAAACGCTGCCTTTTGCCTGTTACATACATTTGCACGAATACAATATACTCAGTGAACGGACAAAATCAAGGGAAAATCACAAAATGTTAGGATCTCATTTCGTTCATTGATATAGCAGGTCGTGGTCGCGCGACATTTGCTGCGGCAGTGGCAAAAAGGGTTTTCAACCTGCTCAAGCAATGCTCATAGGAGCGGATTAGGTCTATCACAAAGTATTGCAAACTTTTGAGTGTGTCGAATATTGAATAAATGCTGAGTTTGAGTATCTTATAGTCGTCATATCGACTAAAGCGTTCTTACTTGTTTTCTTATTTATATCCTATTCATATTATTATTTTATATCCTTTCATTTTCCCAAATTGCGAATCATTTACACAAAAGCAATTCTTTTTGTTTTTTTTTGTTTTTAGTTTTTTGTTTTTTAAGTCAAATGGATGATAATATGTGGCCTGGTGGCCAGGTGGATGATCTTTCAAGATCATCGTCGATTACATTATCAGCATCGTCGTCATCTTCAGATCGTCCATTATACATATTATCAAACCAACCCATATTATCACCTGTTGAAACGAGGCCACACATTACAATAACACCAGTGATCTGTGGCTATCCCGGCATGCCTGAAGAAGACATGCCTCCATCACATATGCTTAACACTAAGATACCAATTTTGAAACCAATTTTCTTAACGGAGGAAGAATTTGTAAAAAAAGCACCCAAGGACTTGCTATTGCGTCTGTTGAATGCGGACAAGTCACAACCACGCGTAGAAGGAATTTCTATCCAGAAGAAATGTGAAACGCTCAATCGGAAGATCGGCCCCAACAAGAACTGCATTTCAAAACCAAAGGTGGTATTTGTGCCACTGCCAACAACACAGGACCGCAGTGGAGACCAAAAATGTTCGGTTCCACATCCAAATCCACGTCCAATTAGAGTGGAACCAGCCGAGAAGCAGCCAGCCGGGCAACTGGGAATTCAGAAGATGCCGCCAGCCCAAACAAACCAAACGCTGTCACGCCCTCAACTGTATTTGTTTAAGGAAAAAATTGAGCCGCTCGATCTAAGGACCAACCATAACATAACCTTGATAACCGATAATATTGGCACTTTGAAACCAATGTTGCCACCTATGCCACTGCGAACAGCACGAAACCGCAGTGAAGACCAAAAATGTTGGGTTCCACATTCAGCTGGATTTAATCCAAACAACAAACAGTCTAAGGAGATGCAGCACATCCAGGTAGTAGAAGAACGGAATTGCCAGCCTGTGTCGTCGACTCCGATTTATTTGAAGGCCATTCAAACACCCCCTAAAGACATACCCATGCCCCGCCAGGAGTTCGCCTTGGATCAAAATCCATTTCCCATTGAAGAGCATGTAAACCTAGAGATGCCGTCGGTGTCCTTAGATTGCAAGTCACTGTATGAAGCTGCCGAAAGTCTTCCAAACTATCCGAAGGAACCCCTTGGTCAATCCATGCAATATCCACATCCAATTGAGGTGGATTCAGCCGAAAAACAACTTGCAGAGCAGTTGGAAATTCAGAATATGTTGCCAAACCAAACACTGCCACGCCCTGAACTTTATTCGTCCAAGGAAAATATTGAGCCTATCGATGTGATAGTCAACCTTATCGAAGATTCAGTAACCCTTAATATTTGCCCTTCGAAGCCAATGTTGCCACCGCCAACAACACAAAGCCGCAGTGAAGACCAAAAATGTTTGATTCCAAATTCAATTGAATTTAATCCAGACCACAAACAGTCTAGAGCGATGCAGCAGATCCAGGTAGTAGGAGAACAGAATTGCCAGCCCGTGTCGTCAGCTCTGAATTATATAAACGACATTCAAACACCACCAATGGACGTACCCAGGCCCCGCCAGGACTTCGCTTTGGACCAAAATCGATATCGTATTGAAGGGCATCTTAACCTAGATATGCCGCCGGTGTCCTTAGTTTACGAGCCAGTCTGGGAAGTTGTCGGTTGTTTTAATAACTATCAAACGGAACCACAGGGTCAATCCATGCAAAATTCACATCTAATTGAAGTGGAACCAGCTAACAAACAGCCTGCAGAGCATCTGGGAATTCAGAATATGCTGCCAACGCCAACTATACAGACACTGCTACGCCCTGAACTTTATTCGTCCAAGGAAAATATTGAGCCGCTGAACGTAATAGTCGACTCTAACGAAGCTTCGGGAGCAACATTATTGATGGTTGAAGATAACCGCAGACAAGCCCCCATTATGGCGGCTCCACGTCAGATTAAAGTGAAACAAACCCAGAAACAGTCCAAAAAGACACAAAAACTGCAGACACAACAGAACTCACAGCCATTTCCTGCGGTTTCCAATAATTTGTACGGCGCTCAAAACCAGGAAAAGTACCACTCTAAGCGCCGCCGTGTGGAGCCATTTCCTGCGGCATCCAATAATTTGTACGGCGCTCAAAATCAAGAAAAGCACCACTCGAAGCGCCGCCGTGTGGAGCCATTTCCTGCGGCATCCAATAATTTGTACGGCGCTCAAAACCAAGAAAAGCACCACTCGAAGCGCCGCCGTGTGGAGTCCAACTTGGAGCAAAATCCACGTCCAATTGAGGTGAAACAAAATGAGGAGCAGAGTGTAGAGATCCAACAATTGGAAATACAAAATAACTACGAGCCAGTTTCCGAGCCGGTTGACAATTATTTGTTTGACGATCTACTAGAACCAGAGGGCCAATCCATGTGGTGGGAGTCCTTCTTTAAGCAATATTCACCTTCAGTTGAAGTAGTAGAGGAGGAGCAGGTGACGACAGGACAAGAACAGCCGAATAGCAACTTGAAGGAAAATCCATTTGAATTTGTAATGGAAACCGAGCTGCAGCAGCAGGACAGAGGACGACAACCATACACTGATCAGGAAAAAACGCCAACCGAGCGTTTAGATAAGGAACCCAGGGATTTCATGGAACGGCAACAGGAGTTGATAGTGACGCCCAGATGGATGGTAAAGCATTCGAAACTAGATTTTAGATGTGTGGTTAAGGAGGACCTCATGATGGCAAGCCGGCCAAGTACAAATAGGTCGCATCAAAAATGAAAAATATGATATCCTCTTTGTGATCCTGAAAACCAGTTTACAGATAGAACAGCTAAATGTGTTCGCAACAAAAATTGCCTAAGAATGTTGTTTTTTTTTTTTGTATGTTAAAATTGCTTGTGAAGAAAAAGAGTCAGTCAAAAGAGTCTTCCTTAGAAGCATCCTTGAAGGAGCTGCTGTAAATGTCTGAAACAGTTTTTGTTTATTAAGTTTTTTTTCTTGAATGTAACATTATGCGCTTTAATAAAATTAAATTGTTGTTTTGAGTTCGGAAGTATAATTCTATATAATTTCTGTATAAGGAAATAGCATTGGCATGTCCCAGTCATAGGTAAAGTAAAAGGTGGTTTACACCCAGGGCCGATCCTTGAGCCTGTAGCATGCGTTCATTTAATTGTAGATGAACTTACATTTCGCTTAGATTTTCTTTATTTAAATTTGTTTTTGTTTGTCTTCTTTTTTTTATCTTTTTGTCAATGGCAGACAAAATTTTGTTAAAAATTGTAGCACCAAAAATCTGGTTAACATTCTGGTAGCCTCGAATCATGGATTTGGCGAATGTGTCTCTCCTTCCTTAATCGACAGAGCACCATGGGTTTCACCAAATGTAGACGTTTTCCTTTGATCTTGATCTCTTAGTCCGGACGAATCTTGCTATGCCCGAGATACTGCTATGTATGTCCTTGGAATGACTTCTGGAAGTAAAATTCACGATACACATACGATACTATCACTGTCAAATTTTCAAGCAAGTCATCGTCCAGGCTTCATTGAATCGATGAATCGATACGATCTTTCTGGCGTAAGCCTATGGCAGTATCTTGCTTACTTTTTTGCGGCTGTCTTCTTCTTACGCAGCGGGCGAGGTGGGTTCCTGCCTCAAGCGGTTGGGGTTGTTTTCTTCTGTTCCTGAGAATTGCGCTGTCGCTTGCTTTTCACCAACGGGCTCATTGGATGTCGCCGTCGTATGCAAGCATATGGGCAAAGTCCAGCAAATCAACCTACTGGTGGATCCTGTCGTTCGATTAATAAACCTCGAAAATATGATGGCAACCGCAGTCAGGATTCGCAATCCTTCGGTATCGCCTCATGGTAACTGGCCTGTCGTGTTCATATTTCACATCGGCAGGATTTTGCCGCAGCTTAGTCTGATCCTTGTTGATCATTGATCTCCCCATATCGCTAGCTACAACATTTGGTTCACAAATTTTATTCAAAACTTTGACTTAGACAAACTTTGGAGGCCTCTACTGTGTGATCGTGTATCTTATCGAATATATGAAATATCGCCATTTTCATCTCTGCCACTCAGCACCCAAATTGGTTGTCTTTTTGCTGTCTTCGCCTGTCTCCATAAATGAATAAAGCCCAGTGTCATTTGCTTTCGTCTATGCTCCAGCTTTATATGCAAGATAATAGCGAACCCTTTCGATTTTGTATTTTGCCTTTAGCATTTTTACGATTGACGATTGCAAGCAGTACGAGGCCAACTTCGTTGAAATTACAAGACATACACTTAGGATGCGTAGACACAGTCACATAAAATTGGTTCAACGGAGAGCCATACATTTTTCATTGAGTGACCGCTTGTTGATATGATTGCAATCTCAAGTTGCAAGTTCTCTGATTCCGATCTCACTCATCATTTAATCAGGACTCGGCTTGAAATGAGGGCATTGATATGGTACTCTCTTGCATGCATTGCTCAAAACTATATAGAAATTATAAGTGGGCGAAATAATGCTGTGAAAATTACAACTTATAGATAATTTGTGCTGTATTTGAATTGTGCAGTATGAAAATGTACTTCTATATATCTCTATATATATTTTCGCCTTTTTATGCTCTTAATAAATGCTAAAAGCACATGACTTAATAATGAAGATGAATATTTTCAGAAATTCATTTTGCAAGAACTTATCGATATGTCCGCACGGCTAGCGCATTGGTTAATGTTGCCTACTTTCCAGCGACAGCGAAAACGCAAACCTGCTTTGGATTTTGCTTTGGGTTAATTTGCTGTGTTTAATTTGCAATAAGTTTACTTTAAGATTTGCTCTTCTTCTCTTTTCGGGTCCATTTTGTTGTTTAATGTTTTGCATTGAACGTGTCAAAAATTGATGCTGCTCGCCACCCGAAACTTTTTGAGCCAAATTGGCACACGTTTCATTTTGTGTGCGTCTTGGGCTCACCTTTTTTTTTTGTTGTTGGGGCGTGTCCCACCCTCACACAGACGCTCAAAACCCTGAAGTGGCAAATTAGGACAAAAAGAAAACGCAAACTTGCTTTAGCTTGTTGTTTTGTTTGCTTATAAAGGTTATAAAAATGTAAAGCATGCTCAGAAGGAAAGAGAACAGAAGGCATAACAGAGTTTTCTGAACACAACAAGCCTTTGTACTTGTGCTTTTCCTGCCATTCGTTTGCAGTTAATTTCAGTTATACAGAGCCTCGAGCAAAGTAAGTCTCTAAATTCAAAGTTTTCTGAAACATTCCCCCGTTCTAGTTAAAAAAACAAAAAAACAAAATTTCATTCAAAATTTCAAATTTGAATTGCCCAACACAATGTCCGGCATGAATTTAGATGAGTATGCAAACAACAACAACGGCAGCTGCACCACCAATGCCGATGTTGCCACACCACCACGCCGCCGAGTACGTGAGCTAATCGCAATGTTCGAGCAAATGCCCCAAATGCAGGCGAATCAGCATCAGCACCAGCCAAAGGCAAAGCCGCTACCAGAAGAGAAACCAGTGGAACTACAGGCGGATCAGGAAAAGCAGCAGCAACCGATGGCCCTGAAGTCGAGTTTAAGGGCTGTTGCTGCCATCAAGCCCAAAAACTTGTGTCGAAAGAGGAGAGTACGCTTCCAGCTGCATATGCACATACTGCATTTCATCCGCTCGGAATTGGGTCCATATGCGAAAACAGCGTCAGCTCGTGGAGTCTTGCGCACATCAGCTCTGTTGGCTTCAGTAGAGCCGAACAATGGGACATAAATGAAGCTGGGTAACGTGGCCAGTAGCTGCACATTGAATGCAAACGTTTCCACATGCAAAATAATAAACGGGAATTACAGAAATACAAGTATATGTTTATGGTATTTTCTTCCGGCATTGCCAAAGTTCTCCAGAGATATGAAACAAAATTTCACTGAGAAAAAAGTATTCCCAAGCCAAACGTCTAGGCAGACTCGTTCACAGCAATGGCTAGCGAATGGCTCTTTAACTTAGCTTCCTTCATTCATTCTCACATATATACACATATATATATCAGTTTAGCTTAGCGAGTGAGAGAGACAGAGAGATAGCATTCTGCTGTTTTTGTCTTGAAAGCGTGTTCCCTCTCTTTCTCTCACTTGCAGCGTTTGAAACCCTAAAAAGTCAGTTCATTCCTGATCAGGATCAGCTCCAATCACCAAATTTGGTATTAATATTTCATATGAAATTCGTATTTCATTGAAATTCTTCTACATGGTTGGATATAGTCTTCCTCTGATTGTGATTTTGCTGGCGCACACAAACTTGGAAGGCAAAGCAAAGTCCTTGAAAGTGCCAAGTCACTTAATCACACCACCACCACTGTGAACCACTTTGGGCCACTGCATAAGTTTGAACTTGGGTAAACTCGCACTGTGTGTCTAATTGTTTGAAAGTTTCGCCTTTTGGCTGGAAAACTATTCGCAAATGTTGTCTATTGGCTGTCCAAGGGGAATGCCACTCGTATCACATTCTGCAATTTCACTATGTATTTTGATTGAATTTCTATTCATTGCCAAACCACAAGCTTTGCGGTTGAAAGTTTTCCCACTCACACACATACATTGACAAAGTTTTGGACAGCTTGTGGTGTGAAGCAATTGAAAAATTATTATATTTTGGGACAGGGGGCAGTGTGGCAAGAGAAAATGTTTAAGGCTTGAATGTAAGTTTGCCGCCTGCGAATTAAGCAATAGGAAACACTGACAAATGACACAGACGGAGACAAATTTATATATGAATTATGTAGATATAGATATATATAGACGCCATCACATTCATTTGTCATAATTTAAGTGCCTAGTGCGAGACCCTTAAAATATGCAGTGGCTTTTTGCTACGAGGGCTGCCTTTTATATTTCCAGACTTTCATCAGCTTCGATTGGACTCTTTCATTGAAACGTTTGACATATTTCTTTTTGAACAAGGTTTTCATACAGCTTATCAGTTTTTGGTTTTGTTATCAATTTTGTGATATTGTCATATACAGTGAGACCTTGAGCCCGCTAACTCAAATAGTTGACCCACACAGTTCAATTTAGCCCAACAAAGGGAATCTGTTTATCAAAAGCAGAGTGCGTCGACCAGCTTACTTCGAAAACTTACTCTTGGATGAAGCTCTAACCCTTGCCATTAGAAAGAGTTAAAGCACATTTTTGTACCTGATCAACGATAAATTTCGTAAAGGTAGGCAAAAAACGGACTTTTATAAACTGATTGTTATGGCGCAAATACTTTTGGTTTCGACTAGTAGAAGTATTTGTTTGTTTTGGAATGATTACGGTATGAATGACCATTTGATGTCTGATGAATGATTCCTTAAACGTTTTCACTACAATCAGGCAGGGCTCTAATGTGTAGGCTTCCAAAGTGAACTATCTCCGGCGGCGCAGCAGTCTACTTTCTAATTATTTTGTGCATGAATAAATGCATTTTGATATACAAAACACAGAAGCTTTCACATTCGCATTCGAAGAATATCTGTTTGTGAGTGAGAAAGAAGAAGAATTTGGTATGCAAATACAAATTTGTTAGCGCCATATATCTTACAAAGTCTTCATTCCAAAATGGTTTTTATATATGCTGAAAATTACAAGTCGATAGCTTTAAAACTGAGACATTAGTTCGCATAGAATAGACTGAGATGGCTCTATCGGCTCAGCTTTTCATGTTGATCAAGGATATAAACACTTCCTTCTATGTGTTAAAATGTCATGACAAAATTATAATATCCTCTGAAAGGTTATACAAACTACATGAATTGATACGCCGCATTTGTTGATGAATTACAATCACCCGGAATTGCTATCGGTGTACTTTTTCCGAAGACGTCTTGTGGTTTTCTAGCCAAGACCTGATTCTGACTTCTCTGGAGCATGGGAATTTCGTATTTAAGAAGAATTCCTGCGAAAGTATACTCATTGTTATAAGAAGAAGTCACATATAAACTACATATATTCTAAAATATAGTACAAATAGTAACCTTCTGGTAGATGGAAAGTATATGTCGAAGTAATCTCAGTCAAGTTAGAAGAATTATTCATTTGTATTTCCTTCATTTGAAAGAGAGCGAGCCGCGTTTCGTTTGGCCAGTTATATGACGGCGTCAACTAAGTATTGTTTCCGCCGCATAGAAATTTTTGGTTAAAAAGTAATAAGTAATAATAAGTACGTTTTTTCCTCAGCTAAAGAGTCTTATCCCGCGACTCTTGCGTGTATGTGACCTGCTCAGCTCGGCAGACTCCGCTGTATCCCCACACGCGCGTTCGTAACGTTTTATTTGCTTGACTTTGCCGCTCGCCTTCTTTCGAGCTGTTAACATTTTATGGCCCTGCCAAAATTTACGTGCTGCATGGAAATGTTGCTGAGTGGGCGCATGCCATGCCACACCACACAGTATGATGCCCCATAAGTTGTGGCAGCAAGCCTCATCCTGCTCCCTGCTCTCCTCTACCTACACTGTTTTTTGTTGTGCTTTGTCTGTTTGTCAGTTTGTTTGTTTATTTGTGTGTGTTGTGTGTGATTTATGTGCTTGAAAGTTTTTGTTTTTATGTTTTGCATTGAGTTTTATGGTCACTCTTGACTCTCACTCTCACGGCTGCTGTTGCCAGCCGTTTGCAAATGCAATACACTGCGTATGAGTTATATGTATGTATGCACATTTGCTCATACGCCGTGTGTGACCAAAAAATTAAATTTTACTGTGCATTTTATATGAAAAATTGTTTTGTAATTGTATTTTATGGCAAAGCTTAATCAACAATTCCTTGCGGGAGAGAATGGCGAGGGGAACTGTGTAAATTCAATGGCGAAAACAGACAAACAACTGTAAATTTAGGGCGGATTGCGGTCACGCCCACAGAGACCACACAGTAATTCAAATTAAACAATAAAATGCGAGCTAAATACATTTGCCGGTTGGTCCTGCGGTTGTCCTTGGTGTCTGCGCTACTGGTTTTGTTGTGAGCACGATTTTCACACGGATGGCTGCGGTCAGCCGTATCCTAATAGTGAGTTGGATTCGTATCCTAATAGTGAGCTGGATTCGAATGAAAGGGTTGAATGTACAGAATAAACAAGTTTCTATAGATTTATATAGATTTTTTCAGCAAATGTTTACACTGATTGCCATTTTAACACACAGCCGGAACATAAAAGCGGAAAAAAGAGGTCTGACAGAACAACCAATTCTCAAAATTCTCGACCCTTTCAACTAGTCTTCATAGGTAAACTATATAATATTCAAAGGTATCATATAATATCATATATTTCATCGACAGTTTGCAATTTTCTTTAAGCTATTGAAATGCTGCCATATCTAATTACAAACTGCTTTGATTCCTTTGTAGGAAAAGTCCAAATTTAGTTTTCTTTTCAACTTTAAGCATTCTTCTCCTACTTTTGTTCGTGTCCCTTATGCCTTTGTTCTTTGTTCAACAACAACTTTTTGTTGCTATTTTTAAGTTCTGTTCAAATCTATTAAAAACTTTGCACATTTAGTGCATTTCATTTATCAAAATGCTGATTACTTAGCGCGCTGCCACTTACTAACATACCGCCTGGGGACAACTAGAAAGTTCCAATTTTGAACTCATCCTTCACAAACAAATCAACAAACTAACATTGAGCCAAGAGTGGTAGTGTCTTCAGGCGAAAAACTTTTGCTGTGTGGTTGAATCTTGGACAGGACAATCCGAAAATTTCCTTAACCTTGTTGTCTGCTTCAAATTGCATTGAAGGCGTCAACCCAAAGATTGCCAAAGACGGCAGCAGTTGGTGAAGATAAAGAAATTTCAGCTGTAAATGCAACCTTGAAGAAGCAATGAATGAGGCTTTGTCGAAGTTGCCGAAGCTGGAATTACAAATTTAATTTTTTTCCCAAAGAATTTTAAATATGAAATTGCGTCTGGGCACAATTTGCAGCATTTGCAATTTGCACATTAAATGCTCATGCTCATGCTCGTGCTCGTGCTCGGAGTGTGTGGTCCCGTCCAGTGTCCTGCCTACAGCCTTCAACCCAGCAACACATTAGCATATTCACGCTCCAGCGTCGATGTCCTCGTTCTCGCCTTGCTACTTCCTTTGGCCATTTATTTTGTGGCTTTGCTCTGCAACAGCATGTGGGCCCATACCGGTCACATCCTTCCTTCCGTCTCTCTCTGGCTCTGCACATTTCTCTGCCTTTTTTTTCCAGCTACCCTCGCCAGGGCTTTCTTTTATTGTGGCAGTCGTTTTGTAGAGGTATTTGAAGAGGGATTCGGCCGTGGGGGCGAGGGGTGGAGGTAAATTAAATATGCTTTAAAGATTCACATATATCGGCCCCATTGAATTGCAGTTTTTGAGCGCTTAAATGCGGCGTTATTGTGAAGGGGCTCTTGAGGCAGTTGGAGTTTAGCTGAGGCATCGACACCAGCACCAAAAAACGTTGCATGATTGGATTGAGATTTACTATTTAATATTATTCGTTGCATTGAAATTGCTGAAATAATTCCGCAGTTAATTTTTGCAATGAAACGAATTCAATGACAAAACTTACTTCTATGCCTGCATCATTGGAATGAGTTTTGTGACAAGCCTTTGGTCCTTGTTCTTCATGCATGCATCGTCTTTTTGATTCAGCTGACCCTGAGCTACCAAATGCAGCTCTTACTCTTATGCACATCCAAGTTCTCAGTGTCATCATCTAAATCTTAGCGTAATTAATTGGGGAAGTTGCCCGTTGTACAAGGATTTTAGACTCACCGAATAATTCAAATTTGTTATGCAAATTAATTTGACCTGATTTCTCATCTTCCTGTGTGGCGTTCAAGTCCTTATAAGTTGTCTCCTTGGTCATAGCGGGTAGCCGTGCTTCCATCCCAGTTGGGCCATTGTACGCCAATTCACGCTCGAACTTTTTAATAACATGAGCTACAAGTCCTGTGAGGTCCATTTCCCCATTGTCTGTGATTGCGGCACCGTTGAATCGTCGCACCATGCTGGACACCAGGCCGTCTGTACGGCAGTCTCCCATTGTCAATTTCTCAAATTTATTGATTAAGCTTTTCACGGATTTGATTCTAATATCTTTAACACTAATCGATTTTGTCAGCGGGGCCATTTTGTTACTCGCGAATCTTGAACTAACTGAAAATGTTTGAGTAAATAATTCTAAAAAGTGTAGAACTTTGAAATTGGACTGAATTGTAAATGTGACTGAATCTAAATGTGGAATGATTTGACGTTTGCCTGAAATCACTTTGATTTTCAAACTTTTTAAAGAAAACCAGCACTTATATCAACTGTACATAGGAATATAATAAATAGTTGGGACGTTGGCAAGTGGTTCAAGTGGTGCGAAACCCAGGCTAGAAGTATCCACCTCCCGCCCACACGGCCAATCAGTGTAGAGTTTAAGGAGCTTAGATTTAAGGCCTCTTACATTTTGATAGGCAAGAAAAAATGATGAAATTAGTTTCTTAGAATTATATTAAAGGGTAAAGTAAAGTTCTGGCTTTAAACGCCTTCACGACAAGGCGCTCAGGCTAGGAACCTTATCATAGATTGTGTCAAAATAGTCGTCTGAAAGGAAGCTATATTTCGCGTGACATTGAACCTAAGTTTTTCTACCTTGATCCTCGAACTATCTAATCTATTTTTGACCTGGACATAGGCGGAAACATCTTCTGATGTAAAATCTGTGGTTACTCTAGAAATAAAGACTATCTTCGAATTTGGAACTTCGATAAGAGGACTAGGCAGAGCAGCCACCTCAGTAGAAACGCTGCTGTCCCAATTAGTCACCCATACAGAAGGCGCGTCACTAGAAATTTTGACAACGGGAGCACTTTTTGACCTCTTCCCAGACGAAGAAGCAATTGGCATATGACAGAAGTTGTTCCTTAGATGCTAGCCTTGGCTGGTCAGACAGCGCTTTGTTTACGGGTTCGCCCCAAGTTCCCCCTTATCAGTGACCTTTAGCACATATGACAACTGATGGCTGCACTCAAAATGCTCATATATTGAACTCCAATGTAACTACTAACAAATTTGTGAGAATCTTTCCTTTATTTTGCTTTTGCCTTTTTGCCTTGTGTTTTTTAAATTACAGTGGGACTTGTTATTGTTTTTTGTTCACATGGCGTGCCGTCTACTTCTTAGATTTGATAGAACTCCTCTCGGTCTCTTTAAGCTGATGATTTTTGAGCGTTTGAGGATGAGGCCATGTTGAAAATAAAGGCAACTGTCGATGGACGCTGAAATTAAGAGTAAACTATGATTTTGATCATTATACAGGCAGAAGGAAGCGTCTCAGACCCCATAAAGTATATATATATTCTTGATCAGCATCAACAGCTGAGTCGATCTAGCCATGTCCGTCTGTTCTTCCGTATGAACACCTAGATCTCAGAGACTGTAAGAGCTAGAGAGACCCAATTTGGTATGTAGACTCCACTTGTAGGGCGTCAGATCATACTTTTGACTGCTTCGAATATTGAATAAATGCTGAGTACGAGTATCTTATAGTGGGAATATCGACTATAGCATTCTTAATTGTTTTTGATTTAGCTCATGGTTCGGTTTCATTCAATTTCCGCTGCTGGACGCTGGTTGTCATCAATGTATCCATATGCTTAGTGCTGCTGCTTCTATGTTTTAGGTTAAGCTCACACATACATTGACAGCTGAGTCTAGACTAATTAGGCCAACTAAATGCCAGCCCGAAACGTTAAGCTAACATAATCCACAACTCAATGTGAAGCATTTGATGACCCGTCCGTAAAATTGCAAAATTCCACTTCTCCCATGTCGCACACAATTGGCATAATGTCTGTCAATTAAGGGTTGGTTGGATGGCTGCCAAATACATACCATATCGAACTGGGCATGTCGCATCGTTGGCCAGAAATTTGAAACGTGCCAATTGGCCATTCAAATGAGGGTCGATTCAATTATCTGGCATGCACACTTACACCACATCCGCATCGAAGAGCGAATGGTGGAAGCGTCACCACAGGAGTCCATAGAACACCGAATGTCATGTTCAATTTAGTAGCTGCACTCAATGTATAATTGCTTAATTGCTCTCTTTCCCTCTCTTTTGCCTCCGCAATTGAAAATTTAAATTTTCGGGGAAATTCTTAAATCGAAAATCAAAAAAGCAGCTTCAGCGCATTGGTTGGGCATCCTTCGAGTCAAAAGTTTATCAGAGCGTAACGAAGGCCGCCACATTGGAAGGAAAACGGCTTTTCACGGCAGTTAATAAATTTTTAACTGGTTCAACAATTGCCCGCGAGCTCAGGCAGCTAATGGTGAGTGTGTTTCCTGTTGATGTGAAGCTCCCTGGTGGCTTCCGTTGTAGCTCACATTGGCATTGATTCTGAGCTCTTCGATTGGCAGACGAGGAACGCGGCAGTGAGTGGCGACGAACCAGATGAGGAGCAGACGACGACGACGACAACAACGGATCTAGATGAACTGCAGCAAGCACAAGCAGGGCCTGCGCCAGAGATGGAGCTGGAGCAGCAGCAGGAGCTGGCACAGCATGCAGATGCAGCAATAAGAGCACAAACTGAACAGCAGCCACAACCACAAGAACAACAACAACAGCAACAACGACGCCAAAGACAACGCAAAAAAGTCACAACGCAACAACAACAACAGCAACAGCAACAGCAATCACTTCCACAACAACAAAGAAAGCCACAACGAAGCGCTGCCAATGCTGCCTCAGATGCGGATACAGATTCCAGCTCGTGCGATGGTGGCGGCACGTCTCGCACGGCGCGTCCCACCTACGCTCAGCGGAATCTCAGCGAGCAGGTGGTCCACGAGCATGCCTATGGCGAAGAGTATGACTACGATGAGGATATGGACGAGGAGGACGAAGACGAGGAGGAGGATGAATTTAGCGACAACGAGCACAAAAATGTATCGTCCAGGTCACGTGTGGTGCCTGTCAAAGCAGAGCTGAGCGTGCTTGGCGTGGGCAGCAGTGGCATCCTAGGTGCTGGCACTGCCACGGAAAGTGGAGCTCTCGTAATTGGCGGACCTGGATTGCGGACCAAGCGTAAAACGAAAACACGTCAATTCTCACAGCGTGCCAGCTCATATGCCGTGGATGCTGGCCATGGCGTTGAGGATGCGAATTCGGATGCCGGTGGCTTAGATAAGCATCGCTGCATCTCCAAGGGTCAGATGCGTGGTGAGTTAAACGACCTGAAGGAGAAGATGCCTGCCGCCTATAAATTACGGGAATGTGCCAACCTTACTACTTACAGAGTTTCGCGAGGCCTTTCGTCTGTTCGACAAGGATGGCGATGGTTGCATTACAAAAGAAGAGCTGGGCACTGTGATGCGTTCTCTGGGCCAGTTTGCGCGGGTTGAGGAGTTGCAGGAGATGTTGCAAGAGATTGATGTGGATGGTAAGTTGGCCTAAGTTGTAGGAAATGTAACCAGATGCAAAAATCGGAGGTAATCAGGTTTAAATAATCCTTTTATCATTCGCTCATTGCAGGCGATGGTAACGTTAGCTTTGAGGAGTTCGTCGACATACTCTCCAATATGACCTATGAGGACAAATCTGGCCTGTCATCGGCGGATCAGGAGGAGCGCGAATTGCGCGATGCTTTTCGTGTGTTCGACAAGCACAATCGCGGCTATATAACCGCCTCAGATTTACGGGCTGTGCTGCAGTGCCTCGGCGAGGATTTGGACGAGGAAGACAGTAAGTTTTAAGTCATTCTTAGATTGAGCGTTAAGATTGTAGATTAAGTAGATATATAGATATCTTATATAGGCTATAAGATTTTCAGAATAACCCACCGATCCATATTTCGTTTCGTTTAACTTGCTAAAATCTTTAGTTGAGGACATGATCAAGGAGGTGGACGTTGATGGCGATGGCCGCATTGATTTTTATGAATTTGTCCATGCTCTGGGCGAGCCCGAGGACTCGCAGGAGAACGATGATGAGGAGGAGAACACCACATCGCCGCTGCCCACGCCCAAATCGGCTGTTTCCCTTAGCTACGATTGAGGCGGATTACACAAATATTTTTGCCCCAAAATCCAAAATCCAAACCAACATTTACGCTTGCCAAATCTCGAAAACGATGAACGGAAAATAACAACCAAACGAACGCCAAAAATATCTATCAACTTACACAATTATATAATTGTACTTAACGAATAACTAATTCAAATGTTTACAACAAATACTTAATACGATTTCAATTCAAGCATAAAATTGAGGGAAAACTACATTTCCATTTCCATTTCCATTTCGCATGCTAATGGCTATAGAACGCACAGCTAATATTTAACATAACAAAACATATTTATATATAATATGATTTTTACATAAGATTGATATATAAAAATACGACAATTTGGCAAAGAAACATACAATTAATATTAGTTAAATATATATATAAATAGCTTAATAATTATTAAACACTTATGAATATATATATTCTTCTTAAATTTAAAATTCCAAATCAAAATTACTTATAAAATTAATTAAACTAAATCAAATTAATAAATACATACATATTTTGGGTGTTCACATCGTTGTGATGGATGTATTAGAACCCAGCATGGGGATATTCTCCACCATTCAGAAATATATTGATTCAAATGAATAGTGTGGCAAGTGGCAAGGTAATCATACAACATTCATTCGGAATGAATGGTCTCACTTCACATTCCTTACACATTTTGTGTTGATCTGTCAGTCCAAAACCCCAAAAATTTGTTCTCCTTGTAGTGAGCGGGAGAGCGCGACTAGAACAGACATTGAACAAAACAAAGATTAAAATCAACGGCGAGAGGATAGCAAAGCTCACAAATGGTATAATACGAAAGGTGTCAAGGTTAGAAGCAGTGATTTCGTTGATAATTTCTAGTCCTTTATTGTAGTGCAAGTGCATACAGTTCCAGTGTGTACAGTTGCAGTGTGTACAGTTCCAGTGTATACAGTTCCAGTGTATACAGTTGCAGTGTATACAGTTCCAGTGTGTACAGTTGCAGTGTGTACAGTTGCAGTGTGTACAGTTGCAGTAAGTACAGTTCCAGTGTATACAGTTGGGTATAATGTAATGAGAGCACAGCTGTGTGTTGAACACAAATACATTAGAATAGAATATGAATGTGAAAAGCAAATAAGTTCTCTTAAGTTCTCAGTTGGAGTTGCTCTTTAGTTAGTGTTTATACAAATTGAGTACAAATGAACAGTAGAAACAATGAAGCAGTATCAATGAAATGCTATAAACTGTGACGTTCAATGAAGCAGCTCGAAAAAGCACCTTGTATAATGAATATTTGTCAAATGTCTTTTAGTTCTTCTCACCCAATCTTTCATATTCATTGTATACAACATTCAATTAGTAGTCATTGTTGCGAATGAATGTGTTGTGAATACTTTCAGCTATGACTATGAATCCAGTATTCATTTTCTTTGCAGTGTGCCTTTAGTATCATTTACAAACATTAATTTTCTAATGAATGTTTCTGTTAGCATTTTGCATGCCTTCATGCCGGGCTCTATTGCATATGTGCAGTACCATTCCTATACCCATACCAACACACCACCACCACATTAACTGCATGTATCGTCACACAACGAAGAGAACACCCTAATTGGATTCTAAACATATACAAATACAACTTTACTTATCGACTTACTTAATATTTAAACTAAAATTGTACTTAATGTACTTAATGTACTACATCTATTTTCAAACATATCAAACGATCGCCTCTGTAAATGTGTATGTGTGTATTTTGTGCCTCCCACATATAGCCCTCCCCTTCCCATCCACCTTATCCCTGCTACCTGCTATTCTTTCCACTCCCTGTTGTCCAATTCAAAGCAGCTAAGCCAAGCCAATCCTTCAAGGATTTATTTTACATTTTACTTGACTAAAATTTAAATATACATAAATATACGAACTTATGACAATTTTTTTAAAAACAAATATTTGCTCAATTATTGTTGTTGTAACTGCAGCAGAAAATACGAAATATTAATAAAAATAAATAAATAAATCCATACATACAATACTGCGAATGCAATTTTAATCCAAAACGAAAACCAAAAGAAAGAAAATAACCAATAAATACGAGATTCAAATGAAATTGACAATGCATTTTTAATGGGTATCAGGCTACACTTGAAAAAAACTTATACACATTATCGACAGTTTGTACACTTTCTGTTTAATTTAATGGATATGCCAAGGTCTTGACATTCCAGCATATGGATACAACCAAATATGAAGTCTAGGAAAATAATTTCTCATAAATCCCAAACTATTTCTTATCACGAGAATGGGAATGAATTTCAATTGGTGCAGTGAATCAATGTAGGAATCAATGTAGGAATCTAAGGAATTAAGGTATGATATCTAAATTTGCCTGATACCAAACAAGACTCTGGGAAATACCATTGGGATCTCCAACCTGGAGCACAAATCAATTCTCCCCCAAATGTGTTGTCTGTGGTATTTTCTATGTGGTGGCAAGTCCTTGTTGCTGTTCTTGTCGGACACTTGTCTGAATAGAGGTTGGCCATCGGTGGACCAGGTTACGAGACAGCCTCAGGGCGCAGCTCTTCGACGGTCTTCGTGCAGGCCAGTTCCCAGATATTGATGGAGAGGCCGTAGGCGATGCACAGCTCGTAGCGGTTGGGCGAGAAGCACAGGACATTGATTATGCCGTTGTATTCCATTGTGTACAGCTGCTTGCAGTCATTAAGATCCACCCTTTGCCACCGGAGGTACAGAGGGAGCAATCGGGCATGGCGGGGCCAATCCTAAGCTACCAAATGCAGCTCTGAGGCTTACGCAGTTCCAAGTTTTCAGTGCCAAGATCTAAATGAGTAGAATAAAACAAGTAAGAACGATATGGTCGATATAGATATTCCAACTCATACTCCCTATTCCACTCATACTCATACTCAGCATCTATATAATATTCGACAGACTCAAAATTATGCAACCAAGTTTTAACTAAATGAGTCACAAATTGTGGGAGATAGAAGGTGGCAGGGGACGTGGCAATATTTTAAAGCAAACTTGAAGAAATACGTGAAGAGTCTACATACCAGATTTGGTGACTCTAGCTCTTATAGTCTCCGAGATCTAGGTGTTCATACGGACGGACAGACGGACATGACTAGATCGACTCGGCTCTTTATGAGTTCCTTTGGCTAATATCAAACCAACATTCAAAACTTGTCCGTTGTACAAGAACTTCGACCTGACCAGCCTGACTCCCATTTTGTACTCACCTATGAATTCAAGTTTCTTCTGTAAGCTGCTCTCACCGGTCTCCTCTGGATCCTGTGGTTGGTCTTTCTTTTCGTTAGTGTCCTTATTGATTGTCTCCTTGCATATGGCACGCGGCGGTAGTATGAATTCTGCTGGTTTTAAAAACACAAATTCGCGCTCGAACTTCTTAACAACGTGAGCCACACGTCCTATGGCATCACTCTTATTAAGGGTCGCCAGTTCATTTAGTTGTCGTACCATTATAGAAACACGATTGTCAGTGGATGGTTTCAGTCGCTCAAATTGGCCAACCAAGTCCTTAACTGTCGTTCTCAACTGAATTGAACTACCAGATTTCTTGATTGGGGGCATCTTGTTATAGGAAAAACTCTAGTTGATGTGTTTGTTCTAAAGAAGCCAAAAACACAAACAAAAATTTGGATGGAATTAATTCTCAAAAAAAAAAAAACTGAGACTAGACTGAATTGAATGAATTCTAAAAGTAAATGAATCTAAAACTGACTTGACATTTGGCTGAATTCAGTTGACATATTATACTATAGCATATAGCTACCATATAACCGATTGATAGCTTAACTTTTCTGTTCTTCAGCCAAATTAAAACCAATTCTTCTTGTATTCCTTGTATCCTCCACTGTAGCTATCAGATTTGATCTAAATGGGCTTACCGAAGCTAGTTTTCCTTTCTTGTTGCTTCATAATTGTGCTTTCAGTCCATCATTACACACATACTCATGTTGAACTGAATTATCATAATCTCTCCAACCTGTCCATCCACTTCAAAACTAATCAATGCGAAAATCCAAAACTTAAGCCCATATGCCTGCACTTAGCCTGTCATTGCCTTTCGTTTCGTCAACAATTTGTCGTAATTTAAAAATAAATTATCATATTTATTGTCTGCTTTGCTGCATAAGCACAATAAACAGTCAATCCCAATCCCACAGTCAACCACAACCAAACCCACAACCTACACAACCCACAGCCCAAGTCCACTGCTACACAGTCCCCTAAGCTTTGCAAAATCATTAGGTGAATGAATGGTCGCCTCTGAAAAGTATTCAACAGTTTTATGCACACAATCATTGAAGGCCCAGAACGAACAAACGAAGGAATGGACATGGACATGGACGGCACTGAGGCCAGCTAATATTGTATGAAAGCAAAACCAACCACATACACACAAGGGATTCACTGAGATGCCTTTGTGCCGGTTTTTGTTCTGTTGCTGGAACTGGAACTGGAGCTTGTGGCCAGCAGCCGCTGTCCTGGCAGGGAGCTGCGTTGGCAAAAGTTACATTAATGGTCATGTAAACGACGCAAGTCAAGTGCTCCACCAGCAAATTATGAAGGGTCCCAGTGGACACACATGCGCACACACACACACACTCACACACACACACACACATATGCACATAAACACATGCCTTTACGAGCTGTTATCTGTATTTGTGAGCTATGCGGTGTGTTGCTTTATGTTCTGTTGCTCAAACGTGGGATACGTGGGCGGTTCAAGGGGTGCGAGCACGTGATTTCTCCAAATAAATGTTTGTGAATAATGAAAACAATATACAAAAATCGACTAGCCAAAGCCTATATACCCTTTGCAGAAACATCTGCCATAAAAGTCAGTAAACACAAGGCAGCTCTATGGCCACCATTTTAATATATGATTAGCAGTCCTTAAAATCCTTAAATATTTTAAGAGGAAAATATCATTTGCCCCATAAAGGCACAGGCTTAATCTTCTTATAGAAATGCATTTATGTTGAAACTTTCAATTAGCAAAAACTACGAGATCTATTGATGCCCTGCGGATTCTTTTTTTACCAAGCGGTCGGTATAGAGGAGATTCATTTTGCAGATTCTTAACTGTGATAAAAGGAAAACAGACAAAACACAGAGAAGCGGGAGATAGAGAGAGGCAGGCAGTTCTCTGCATTACATTTCTTATTCACTTGACCTAGAGCCCGCTAGTCAAACAAGGTAAGTTAAATGTAACAGTTTTCTGCTATTAATATTTTCTTATCTTTAATTGATTTTTGCCCTAAACTCCTTAAGGCTTTGCTGTTGCTTCGCAAACTCTTAGAAAAACACAAAGTTCAAGTTCTTTCAATGGCAATTGACATGGACTTAATCGATGTTTCAAGTGCTTGACTGGCCGCAAGTTGGGTGGGTGGCGGCTGATAGCTGATGGCTGATAGCTGATGGCTGAGTGGTGGGCGTGGTGCAGCTGTGGAGTGGCACAACGAGTGAGTTTAACACTGAACAATGCCTTGCCTTGCCCAAAAGACACTTTATGTATGTATATAAATATATTTTGTTTCTATTTTCTACACTTTACCAAATAGTATGTTAACTTTGTTATTAAATTCAGTCTTCTTCAGTCTTAGAAGCATAGCCAACAGTGACGATAGTATTAACAGGAAAATGGCTGTTTAAAGAAATATTTGCTTTAAGTTACAAATTGCAACTAACTTTATTCATACAAATCGTATGCCTATATTGTAGCATTTGTAGCATGATCAAGGCAATTTAGGGTATTGTAATGGTATGCACACACATATACACACATATACATATAAACAGTGCGACATATTGCAATGAGTATGCATAACGTAATATGATCGCCCTTTTAGGCATGGGCCGGTTAGGTTAGGTGGTTAATGAATATCTGAATAGCTGTTAGAGTCTTAAGAATCAATTTTTAATAAAGCAGAAAAAGGGAACAGACATTCCCCACGAAATTAATACTCTTTTTATTACAATTACTTCGGACAGACAACAATATACTAACATGAGAATGTTTGGCTCTGTGGGGTGACATAACATGTGGGGCTAAAAATATCCTTGGCAATGTTTATCATGTTTAAGGCTTGTGTATTTTTATACTACGTCGTTCTACATCCATTCCAATTATCATTAAATTTGAAACATGTCCTTCTCATCCTTATTCATTATATAAAATACTTAAAATTTATAATTTATAATAATATTTATTTATTTAAATTTATATCAGTGAGAGGGAGAAGGGGGGTACTGGTTAGGTAGGTTTATGCGGTGTTGTTATGGAGGGGTATTATCAGTGTTAATTTTTCAGGACGCTGAATTGATCCAAAGCGTTTTTGGAATGAGAACATATCGGTTCTTGATGTCTCACGAAACGTTTTCATAATAATCGTTCGAGACGTGAAACCAAAAGACCGTTCTAAAATCGAGCACCTTGTTCATGATGTAGGAAAATAAGAGATTAACGTACTGTTGAAGGAAGAAGGAAGCATTTCCGACCATATAAAGTATATATATATTCTTGATCAGCATGTCCGTCTGTTTCAACACAAAGATCTCAGAAGTCTTAAGAGCTCCAGAGCTGAAATTTGTACCAGATGCTTCTTTTGGCTTCATGCTGGTTAACTTATAGTTTCATCCCCATTGGACAACTATATCGTATAGCTCCCATATTACCGATTGTTCCGGAATGAACCCTTAAGGGCATAACTTTGCTGCTCTTCATTCAAATCAAACCAAATTCGGTTTGTATCCATTTGAGGAAGCCCCACGTCCGCCGATCAGATTTCATCTATATCAGTTATGCTTTTGCAATGTGAATGGTATATAAGCTTTGGCAAGCCGAAGTTAGCTTTCCTATCTTGTTTCTTTATTATTTGCATTATATTCTTCAATTATAGCCCCCAGGTTGAGTTTAATTTCAGACATAGGTAGATGATCCGGACACCTTATTCCTCTTTTTTCTGCTACAAAACTGGGATATAAACGATAATAATATAATTTTAAATAGGATTTTTTTAGTCATCGTTTCCAATTAATTTTAATCAACAGTTATCCGTGGGGTCGTAAATAATCTAAGCAGCGCGTGAGTCCAAGTATAATGGAGTGTGTTAAATGAGCAACGCCCTGGGCAGTTCACCGAATGGACGAGTTGATATATTGCCCAGGACACACGCACATGAGACATATACATATAAAATACGCACACATAAGAATAAAAACAAAAGCGTATATAAATGAATACCAACATAAATCACAAAAGTCTGGCCATGACCATCATTTTGTTGGTTCCTCAGTTGTTGTCAAATGCCTATGAGTACATTAGCTGGATTTTGGATATGGGGAGGAATTGGTATACATATATGCTGCTATAGTTTGAAGTATAGACTGAATCAGAAGGATTTGAGCTAAGGATTTTCTGTCAACAGGGCTTGGGGTCTTATGTCAAATTATAGAAATATTTATTTTCGCTTGAATTTAAGAAATATTTTCAATTTAAGAAATATTTTTTTTGCTATTACCTTTACCTATGAGGCGACAATTACATCATTTGAAGTGAAACCAAAGGTGAAGGGGCAGAAGAGAGACAGATACGCATTGACCATATCTCTATAGGTTACAGAAAGAAGACTGAGAGAAGAGAAAGGACAGAGCAGAAGAAGGTCAGACTTACACGACGCACGACGAGTAAGATGATGAGCAGCAGAGGGAATGATTATGTGAAATGACGAAATAGGAAGAGCAAAGACCTACACATATATGTTTATGATACCTACAAAATTGTAAGGGCATGTACTACCAAATTTTAGTTGCAAGGTTAGCAAAACTGATTTATTTAATACGGATTTGTATTGTATATCGAAAGCTTCATTAATATTTGCGGTGGAATTTGGGAAATGTCTAAAAATGTGCTGTCCTGTAACCAGGGGCTGCACTTCTGCTTCTATTGCTGCTGTATGCCATGTCCTTTGTATGCCCCAGATTGTGTGCTCATGCATTAGCATTGTTTACCTTGACCAGCTTGTCCTGTAGTAGGTTCTCCAGTATATTGCAAAACTCGGACTTTGCTATGCCAGAGTTCATCCAGACCTCGTTACTGTTGCTGTTTCGCCGCCACTTGAATCTCGACTGGCGTCGGACCTGACCTGGCCCGGTTGAGGTACTGGGGCAGTCTACCTCTGCCACAGTTGCTTCATCAGGTGCCCCGTTAGCAGCTCTTTCGGGTGTCTCAAACACCGACAGCTTCGATTTGCGTTTCTGGCCTCCACGGACAAAACTGTAGCCAGGCAGCCAGCGACGAAGGAAGCGATCCAATCGGGTCAGCAGACCCGCCTTGGCCGATCGTTGGGCTTGGGCCCCAACGATGCTGTCCATGCTGTCCTCCTCAAGGTTGTTATTGTTGTTGGCCATCACAACTGTGTCAGTGTAGTTAGCACTCAACTGGAAGCTCTGCATACGACTGGACATGTTTCATTAACGGAAAATTTCGGTGGACTCGAATTGATTTAAACAAAAATATTTCACGCAACAAAATTTCTTTTCGAAAAAACAAACCGACTCAAATAACTATAATGTGAGTTTAGATTTCTACACAAAATTTCTGGTTGCTGCTGCTCTGCTAGATTGAAAATGAGAACTGAGGCATTTGGAAGTTGACATGTGACATATGAAATTTATTTTTTCAAATTTTATTTTTACTTAAAATGTTAAACTGATGTTAAACAAAGGCTGTGAGGCGAATCAACTGACCATCAAAGACAAGTTTAAAAGAGCATTAGAATTTCGATTAAAGAGCAATTATTTATATTAGGTTACAGCCGACTTGTATGGGGCGAAGATGACGAATGACGAAGATTCATAAAAAATGTTCTATGGTGAGACTTTTTTTCAAGAATTTTTAAATTTAGTCTTTTTTTATTTGCATTTTTGACCTCGAAAATGCCACAACTGATTTAGCTTCAAACGCTTTCCTAAAGCCAAGGAATATATAAATTTATCACACATAAAAATGTTTTAATTTAAATAATTATTTTTGAAAATTTATAATTTTGAATTGATCTTCTCAAGATGTACCTGTACATATGGTACGAGGGCATAGTAAAGTTGTTGCAAAGAATGTAACATGCAAATGAAACGTTTCCGAGCCCATAAAGTATATATATTCCTGATTAGCTTAATAAGTCGGCTCGATCTAGCCATGTTCAGCTGTCCGTCCGTCCGTCAGGGTATATGAAAATTGATATTTTGGAAGCTATAAGAGATAAAGACTTTTATTTTTCTGCTTCCCCCACTTTTTTGGGTGGCCCCAATATGAACCCACCTATTCGTACTCTAGTAGAGTTAACGAGTATATTGTATTCGCTTAAATGTATTTAATAGGCAAAAGGAAGCATCTACAACCCGAGAAACAACGTCAGAACTACCATTTACGTTTTACGTCAGTTTTTTAATATTCGCCAGCCAGCATGAATAGAAATGTTGCTGTCTCCCTCCCACTAACACATGTGCTTGCTGCTGCTTGGGTGACCCAAATGTGCTTGTAGCTTAAGAGGTGGAAGGGGGATATAAGCAGCCGCTGCTAGTGCCCTTTTTGCATTATTGGGATATAAGCAGAAGAAATTGAATTTTTCTTGCAATTTATGATAAAGACGTTCTGCCAAAACAAAATATGTACACATGTATGTTTTCCTCACACTTGTTATTCAAAGGAGAGGGAATTCGGGTGAGGGTGGGCGCAACACTCGAAGTTGTCGCTGTCCAGTTTTTGCTTTTGACTGAGTCAAAACGGACAAAATCAAAGGAAAATCCCAAAATTTCTAAGGCCTTCATTTGTTTATTGATATAGCTGGTCGCGGTAGCGTCACATTTGCTGCCACTGTGGCAATAGGGCTTTTTGTTTCTATCTGCTCAAGCATTGGAGCGGATTAGGTCTATCACAAAGTGTTTCAAACTTTCGAGTGATAATGAGATTTTCCATGAAAGTTTTCCAAAACTACAGTGGAATTTTGTTAAACCAAGCTAAGCTTAAACTAAGCTTCCAGGTGTGCTCTTCGATGCGCGATGCCGAGACTATTGATGGTGTCCTTGTTAAGGATATTGTATCCATGAAAAAGGCCGAGAACCGTAAACGTATGGCGTAATATATTTGCTTTTGGAAATTTGCATTTGGCTGCACTCTATGCCGCCTGGCTAATCTTTACCGCTGCCAAAAAAAATCGGTCAAATCGATGGAGAGACGGCTGAGTTATTACAATGTTAGCAAATCTGCCTAGGCTGCATTTGAATATTGACACATAAAACTCATGGATTGGTAAGAACTTGGTATCGTTCGGATGTGATCTTGCGTTTTTAAAATCGAAGAAAATCAAAGAATATGTGTGGCTTATCTTATTTCATAGATTTGTGTGCCTAATTTCTTAAGCGACTCTCAATTGATGCAACTATGGAATATTATTGGAAGGGAAAACGATATGAGTTTTTGTCCATTATGGAGTCACAGCTATGAAATTCTCGGAAAACCATCACAACAATTGTCCATTCAATGAGTTCTTCCCCTTTCCCTTATTACTGTTAAAGCATTTCAGCATCTTTGCTTCTTCAAGTATATCCTTGAGTATGTGGCTATGCTTTTTGTGTTTTTTTTTTGCAGGAACTTGTACTGTATACTGTGTCCTGGCTGCTTGATTTGTGGCCATGCATTAAGCGCTTATTGGAATGAATGTGTGTGTATGAGTTTCTATGAGTTTCTATTTTCAACTAATGTATGACACTCCACTTTAAAGCTCAAGCAGGCGTGAGGATGTGGACAGCATGAGAGACTTGATTTCGTGATATGGCTGCAGGATGTGTGTGTAACTGCCCTCGGGCGTCTTTCAACGTGAGGACAGAAGCATATTAAGATAGTTTTTGTTATTAATTTATTTATATTTATAAATTTCTTTTATTTGTATCAATAGTAGGCAAAGTAGACATAGACATATAGAAATATAGAAAATTTACCTAAGGATTGGTTTAAGGATTCAATTGGTGATTATATATGTAGCAGTTATGTGATAATGATGAAATTCGGTCAGCGAAAGTGTTGTATATCTTCGCTGATTGTCCCATGTCCTTGTAATCAGGACTCTAAAAACAGAATCAACCTGAATTGACTTTGATTTGTATGAAAGTTTCTCAAACTGAGGGTTCATACTCCGTTGCTGATGAATAAAACAGTTCAACAGCCAATGTACAATAATTTGCTAAAAAAGTCAGACAGTTAGACAGAAGGATGTATTTTTATAGATCAACCCTGCCAAACTGATTGCAAAGGCAGGAACTATGGCAAATAAGCTTAACAATATCAATGCAGTTGACAAGCAATTTCAATTTTCCAATCCCCTCAAAGATCCCGTCCTTGGCCGAATCTCGCCAGGCAGATTTTCATCTGGTATTGATTGCCATAAGAAAATGTAATTCAGAATTCATTTAATCGTTATTTCTTAACAATAACAAGATAACCCCAACTTGTTTAGTAAACTGTCAGCCCAAGCAATATGTCTTGCTCATTCTAAATTTTTTCGATCGTTCGTTTTGCCTGTTGACTTATTGGGGATCCTTTACTATATGCTTACAATCGCCTACAAAATGGCCGATAATTTAAATGGCATGGGAGATATAGTAAAGGAGGGGCTGCAGGAGCTAAAGAAATCATTCAGGACGCACCCTTGAAGAAAACGTCTGTGAAGGTGAGTAGACTCTTTGCTCTTTGATGAAAAGGAACCAATGCCCACAGAGCCCAAAATGTGATGCTGCCCAATACTGCTGAACACGGAGAGCCGAACATCAACTTGGTACATTATGAGGCGGTGGCTGATGAAGCTGATGAAGATCTTTGAACAACAGGCAAACAGAGGTGAACAGGTGGCCCAAGTGAATATGCAAGTGACAGGCGAGAAATCTGATAAGCTTCGAATCTCATACCTTGGCACCGGGCTTTAAAGAGAACTTGGGATATTCGCACTTGGACCTCCGGCTGCAGACAAACATCCATAATATTTTGAAAGCTATGACTGAATTAAAGCAGCTAAAAGCTACCAGCAAACCGAGGCCCGTTCCCAAAATAGTTTTGAAGCCGGATGAGCTCTCCCAAGCTCAAGCCCAAGCAAAAGTGGCTTTTATACAGAAGAAACCACATTTGACTCAAAAGTGAAGTCTAAAGCAGTTCATAGGCCACACCAACAACCTGCGCTCCAAGAAGAAGTTGAAGTAAGGCATTATGCGTGCCTGTTCCGTCGGGCATCTCTCTTTTGTGCAGTGCCAGGGCATAAGATGAGTTGCCAACTTGGCTCTTTTCGCGAGTGTCTTTCTTAAGGAATCAGTGTATCGTGTATCTGTATTGTGTATTCAGGAGCTCTATGTCCTTCATTCTCTCGCTGCACTCACAGGCCTAAAGAGTTATGAGTAAGAAAAGGATGGCTGTCTACAGCGAATGGGGACGAGAGATCTGCAAAATCACACTTTAATCTTAACTTCATCGAGCCCTCGATCAGCGCACGCGTAGTTTCACGAACAGAGCGGGAACAGAGCTTCTTCGAAACTCAAAGGCAGCCATGATTTTTTGTGATATAAATGGAGAGGAGGAGGTTTAACAAAGAGGGCAGTTTCTTCTCATCCTCTCGTCACTTTGCCTGTTTGGGCAGCGACTGCCAAACAACTAGCAGGTGCCTTTAGCATTTTGATAATCGTTTCTCAAAAATGTTATTAGTACGATTTCAGCTACGTTGAAATTACGAGTTATAAAATTCGTTGATTGCAGAGATATAAAATCTCTATTGAGCGACTTAGTGCTGATGCGTAAGCAATAGCAAGTGGAGACTCCTTCGTTAATATGATTTGTAGTGTTTAATTACATTTACATATTTAAATGTACGAAAGTGCTTAAGGACTTACGGCATGGCTAAAATACCCACACGAAATATTCAATTAATTAAAACACTTAAAATAACTGAAACCATCACATCATTTGTAAGCAATATATAGGTATATATGTGTACATTTGTAGCGATGCCAATTATGCTTCATCTGTTATTCGCCTGTATTCAAAAACGGCCAATCCATCCACCCATCCTCTGGCAATTTTGGTCTCGTTATCATATCACATACATTTAATTGCCACAAACGTTTGCCTTTGCATAATGCATGCAAATTAATTGCGCATGTTCTGGGCCATACGAGCGGTAGAAGTGTGTTTGTGTGTGTGTGTGTGTAGCAGCAATTAGTGTAGCCATGTACACCCATACGAAGGGATATATGTATGTGTGAGAGTACATAAACAAGATAGATGAATATGGTTTGTGTCAATTGAATGATTTCACATGAAATCTACAGGCAGCTTTACAATTATTACGAGGTGAATTCATTCTGGTAATCATAAAACATGAATTCGAAATGAATGGTCTTACTTGTCATTCAATTCAAAATTGTATTACTCTCAGACAACATTTATTAAATGAAATTTCGAATGTTCTATTATGATTCCCACCGACCTTTTATGGTCATTGGAGAAAATATTCACTTGGTAGTCATTGTTAGGGAATGAATGTTTTGTGAATTCTTTTTGCTGTCAGTGACGAATACTTCAGAGCTGCAATGAGTGCATTCAATCGTGATTGCACAAAATTGTATATTCAAACAAATGATTACTTGAGCAAGTGAAATTTGTATCCTAAAACATTCATTCAGAACGATTGCTTTGTAATAACAAGTAAGACCGCAATATTTGAAATTCCGACTATAATATACTCACGGATAAGACTCATCTGTATATGCTGATCAAGAATATATCTATCACGCCAACTGCAGACAGAACCAAGCAGAGACTACGGTCACAGCCGTGTCATGTCAGAGTAAGAGCTCATTACTTTTAGAGCTGTTTATGTTTCATAATTGGTAAGATAAAGGACGGGATTGTGACTGACGGAGCTTAGGCTCCCATAACAACTTTAGTTAAAGATTGTACTGTTGACATACCTGTTTAAATATGATGAACGCATGAAAGTAAACAATAAATATTATTCAATTAAATATTACGCATACGTCAAGTGAAGCATGTCCCTTGTGGTTGGCAGCTGCTGTATTGCCAAGACGAGCTTTCCGTGTTCTTGGTGTTGTTTCTGCTGTGTTGATTATCTCAAAGCGTTTATAATTGAAAAAGTTTCATCGCCGCTGCCTGCCACTTGACTTGCCGTTCACACTTAATATTTCACTTGGAGAGCAGCCAGCAGCCAGCCGCAGCAGCTGAAATGAGTATGCTTTGTGGTTACGGCAAACGGCCTTATAATGTGCTTTCACACACATACATACACACACACACATACATACACAGTGCCATAAAGATGTCCAACAGATAATAAACATGACTCTTGTGTGGCTTTTGATGACTTAGATTACCATTTAACTGTAGCTGAAAATTAAACTGAAACTGGCTTTTTTTGGTGGCGTGACTTAAGCATAGCTCTAAAGCCCGTCGTTGGTCACTCTTAGCTTTGGGCGTTGTCAATTTGCATATTTTAAATTAAATTTGCTGCAAACATTGTTAAACAACTTGTGCCGTGGAGCACAGAGAAACAGATAAAGCAATAAGACTTAATAACTTAAACTTTCGTTCATAAACTTAGCATAATTAATAAAAAAAAACTGCTAGTTTATGCAAAATTATCTTTAAGGTTTTCATTTGCAGACATCAAGGCGTGTTATAGCTGCAATTGCAGATAATTTTAGGTAAACTCAATGAATAATAAAGTGAAAACATTAAACGGGAAGTAAAAGCAGTCAGAATAGGCTTATTGGTGGGAAAAGAAGACAATTGAAAGAGTAACGAGGAGAAAAGGTTTGGGAGAAATATAAGAAAATTCTATTTCCGAGGTGGAACTAAGTTCTACGCCTCAGCAGCTGATTAAAAAATTACTAACAAAATTTGAGCTGCTCATTGGACCATTAAATGGTTTTGTACCTAAGGTACAAGGGTTTCGATTTGGTGAGGCAAATATATAAAATTCTTAGCATGCTGGTAAAGTATATCAAGTAAATTCGCTACAATACGAAGTTTGCCCAAGGTTTTGACAGAGTCCCGGTTGAATTTACCGTTAAGCCACCGCAATGCGCTCTTGGGCTGTAAATTCTTACTTGTGTGAAAATCTAAGACCTCTCAGACCTATGCCCTGAGCTGCCACTGACCACTTTTTGTGGCAATAATTATAAACTCAATGATTATAGAACTTTTTGGAGTCAATTTTATTTGTGACACATTTTCTTAGAAAGTGTTAGTGGCATTACCCACCACCGACCCTTTCCAATATAATAACCACAGTTTAAAATACTTAAAGATTTGAAAAAGTGGCAGTATTGTCCTATGTGCACATATCGAGAGTATACTGTAATCAGTGTACATCAAATATATGAACTCATAACTCATCAACTCATTCCAAGCAAGGGCACTTTATTGTGAGGTAAATAAACTCCAGTACACAGCACATTTCAAGTGTTGATGCAATATGATCGCACTTGAGTGTAGCAGGCACAGTCAATGCCGCGTCAGCATATCCGTGGGATTCTGACCATAACATAACATGATACATAACACTAGCGTATACCTCACTCTATCCAATGACACCGTTCCCGTTGTCTTACATATATATACACTTATATATCTTATACATTTATATATACGGCTCTGACGAAGCAGCTAAGCTAGCCCCTAAGAACATTTGACAGAATAAGTAATAAAATGGAACTGAACTGATTCGTTCAGGCCAGCAAAAGCTGTCTCGCCTTTGATGGACATTTTTGGCATATATAAAGGATAACATTGCAATAGATACAGAAGAAAATCCTGATAAATTTTTAGATATTGATAATAATAATATAACCAATTTACAGGAATTGGAAAAGGATCATGAATCTCATTAGGTTTAGCATTCCTCGAAATGAGAACTTCTAACTTCATCAAACCACATCATTTTTATATAGTCGAAAACAATTTTCCGATCTCTGGAGACGGAATAGTTAAAATAGACTTCATTGGAAAATGCAATTGTCAATAAGATTTCACTACAGAAAGTGACTGATTCGTTTTAAGACACACATTCTATACAAATACCAATTTTCCATAGTATCGAGATAATTTTGCCATCACGTTGTGAAGTAATCAGGAAAATTAACGTAAATGCTAAATATAATAAAATCTTAATATCTAATCAGGAGAAAGGAGATGATAATTCAATTTCAGATTAAACAAGTAAGAACGATTTAGTCGGTATTCCGACTATAAGATACTCGTACTCAGCATTTATTCAATATTCGACATACAAAATGTTTATTTACGCTTTGGCCTCCAATTATTATCCGATCTTAATGAAATTTGTGCCGAGCTTTAACTAAATGCATTGAAAATTGTAGAAGATATAGGACTATCGATTTTCGTGGGCGTGATGGGGCGTGGCAGAATTTCAAAACAAACTTGATCTGCCGCCCCACAAGGGGAGTCTACATACCAAATTGGGTCTTTCTAGCTCTTACAGTCTCCCAGATCTAGGTGTTTATACGAACGGACATGGTTACATCGACTCGGCTGTTGATGCTGATCAAGAATATATATACTTTATGGGGTCTTACTAGAGTACGAGTATAAAAATGAATAAGACCCTTATAAATATTATATATTTTCCACGTTTCTTTTTACCTTATAAACTTATTCTTTACAAATTTGAAAAAGAGCGCCGATTTATCGATGTATCGATATTATCGATGTTGAGACCCCAAATGTCGCAGCTCTCCTTTTCAAAACTTGACAGGCCTGGTCATAACACAAACCCTTCCTTGCGATTCTCATAAATTTAAGGACTCGGTTGTAGCTGTGATTGTCGTTGCCGCGGTTCGCCGATATCCGGTAATGGATGCCACGCTTGGATGGTCTTTGCGTGGCATCCATAAGGTTTACTTTCTTTTTTTGTCTCAATTATTTCGCCCTTTTTACGATTAGCCATATACAGAGACGATCCGATTATTAGCAATCTGACGAAGAGGTCGAAGTGTTCATATTGACGGACATGGTTATATCGCCTCTAGAATATATATACTTTATGGGTTGGGAGACGATTCGTTCTGCCTGCTACATACATTGGCACCAGTAAAATATACTCGTTTGCTCAACATTTAGATATTGATTCTCAGAGTTAATAAATAACTAGACAGAGTCTTTAATATGTTCCTCAGTCTGAAATTATATAAATGAATGTGTGGGAGCGTGTATGTGTGTCGTTTCCGTTTCCGGACACTGGCACACACACACACACACACACATAAACACACAAAAAACCAAACCAACGAGCGGCGGCTGTTGTCAGAGCAAGTTGCCAAACGCAAAATATTATCTAACAGACGCTTAAGCTTTGGGTTAGGCTCAGGCAAGGACGACCGCTACTATAACACAATGCTGCCGGAAATACAGCCCTCCTCACACACTCACACTCTTACACACACATACACACATTGGCCTTGAAGCTTACCTGGCTGGCTGATGGCGCGCTGTCTGGGCCGCTGAAATTAGTTTAAGTGCAGCAACTTTAGGCCACAGTTTTGTTTAACACCAACAAGGCTGTTTCAAATAAGGATAAAGCAGGCTTTTGTTACGGGCTGTGGAGCGGGGATTGCCGGGGGATGGGATTGTCTTGAATACCAGTGATTTGTTGAAATGGACGCGGGTTAATCGCTAAAGAAACTGCCAGAAAACAAGAATAAGCTGCATTTTGGCTTGAGAAGTGTTTCTAATGACATTCCCTAGCTCTTACTGTTTGGTTGTGGTTGTCCTAGGAGTGTTTGCATGCATTGCTTGTTCCCTACATCTAGGACTTAGATGCTGTTGTCATCGCTGGCGGATGCTAAGTATTTGCCACCCGAACGGAATGCCAGCTCACGCACACAAAGCTGCCATAAATGCGATTGTTTTTGTCACGTGAACGGAGGGCTTAAAATGGAACCTTCTGTGCAGTCAATGCAATTGCCATTCGCTTGCGAGGGTGTTCATGGGCATTTGGCTTACACCCTAAGTCTTTGGAATTTTCGCGGTAAACGCGGCATACTGTGTGATCATTTGACAAAGTCATAAATCTTTTGGAACTCCTATTAATTTATTGATAAATCTGCACTGCAAGAAGTCAACAGTCGGTCCTGCTTAACAAAGGCCACATCAGGCTGCCTGCTCAGTAACGACTAGCTTTGCTTCTAGTTAGATAACCTTCATTTGCAAACGTATAACCAAAATCCACTAATTCTCCGAAGACCAGCATATTTTGTTTCCAGTGAGCTTGCAGCGATTTCGGCCTCCACAAGGAGTCTGCACAGCCATTTGAGTCCAAATAATTGTCCATTGCTTGGTGTTACTCTTCGCGCTTCCGCAGCCTTAAACCCATGATTATGCAGATTCTCTTTTATCTACTTTTTTCAGATGAGCTTGGATTCAGAGTTCAGAGGGGGATCTTTTCGCTGAATCTTGATCTGATTAAGTCTCTTGTTACTGAGGCATCATTTTCAGTATATATTTAACAGCTTGCTGACTCTGGCAACCCGATAGGTTAAAGATATTTATGCTTCCTTTGCAATTTTCTATGGAAGCACGACAAGAAATTGATAGTTTTTCCATTACCTTATAATCCTGGCAAGCAGGTCTTAATATATTTGTCTCAGTGTCACCTATGCCTTACTTTAGTTCCAATTGCTCTAGTGGGAAACTGCTACTGGCAAACAAGTTCGCTTCAGTTGCAGATGGATAACGAGAAGTTCATTTGAAAGCGTAAAACAAAGAAATCCCACCCCAACGCCGCATTCAATCACATGCTATGGACTCCATCCTCTAAGATATTCCAAAGCAATTAACAAACTTATATGAAATTTCCTTTTAATGCACACAAATCGAGTTGGCCAATTCATTTATGTCACGACTTTCAACATTTCCAGAAATGGTTCTGGTTATGTTGTATTAATATGAAGGAATGTGAGTTTTTGCAAGGGAAATTGGTAGCAAATTGGGTCAAAAAATCGCGTTGAATAAGTCGAAGAAATACTTCGCTGTTAATGCAATATGTTGTATGAAATGAAAACTGCAAAAATTCAACAATTGCTTTGAAAGAAACAGTTCTCATGTTCAAAGAAATTCTGAGCTTAATTCGAGGATAAAGTGTCAGGATGAATGACATCGTAAAATACTCATTAAGATAACCCTAATTGAGTTCGCTTTTTATATATACTAATCTTACTTTAAATAACGTTAAAAGGCTTAAAAGAATTTCATTTAACATTTTTTAGGAAGTTTCTAATAAAGATAGCTTTGCTATTGTAATATTCCAAATATTCCTTAAGATATCTAATTAGTATAAAAGCTAAGTACAGACCTGAAATAAATAAAGAAATGGCATTTCAAGCCAAGCTTTCTCATATACAACTTAGATTTAAATTTTTGAATTCCACAAAAGTTTTCCTTAAAGTTCAATTCAGCTTAGCTTAGTCCAAGTTTCCTACTTTTTCACACACTTAAAGTTTCCTTTCGAACTTAAATTAGAAGAACTTTTTTCTTATAAATTCTACAATATTATGATTCTACGATAATATCATAGAGCATTTATAGCAGGTGTATAACAGTTATAACAGTTTTTGCCATAATTCCCACAGCGGATAATATTTTATCGTAAGGTTCTTGTACTAAAATAGCCACCATAAACGCGAAATGGCTTATATCGTAAATGCTTGCCATAAGTGAGACTTACGATAAGGAAATTAAGGGGATGAAAAGCGGTAAGTGATGGGAATGCGATGAAAAGCTTTAGATGCTCTAGCAAAGTTTAACTATAGAGCTGAATAACTGTGTTCGCTGTTGGAAACGTTGAAGCAAACTTTCAAAGTTTTAAAAAAGGAATGGAAACAAGAAGGGAAGCTGAAGCTTACAGATTCGGTTGAAATTCTGAAGAAGATTCTATGGTAAAAATTTCAAGTTGATAGTTCTAAGACTGAGAAAGTAGTTCGTATAGAAGCAGACCCGCAGCAAGGGTATACATTTGTTAGAGACGTCTAATTTGCAAGGGAATCGTTTTTTATTTCACGTTTTTTATTCCACAATTAAGTATGACCACGACAGCCGATTACATCGCCTACTCTTCGAATGTATCAATCTTTTCTATTAACATTGATATCAAAATTGACTCATTTGAAGGTAGAATTTAGCAAGACAGTTTCTTAGTCTTAACCTACGCCATCAAATCGAATTTTGTGAAGATTTCACCATCGCAGCTATTACGGTTTGGCCTATGCTTTGATTCTCAACCAGGACAAAGAGTTTAACATGAATATCTAAGAACGATCAAGAATATATAACTTTGTTCCATAGCCACAGGGTATATAAACTGTGTAACTAAACATATCAGCAATATTTGAGGGGAAACTTTCCAAAGGATCTGCAAAGCATCTGCAATATGTCCCAAATTCAGGGGAACATTGTATTATCACTCGAGCTAGGTCACTCAGGGCTGATTGAGACTGATTGCGAAAGCTCACTCATTATCCAAGATCTGCTGCAACTGAGCACACTCAACGGCTAAAACACTCAAAATGAGAGAATGCCTAAAGGCATTTTGGCTTAAGTGTTTGGGTATCAATGAACATGAATGAATGGTATGATTGATTGATGGATGGATGGATGGATGCCACTTGGTATGAGGACAAAAGTTATGCAGATGCCGATGATAGCTCTATAAATCTGTTTGTGATCATAACAAGTGTCCAGTGTTCGGCCAAGTCAAAAACTCATTGCTGCCCAACGCTTTCTGTCACTGCCTTTGGTTGGTGGTCAAATTTGGATGGGGCTTAACGCGTTTCCGTCTGCGCCTGGTTCCGAGATTCATAGCCAAGTTACCTTCAATGAAATGGCACGCGTGGCCGCACTACGTGCGAAATTCAGCCGGTATTGAGGAAATGAGTTGTCAAGCGGACGTTGGCGGCACAGTGCCGGAAAAGCCAATTAATTTGACAGCATCCATAAAATGGAAGGCGGAGTCAAGGGTCACGAGCAAATGCAGTCCGAGGGCAGCCATGCGGAACATGGACAAACTGTCTAAGAGGTCGAGGCCTGGTAACTATCCGCACGTATTGGCAATGGGACGCGACGGGCCAGCGCCAGCCCATTGGAGCAAGTGAAGCCGAAACTAAAGCCCTAGCTCTAGTTGTAGATATGACTGTGGCTGAAACTGAAGCCAGAAGCCTGAAGCTGCAGCGGCAGTACATTGAACCTCGAACTCAGGGTCGTGCGTGGCGTGGCAAGCGACAGCCAGGCGCTAGCCCAACGCCAGTAGCAGTAGCAGTAGCAGTAATGTGGAAATGTGTCCCAGCGCCAGTCCCACCCGGAGTCCCCAAAGAGTCGCAAACTGTTTGCGCATAGACATCGTTAACTTTGTGTGCCGTGCTGCCTCATTTGAGAGTTGGCTCTTACTACTGACTAAATTAATGAGATTGTTAAGAGATGGGAAAGGGCACTACTAAGTACCAGCTTCAGCTTCAGCTCCAGCTTCAGCATCAGCACACCCAGGGTAAAGTCCAAAGAGTTTTGCCTTGCTAGCCTACATTTAAGTACTTGCCATCTTTCTTACTTTCCATGGGTCGCCTACTAAGTCAGAGTGCCAGTGTCTGCATAGAGGTGACTGTTTCTACCGATTTATTAGGCTACCCTCGTATGTATATGTGTCTCTCTCCATGCAAACATTTTAATAAATATGGAAATTGAATATTGTATCCACAGCCATAATAAGGTCGATTTAAATATAGATATACAATCAGAGCAGAGCAGAGCACACATCACAAAGCGAATGGCTGTATTCCGTGAGGTATATAAACTAGCAAACCATAAAGACCAGATGACGACGCTCTTGAGCTGGCAAAATGAAACTAGCAATAAATAAAATCAAGGCAAACTAATAAATGAAATCAAGAGGCGAAGAACTTGTGAATAACACTTACATTTGTTTGTGGCGCTGCCACTGACATGGCTTTGTTGATACTCAGATTTCTGTTTTAAATTTATTTAGTTTAGAGCAGATACAAATAGATAATGGACTGCAATTGAGTGTTATGATATTTGATAAGATTCTCAAAGATATATCAAAATTTCAAGCAGTTTCATGCAGCGGGATCTCTTCTGCTAGCTCAGCGAATATCCTGTTTTCTCTTGCATGCGTCTAAAGGAATGGTATAGTAGTTGTTAAGGAGGTTTTTCCAGTAGTTGTGATATATAAAAATATAAAATTTTAGCTTACTTTTCCATTATGAACCATTTGTAATTCAATTGTGTTAAAATTTCCTCCTAGCTCCATCCACTTAGCCAAGAAAAAGGAGCAGGATATATGCTTGATCAACAACCCGACAACGGCACGTCGATATAGCCTTGTCCATCTGTATCAACCTTAAGATATCAGAAGTCTTACGCAACTACAGAGCTGATTATTTGACCAGATTATTCTTAAGTCTAGAGAATAGGATGCCAACAGCATGAGATGACTTTTATTGATGATTGATTTGATTCGAGAAGTGTAACTAATTCAGTAGGTGTAAAGGTCTGGAGTATCGCAGGATAAGCGCGATCTTCAGGAGGAGCTTTTGTGCCATATATATGCTATACGATATAGTAGCACGAATGGAATCAAAATTGGCTCAGCCGATGTGAAAGCCTTCAAAACATATGAATGCCCAATTTGGTTCAATTCGGTGCATTCTACATGCCTGCCATATTGACTAACTGACTGACTCACATAGAAACCTGCTATCTGGTAAATACCATATATATAATACTAAATTATCAACTATGTAGTGCTTAAGAGGTTCGCATCCACCTAAACTAAATCTTTGTCTAACTAAGCATGCTATTTATTATCCTCTCCTAAACTGTTTGCTGTCTGCCTCGAGGCCCATTTGAACTAACTTAATATTCTAGCATTCATTCGTTCCAACTTACTTTGTCCTCGCTCCTTTTGTGACCCTGGGCTGCACTTTGACCTGCTGTGCATTAGCTCCGATTGCAAACAGCAAACCATCAAATACAATCTAATAAGCAATTCGGTTCCCTCGCTTTTCCGCTACCAGCTTCGGTTCCAGCTCCCAAGTCATTGCAGTTTATCACTTGCCAAGGCGCTGATGCTGGATGCCGATGCCGATGCTGTGGATGGGTATAGAAAGAGACTTGGACCGAAAACTTTTACCATGACACCATAAATCAACGACTTTCTTTCGCCTTCGCCCGCTTCATTTCGACTTATCATTGCAGCCAACTTATGCACTAAAAACGCAGCCACCAGCCAGCTATATAGCTCGACCCCCCCCCATTTCTTGGCTTGTGGGTGGTGCGCAGGGGGTCCGGTGGGTTAGTATTGTGGCTGTGGCGGTGGTTTGTGCGATTTTATGGCTCTTCATTTTTTAAATTTCGCAATTTTTGGGGTCATGACTATGACTATCAAAAATATTGTCGTTATGGCTGTTAGCTTTCCTGGGTTTGTTTTGCTTGTTGTTGATAAATCACGCAGCGGCTGTCAGGAAAACTCGACTGAGGAGAGTTTCCACAGCATTCGCCAGCCAATGTGACAGCAGATAAGTCACATTTGCTGGGCCGCAGCTGTCCCGCACTTGCAATATGGAACAGGAACTCAGCCGCAATGGCGACATAAGCACGACTTCGAGCCTCAGCAGGAGTATGAGCAGGTGTGACAGATGCTGCTGCCGCTGCAGCTGCTGTTTTAATAGGCTGCGACCCACAAAGTAGCCAACACAAATGTACACAATGTCACGCCATTTCACAAAATATTTATAACTTTCTGGCAGCGGAGTAGACAGAGAAATTTGCGAGGGGACAAGTGCGGCTGATCCTGCAAAAGTTTGCATGTCAAAAGTTAATGGGGGAGCAACCCCTCTTGCACTAAGCCCCTGCTTTCACAAAATATACTTTTCTACATGGGTTTACATGCATTTTTTAGCATTTAGTCTTTACTGCAGATGATGTCAAGTGGCATTGTGCCATTCTCATTCTCGCAGCAGACAAAGAGCATGTGCAAGTGTGCCCAGGGCATCGTGAAGGTGTATCCTGTGAGCAAATTCGGTAATCCGGACAAGGCCATCATAACTAAGGCAAATGCTAAATAGAAGTTTGCTAAGCGAACGATGAACGAATAACATTTTAAGCTCTATGAGATAGCCTATAACTTATCCTACTATCTAACCTATAAAGTAACCTATTACCTTATATTTAACCTAACCTTTTACCTGATCTATAAGCTAACCTATAAACTAACTTTAACTTTCACCTAACCTATAACCTAGTTCATAACTTAACCTATATTCTAACCTATATTGTAACCCATAATATAACCTATAACCTAACCTATAACCTAACTTATAACCTAACCTATAACCTAACCTATAACCTAACCTATAACCTAACTTATAACCTAACCTATAACCTAACCTATAACCTAACCTATAACCTAACCTATAACCTAACCTATAACCTAACCTATAACCTAACCTATAACCTAACCTATAACCTAACCTATAACCTAACCTATAACCTAACCTATAACCTAACCTATAACCTAACCTATAACCTAACCTACAACCTAACCTATAACCTAACCTATAAACTAACCTATAACCTAACCTATAACCTAAGCTATAACCTAACCTATAACCTAACCTATAACCTAACCTATAACTTAACCTATAACTTAACCTATAACCCAACTAACCGCACACTTGATCCAAAAACTGTAACATTATAGGCGTGGCCTGTATATATGACATCAACAGGAGTTGCAACATTGAGTTTCCCCACATCTGGCATTTCAATTAAGCTCCACTTAAATGCAACAAAAACCGTATCTGCCAAAAATTTATTGTGTGAAAACCGCAATTACACATTAACTATTTTGTTATGAATTTCATTAATTAATTCATGCTGTGGAAAAACATTTTCAGCAGTCACGGCGCTCTGTCATTTGCTATGAGCATGTGTACGTGTGTAGGTTGCCGCTGACAAGTTGTAGTTTTCATAACAAGTTTGCTCTTTCTCTCATAACGTTTTACACGCTTTTTGACACTTTTCGCATCCGCATCCGTATCTGCATGCCCCTACCCACACCCCCAGTGGCACCCAGCCGCAGTGGTTACGTAATCGCATATTCTTTAACGGTTTCGTATAGCGAAAGAGGGAATATAAAAGTGATTGTCTAATCAGAAAGCCATTTCGATGCCACAGAAAATGTAGAAGATATTGTTGCACGTACGTAAAGCGATTTTTATAGAAAGGATTTTCTGAAATGGTGATAGTCGTTATAAACCAAAGTAAGAGCTGAAGAGATTCTGGCATCTATTCATTAGACTCTGTTCGCAGACCAGTTCCTGCTTGTGTTACTTCCAATTATACAGGCATTGTATACGAGAAGGTGTTTCTGGCGGGGATGTACGAAATCATCAATGTTTTCCACAGTAGATTTCGATACTATGCGATGTTTATACTTGTAGTCTGGTTGAGTATTCCAAAACAGGCTAAATGAAGCGTATCCGATCCCATAACATATATATATATGTGATCAGCATCAATAGTCGATCCAGCTGTTTGTCTGCCTGTTCATATGAACACCTGGATCTCGGATCTCGGACTTTAGGAGATAGATATTAATATAAACACATACATACAAACAAGCCAGGTCAATGCATGCGCGAATATGCATGCGAATGGGTGGGTCGGGACAAGTAACTGCTACAAAAAAGGAGATTTTCTACCTGCTCAACCAAATATTAATAGTGTTGCTATTGTTGCTGTTGCTATTGACCAGATTCAGCCTGCAGTGCCACACAGCCTTACCACATACCTCCAATATGTTGAAATAAAGTTAATGAGAAGATGAGACAACGAAACCCAACAACTAAACTTCACTTTAACTACGGACCGAGATATTCTGCCCGGCAAAAGTCGACTGTCCTGCCTGCTCCTGCGAAAAGTTGTGGGTCCTGTACATTAATGTTAATCCACTAGTGGAGTTGATCTATTTTTCGCACAACTTTTAACACTCTGGCAGGGCAGCTGAGCATTTTTGTGGCTGCCTTTTGCACGCTTCTTCGGCCCACGCCCAGGCCCAGGCCCAGGCCCAGGCGTGGCATGTTGGACAAACGCTGGAACGTTGCAAAAAATAAAGCAAACCCAACAATATTAATAAAGTAACACAAATTTTTGGCACATTGTAATTCTCATAATTTTCTGCGGTTGCGTTCAGAAAATGCAAAAAATGAGCAAGTGGCACAGTGTGGTGCAGTGGGCGCTGGTTAGTTGGTTAGTGGGTGGTTGAGGTGGCTGGGCGGTTGGTTGGCTGGTGGACGCAGTTATAATCAAAATGCCGAAAGCGTACAGCGTGTCGGATTCGGACGCATGGCAAAAATATAGAACACGTAAAAAAGATAAAAGGAGAGGATGGAGGGCGAGCTGCGGCTATTCGGAAATTGGTACACCCTTCACGTATGAATAAAGTTTTTTATAACTTTTTTGGAAAGGTCGCTAAAGCACAAACCCTGTGTGTAAAAGATGTAGGATTTTTCTAGGAATTTGCATATGAATCGACCTGTATAAAGCGTTGCCCAAGCTTACTTTTTGGTATTTTTCCTGAGATAAGCGGAATGTTGATGTTCAGGGGAGGAGGTGAGATTGGTGTCATCAATGGAACACAAAGACAATTATTGGTTATTTCTCATTAAAAGACCGTTAACTTTTTTAAGGAATCTTACTTTTTAGGCATGATGTTTGGGCTTACAAATGGACCAGGTTACATAAGAAACAATAACTATGAAATTGTCCTTTTACCCACACTTTTTCCATGGATATTTCTCTTCCCTATGCTAAATAACAACGTTGAAGACTTTCCTATTGATCTACTTGCGACTGGAATCTTTTAAACTAGCTCCTTAGTGCTCACCTCTACCCTAGAATTCAGCCCTAGAAGGCTCACCGTTTTGTTAAGACTTGATCCACCCTACAGTGTAAGCTTCACCACACAATGTGTTTTGCAATTTTGTGTATGGTATAAAAACATAAATGGTGAAAAAAAGCACACGCACACGCACACACACACATACACACACACACACAGTCATAACAACAGCAAAAGGCACCCAAAGCGTACGAACAGCGGGTAGGTGTAGGTGCAAATACAGGCGAACAAAAGGCATCATGGGACAGAGCAAGCAATAAGGTGGCAAAGGAGGGGGGGGGAATAGGTGGTGCAAAGAGCAGGGGGAAATAAGGATGGATGCATGGTTTAACAAACAGCCATTTCAATTATTTATTGGAATTTTTACCTACTGACAGCAAACAGTAAAAACAGAAGGCAACCACCGAACGATGAACGACAGCGAATAAAACGAGCGGCCAAAAATGCGAAATTGTTAAATATAAGTAAGCAGCAATAAAAACAACAAATCCAAAAGAAAAAAAAGAAAGTAAACATTTTGATAATGTTGAGATAGACGAAGCTGAGTTACTCTGCCTTACTCGTAAGATCAAGATCAAAGATCAACTCAATCAGAGTTAAGGCTTAGGGTAGAGTTGCAATAATTTATACGTGGGATAATTTATGCCTCGGAAATCGTTGACCACGTAGTTTACCTTTGATATTCAGGGACTAAAAGAGTCATTGGGTGCCTAGTCAGGACTGTACGGAGGATGTCTCAATTCGATGTTGAAAAATTAACCTGTTTGAGGAGGTGTGTGAGAGCTCTCATTGTCATGATGGGGAATGATTCGTCTTTGGCTGTTGGTCTTATAAAATTTTACCTAAGACTTCCGGCTAACAAATGCGGGTGCATCACTCAGAATTGACCGTCTTACGTTGCCCAAGCGGAACAGTGGCCACATGATCTATTCGGCCGAAGAACGAGGCTTCGCTGTGCTTCTTCCACGAACAATTTGGCTCGTCTTGGAATGCCCATACGGTCGATTGCTGTTTTGTTTTCGGCTCATATGCATATATCCATGAGAAAACTTAAGAGTTCCTGAAAAATCGAATGTATTTAAGTGGAACTAATGAGCCAGGATGGCTCTATCTTAAGATATGTCACTTGACGATCTGGCATTACCAGTTCACACGCTGCGTTGGCACAACAACCGATTTTGAACGACCTTCATGGAATTCATGGGCGACCGAACTGCGAACACGATTGATTTCACTAAAGCAGCGATATACTGCGGTTTTCGACAGTGCTTTATCGCTTTACAGAGAACTGAGTTCATCGACACATTCTTGTTGAGATAATCCCCGTCAAAAGTTGTGGAAAATAATCCAACAAAAGCTTCTATTGAAATTTCAATTTTTTGGCCAAATTAATTTTCTTAGCTCACTGTAAACAAACCAAATAGCACTTGTACATCAAAACGGTGTGAGTTAATGCTAAAAAAGTTCAAATTTTATTATGGTGTTGCCAGATTTAAGCTATTGACATTAGTGTTGCCATTTCTCGGAGCCGTAGCCACAGGATAACTAACTTTAAACGCGCTCCAAAGCTTTTGAATTCACAAGTGGTTCCAGCATTGATTACGGTTGGAAGGAAGTAATGCTTACCAAGAATCCTAAGAAGATGGCTTTGTAGCAGAATAACGCGAAACAGTCAAACAGGATTGCCGAGCCCACAGATTTTCTTTAGTAGATCCGTAAAATTGAGAGCATTTGCTTCAAAGTTAACTAAGAACAAATGTTAACAACAGTATGAACATTGCTGTTCCTTTGAAGCGGTTGCTTTTATATATTCGTTGTCGAATATCGTCGAAAATTTTAAGAGAGGCAAATTGCTCGTTTTTGGACACAGAAGAAAAGTAGTTAGTGGTCTTCCAATAGTGTATATTGCAGAGGCTATTATTACTTTGACATGATATTTGTAACACATCGAAAGAAGCATCTCCGAAGTACTATATTCCCGATTAGCAAGACAAGCCGTGTCGATATAGTCATGTCCATCTGTATGTTTCCATGCGAGCTACTTTCTCAAGTATTCAAACTATCGACTACAAATTTTCACCATAGTCCTGGGTAAAGATCGTCAAAATCGCACCACTATATCGTATAGCTCTCATATAACAGATCGATTCTGAAAGAAATCTTAGCATGCGATAGATGGAGCTAATGACTGGTTAAGGAGAACTCACGATAATGAATGATTACTTGATATGAACTACTTTTTGTTTCTTATTGGAATTGAACCAAATTTGGTAGTCATATTTCATTGCAAAAGGAATTCTGTAAGGTTATGTAAGCCTCGGTCTTCCAAAGTCTTTCTTATTTTGTTGTTCTGTTGTCATACAGTAAACTGCTGCCCTAGTTACATGGTCCTTTGGTCCCCTTATACAATTTAAGTTAGGCGAAAAACAGTCAAACATGAACAGTGTTAAGATATTAGATGAGAAAAGAAAGGTGGTACAGATCTGTATGAGAATAGGCGTATATAATCATCAGTGATGAATATTATTTGGAGCTCTCTTTTGTCTGTTTGTAGTTCATTGAAGTTCATTTAAGAATCTTCCCAACAAAGGGTCCTTCGGGTAGGACAGAATGGCTAATTTGCCACTGTCAGAAGAACTATTTTGGGGCAAAAGCAAACATGAGCCTCATCACTATTAAATGTAAGATTCCCAAACGGAGCCATGATATTTGAAATAACTTAAAGTCTATGAATAATCATTTAGCAAACTTAACTAAGCATAAATGGCAATAGCTTAGCCAGATCTGATCAATTTACGATAGATTAATCATAATCGGAATCTTTAAAACAGAGATGGCTGAATTCTATTCCGAATCCTATTCCGCGGTATAAAACAGACCATGGATAACTTACATCTAGCTTACAAAGCCATCAAATATCACACATGTTTATTATATGCATTTATGGATTCCCATCATTATGTCAACATATCCAAAACAACACTCCACACATAAATCAATATGCAATATTTATCAAAACATCAACAATTCGAATTCGCCTCAAAAACAAATGCAATATATGCATGTACCTTTCCTATGCCTCAGATAGTCACGCCTCCCGATGTTTTCCAAACAAACAATGCCCAAAATGCAAAGCGTATTCAAAAAGATAAAAGCAGACAGAATTGTTATAAAAAAAAAAAGGAAAACAAGCAAAAACAAAAGCAAAGAACTCAAAAGCTGCAGCAACAGCGGGTGGGCGGAGGCGGTCGGTATGTACATAGAAGAGATTGAGGAGCGCAGAGAATGAACGAACAATTTCGACGAGGCAAAGCCAATGCAGGTGAAATGCAGTTGGCAAACAATTTTTGGCAGTCACTGTTAGCATGCAGCAGTGCAGTGTTATTGCTCTGCCATTCTGCACAATGGGCAATAAATTGAAAAACGTACATATTATATTATAAGGATTTTCCAGAAGTTAATGCGATTTATTTGATTGATGCCCTGCGTCTGCGTCTGCCTCGGCCTCTGCCCTTGTCATTGCGATGCGATTGCGATTGCGATTGCGATTGCTATTGGCCTCTGCGTTAATGATAAACAACCAATTCGTAATATTTTCATTGATTTTCAGTGCAATTGAATTGCCTTACATGAGGCATGGAAGCAGAAGCAATGAAATGGTTTTATTTATATGGGCAAGTAAGGCGTGACGAACGCTACATTCATTGGATTGAAATCTTAATGCTTTGGGGTCTTCTAAATGAGATACAGTCGACTTATAGACTGTGTTTTATAGGGATTAAGAAGTACTTTTAGAGGACATTACAAATAATAATAAAAAGGCTCAGCTGCACAAATTCCAACTTAAAATCAAATTGGGGGAAGAAAGTTGATATGGAAATCCCTTTTATTGGCGTTTGTTAAACTGTCCCATATAATAAATTTGTAAATAATTCACTTAACATGAAAGCTAATCTTTAATCGTTCGTGTTTTCGTGAAAGCGAAAAGTGCAAAGAGCAATTTTGTTTTCCGTTTCCGCGTTTCATATGGCACGTTATACGCAAGCTCTTCTCAGCCCGTTGGGCGGAAGGCGGTTGCTTTGATCATGGTCTTTGATCAAGCTCTGTAGTTTTATGTCGCGCGGGGTTACTTTAACATACTGTGGTATAATTTGGTAAGCCTGTCAATGGGGTCAAGGATAGATTCATTGAAAAAGTGATCTTATCATTTAAATTCTTTGAAAGCATCTGGAGAAGTTATAAAAATGGGACCCATGCACACCCGATTGAAAACTTTAAGACTATGATTATGATTTAAGAACCTCGGAGATCGTTTTAAGAAGTTAGCCTAACCATTCAGCGATCTAGCCAGATCTTTTTTTAACCTACTTAGTCAGTAGTCCACAAAATGTACTTATAAAATCCATATCCATATACTCTTGAAATTTGACCATCTTCATGATTACAAGAACAATGCAAATGGCAAATAGATTACAAACGTAGCAAGAGTAGAAATATGTGATGCCACAGAAAACTCTTTAGATTCTTTCATTTTCATTTTGTCATTCCACTTTATTTCCACTTTAATTCCACTTTAATTCCACTTTAATTCCACTTTAATTCCACTTTAATTCCACTTTAATTCCACTTTAATTCCACTTTAATTCCTCTTTAATTCCACTTTAAGATGTAGCAAATGTTGAACTGCCGATGGATTCAAATCTCAGAAATCAGACGGCTGTAAAATGGAAATCAATTTTCGTACTAAGACGCACAAATGTACTTATACATTCATTCATTCACATTTACAAGTCTCTAGAGATGCATCTAAGTATTGAATTGCTTAAACAATCATTTCTCCACATCACACAACTCCACATAGCTCCTAATTCAACTAGCCGCCTTAAACTATAAATCTTTTCAATTGCTTTAAGGCAAGTAAAAGCAAATGTGTGAATGTGTTTTTCTATTTTATGTGGTATTTTGTGTTCATTGATAAACTTTGACAAATAGTTTATTCGTATATTATTTATAATATTATGCAAAATTGTCAATTTTTTTGTCTTAGTCGATCCTTGGCCAATGTGAAGAAGCATCCTGCTGTTGAAGCGGCTGCTACTTTTAGCTCTTTTTTTGCCTTTGGGCTGCCTTGCTATGCGGCCATCGTCATGCGAACATTGTTGCCGATGGCTACAAAATTGGGTTCTGGTTACGTGTGTGTCTGTGTGTTTGTGTTTGTCTGCATGTGTGTGTGCGTGTGTGTGCGTGTGAGTAGCTGGACGGCCATTAAGTTTTTGCTGGTGCTGTGTGCTGTAACTGTTACTGTTACTACTGTTGTGGGTTTATATATATTTTTCGACAGTCGGACCTGCCACAATTTATTCAGTTCATATATATTGCATATGTGTCTGTGTGTGTGTGTCCCTCTCTCTCTCTCTCTCTCTCCCTATTTCTTTCGCTCACTTTGCGTATGTGTGTGTGGGTGTGTAAAGTGGCTCTTTTAATTGTCTTTCAATGCCAAACTGTAATAAATCTGTGCACCCAAAATATACACACACACACACACACACACCCATGCATGCATATGTTTATTCAAGTGTATGTATGTATTCACATTCATATATTGAGTGAGAGATGCATACATATATATATTTGTCATCAATCGGCAGGTCCTCCCGCCTGCCTGATTGTCCTCGTGTGAAATGAAAGAATTCTACAAAAATATGCAAATTCCTTATTGGGTCGGGTCGGGTCGCTCGATTATGATGAAACGCAAATTTGTTTGCTTTTGCCGAAAGCACAATGATATTTTGGTCAAAAGTGGAAAGCACACAAAGATGCCTTGCCAGTGTGTGTGTTCCTGTATATGAACTGAAGGACACACACTTAAGTACAAACCCCAACATTTGTATGCACATTAGACTACTCCTGAGAAATACTTAGATGGCAAAGTTGAACTAATGAAAGTTGGTATTTCGTTTGAGAAAAAGATAAGAAAAGTGGATGGAGTTGTATTGCTTTTCCTTGTATAATTATTTATATCATATAAGGAGTTTTCTAGAAAGAAAAGGAAACTTTATGAAAGTTTTCCAAAGACCAGAGCTATGAAGTAATTTCAATAGAAAATGTGAATATGCCCATTTTCGGGCTCATCTAATTTAGTTGAAGAGGAAACGTTTGAGTCGTTGATATGGTTTTTGGTCTGCTGGCTTTATTAGATTGTTCAATTTCCAGGAAAAAGGATTGCTTGAACCATCAAATAAAAGTCATGGTCGAAATTAATGGTTGACCCAGAAGCAGACAGCTGCCTGCGCCTAAGTTTTATTTGCTATTTTGCCAGAAAAGTCTCGGGTTGAACTGGGACTCTAGGACAATGCCAACGAATTGCAAAGGGTTTGCATAACAAACAACGAAATAAAATAACAAGCAGCCCATTTAAGGATCCATCAGGAGTGCGCTACCTTTTTTAAGAAATCGAATAAATAAAATATCAAATGAAAATCAGAGAAAATTTAGTTTCTACTTGATCAAAGGCACAGAAGCAACCACTAATTTTAGCAAATCTACTGGCCGAGATAATATTTGGGACCTAGTCAGGCAAGCCATGATTACATAAAGCCACATTACATAGTGGTTCAGCATTTGTCAAGATTTTTTGTGGACGGGTGACGCGCCAGACGAAACCATTATCTCAAGCAATCTGAACTCTAGAGAAAGGGAGAGCAAAGAAGAGATATTGGATTAAAAAGAAGTTATGTATAGAAGAGGTTTTACGAGTACCAAATTCGGCTTGTAACCATCTAAGGGGACCCTTCGTCTGCTGGTTGAATCTGATTAAGATCGGACAACTATATCATATAGCTACCATATAACTGATTGTTCCGGAATGAACATTTAGTAGAATAATCTTTTTGTTTTTCATCAAAATCAAACCGAATTTGATTTGTAACCATCTAAGGGGGCCCTAAGTCTACGCTTCAAAACCATTCCGTTGATGTCCTTAAAGGATCAATAAGTTTATAGTAGAGTAGCAAACAAAGTAGGAGCGCATTGTGTCAAAATACCTGAAAATATATCATGATGGAAAATCCACTAGCATTTGAATAGCAATATTTATTCTATTTGAGGAACAATAGATTTTCAACTGATTTTGAGGATAAATTGCACCTCAAGTCTGAAAAAACCAGCTTAAGCGCGGAAAATGCTCTTTCGAGAGACACTTGGCTTGCACTCACACAATGAGTTACTTTTGCAAATTTATATATGCCGTTTTGTCTTTCCAGTGCTTCATAATGTTTTCACTAATATCAAATGTTTAGCAAAGTATTCGCTAATTTCCCTCATCGCCAATATCAGTTCAGGATCATCGTCATCATCTGACTCCTCCATTTCCACAAAACACCTCAATTGAATTGAGATGCTCTTTTAGCCCAGCGTTTTTGGACGTATCGCAAGCCAGACTTGTCGGTGGACTTGAAATTTGTGGCGAAATCAGGTCCGCTTTAAGTCGGTCCTCTTGATAAAATAAAATATATTTTAAAATAAAAAAAAAACTATCCTTTCATTAACGCTCAGTATTTTCCGGATAATCTGTGCTAATTGGTTTCTGGCATATATAAGTTAAATCTAGCTTTTTGAGCAGCACTCTGCCATTGCGAGGATCCATATAAATTGCGCAGAGAACAGATTCATTTGTCGTGAGAAATTCTTCTCGACTCTTTAGGCATTTGGAGATCCTCACTATGATAGTTTTTCATAGATTCTGTTGTTAGTTTTGGCTCAAACCAAAGCTTATAAAAGTCATAGAAAATAAAACTGCTCCTCTTGCAATTTTTGTGTTGCTACAAAAATTGATTTCAACAGAGCCACGAGCAACTAAATTTCCTTCCCACTGAGAATTTGTCAGCTTAAAAGTTGCATGTAAGTGTTTTCCGAAAACTCCCTATACACACACACACACATACACATTCTTTAACATACTGGGGAGACCGACGAGCGGCTGGGGTAAGTCCTTCTTACAAATTTCTAGCCAGTGAAAATATTAAAACCAATTTAGACATTTATTTATTTGATGTTTATTTCTTTGGAATTTACTTGTAATTCGGAGTTCTTAACGTTTTTGCTTCCCTCGTTTTATACTATAAAAAATCCTTGAATGAGAAAGTCCTTGTAAGGAATAAATGCTCTGCATCAGCGACATCTTCAGTCATTTGTATTGGTAGAATAGCAAAAGAGTTCAATCGCCTTTAATAAATATTTCCACCATTATCAGAAGTGACTGAATACATTTGCTGTTTGGAAATCGGAAACTCTTCCAATATATTTTCAATTTCCATGCTTCAATTAAGTCAAGTGCAGCTCAATTATGGCCACTGTTTTAATTTCCATGCAGTGGTCACGATAATATTGGGCATTAACTCCCATTATTCCCCTGTGATGCCCCGAAGCAATATCAATCTGCAAGGCAATTGTAAATTTGTGTTTTTCTCTGCGGGCTCGATTAAATTATTTTGTTCCGCCTCATTTTTGTAGGTCTCGCTGTGACACTCCTGCAAGGGATTCTTTAAGTCACCTTTTAAAGAAATGTTTACAAATTTTGCACTTTGATATATTTTGTTTCGATTGGAAAATAAAAGAAATTTCTCACAATTAAATCACGTTTCGTTTCATAGCGTTACTCTGATGTATCAATAATCTATAACCGCCGCTGTCTCTGTCTAGTGCAGAGGATTCTCAACAGATAGATAGATTACTTTGTCCAATTGAGAAACAAGGAAGAGTTTTACTAATTAGTCATTGTTAGAGGATGAATGTGAATGTGAAAACTTTTAGCTAGGAGAATCGTGAGTATTCTGGAGTGAGATCGATATTCCCAGCCATTTATTTGGTAATGAGATAGAGAAAGCAATCATCCAATTACAAATCCGCTTCTTTCCTCTAACCAATTAGCTATGCCATCCCCATAGCCCTATACCGTACACTTTAAGCAACTTTTGAAATTTTAATTTGAAAAAGTTCTCAATAATTTCCAAACATATCCGTGAACATGCATAGATATGCATATTGATAAGTTTATCCCAAATATTTATCTGCGGCTTTGATTTTTGGCTACAATACTCAATGCTAATGCCAGCTCATGCTCATTATGGAGAGCCAGTCAAATTGCCGCAAAGACCCCTCTCCAATCCCTCCACCAAACCCACCAAAGGGAGGCCCCCTACTCTAACACACAAATAATCAAAATTTATTGTTCAAATTAGTGCAAATATTTCATTGCTAACTGCCTGTGGTGGCGCTCGGAATGAGCGGTTTTGCCTGCGCTTGGGCCTGGTTGTGAGTTTAAAGTATGTTGCTGGCTGGCCGGATGGATGGGGGGGGGGGGATGTTGCATGGCCTGCAGACTGTGGGCTACAGACGGGTTACTCTAGCAATTTGCATTGCAGAATTGCAATTAGAAATTTCTGACATTAATAAGCAGCAATTCCAGCACATGACATGAGCAGCTTCGAAATCCACAGCCAGACCAATGCCAAGACCAAGGCAGCAGGATTACTTGATGCTGATGTTTGTAGCATATCCTCTTGCCTCCCGCCTCCTCCTTAGACTCCATCCAAACACATACAAGTTTCGCCAAAAATGTTGCAATTAGTGAGCGGATGACGAGTATGCATGCTGCTGATGTATTTAGAAACTGCTGCTGCTGACAGCCCAATGAAAACAGTTACAAATATAAGTCGAGCCAGGCAGGCGCAACTTTTCTCCTTTGGCCGAGACTGAAAATGAAACGGAAACGGAACAGTGGAAAGGCGTCGCCCAAAAAGCAGTTTAAAGCCATAACTGAAACACAACTGAAACTTTGTGTGCCTGTGAGTGTGAGTGAAGGCGGAGGAGAATCTGAAATTAAATTTGCTTGCCATCATATGATGATTATGCTAGAAAAACGTTGCCATGGCAGCGCAGACTTAAAACCTATTGACAATCATCACCTGATGCCTGAAAGTGGGCTGGGACGGGGCCCAGCTAAGACAGAGGCTTAACTTTGCCCAAATGCAAGCTAAATCCAAAAGTTTCAATTAACATGGTGAAGCCCCTAGCTGTGGCGTTGGGCTGCTCAAGAGGCAATTGTCAGCGGGTGGTATATAGAAGGGGGTGGCGGGGGAGTTGTAAGGGATTCCGCGTAGCCGTTGTTGTAAAACCAGGCATTGCTTGGTTTAAGCTGTTTTTCAGCTCAGAGTTGACTTTAAGCAGTTAAATACTTAAATAACAGCTGGAACTTAACGTATTGGGAAAGGATTAGAATTTGAACAGGTTAATCAATGAGAATATCCTCCATAAACCTGGTTAGGTATTAGAATTGTGAGCTGATATTTAACAACCTTGAGCTTGGAGCTTAAAGTTGTCGCAGGAAGAAGGAAGCGTTTCTGACCCCAGAAAGTGTATATACTCTTGACCGGCATGACAAGCCGAGTCGACATGCCCTGTACGTCCGTCCGTCTTTCTTCCGACCGTCTGTCCGACCGGATGTATGCTAATCTTTGTATGCTATAAGAAATATAGACTTCAAAATTGCATTTCTTATTTTCTATAAATTTGTACTGAGATCAAGTTGATTTTATTTGGTGACTTTGGTGATTTTATTTCATAGCCGTTTTGTTTTTCATTTTAATTTAGTTGGAGTTAAATCATCAACTGATCAAATTTGATACGGATCGAGTAACTATATTATATAGCACCCATAGAAGGCAGTTTTTCGGATTAACCGCAAGATGTTTGGTTTTCATTGTATATTCTATATTCATATATATCCTTCATATCATTCACAAAATTAAGTTTGTAAGGAAGCTTGCAACGCATGGAAGGAAGCGTATATATATTCTTGATCAGCATGACCAGGGGAATTGATATAACCATGTCCGTCTGTCCGACTGTTTCAACAAAGATCTCAGAAGTGTTAAAAGCTGAATTTTTTACCAGATGCTTCCTTTGTCCGCATGCTGATTAAGTTCCAGCATTATCCAGACATTTTAAGCTGCCCTACGTCAGTTGATAAAGTTTTAATCTGAACGGACTCCTATATCAAAAGGCATCCTATATCATAAGGCACCCAGAATAAACACTCGGTAGGAGAAGTTTGTTTCTTTTCATTGGAATCAATCCAAATTTGGCTTGCATCCATTTTGGGCATTCCCAAGGGCGTTGACCGAATTTGATCAGGATCGATCTGTTATATAATACATCAGCTTACTAGGAAGAGGGTGTTTAACAGCAAGTTTTACTTGTTTAACATATATAAGAATGCTGTCTAGCCCGGAGTAAGTTGCTACATCTTCAGTATATCGATTAATATATATCGATAACTCAATTGATCAATATGAGCTCAATATATCGATAGGCATTTATCGATGTCTCAATATATCGATATACTCATGTCGATATATCAATATATCGCTATCAATATATAGATATATCAATATATCGCTTTTAATATATCGAAAACTTGATATATCGATATACATATATCGACTGTTTACAATATATTGATGTATATTTGGCAAGAATTGAGATATGACAATTCTATAAAAAGCGGCGCTGCACTTTCCGCCGATTTTAAAGATCAAATGATACTTTGATGTCGATAACATACATATCTAAAATCATTCGTGGGCCTTAAATAGGTGCCCATATATGACAATTTTCATTGTTGATTTATTGAGTTAGCCGTGCCACGCCAGTTTTCCAAAACGATGTATAGCCATTGACATTCCCCTGGCTTATACCTTATACAGTTATATACATAGGGTAATCTTAGGGTAACCTGCCTAAAAGGGCCTTCTGGTCTTTGTATTGCACTTAAATAAACTCGAATTTCTTATAAAATGTTGGGAATTATTGTTTTCAAATTCAGTTTCAAGATTTGACCTAAGAATATACATACCTAAAGTAAAGTGAAGTTAATTAAAAGCTTCTAAGATGACAATGAGATTTAGACAAAGGAGACAAAGATTGAAGCAAGGGCAATGCTTAGGGCTGTTATTCCACAAAAACGTATATTAACTAGCTTACACATTTATGCGTTAAATTGACTATCTTTCGATTTGTACCATCTTTTGTCTTTGGTTCATGGTCTATCTGTCCAGCTTTGTCAGCTAGGACATCTCAGAAGTGGTATCTATTATGGCTGCACACTGTTTGTACTTCCAGGCAATCAAATCAGATTGAAACTTTTTAAAGATAACTTACTATAGACCATTTTCAAGGATATTTTGCCCTACTCTCATAAAACAATAATTTTGGGGCCGCTTTTCAAACAAGTTTGAGTTGACTTCAAATTGGTTGGAATTCGAGAAGTAAAGCCATTTCAATTGCTTTGCACGTTTTACAACCAAATCTCAAATCTACCCCAAAACTCGCACTCATGTTTTTGTTAATCACTTTCGAAGGTCGCTGCTGGCCTCCTTCTTGGCCCTGCCTTGGACAATTTACCTGGCTTATACAATATGTATGGCCTTATATCGTATATATAAATATATATACCCATGTATTATATGCATTAAATTCAATTCAATTGAAACGCAACGCAGCAGCTCCTAATCACAAGCTCGAGGAGCATAAGACTAAGACTATGGCAACAGCAATGGCGGCATTGCCGCCAATTTTATGGCCTTTTGGCAAACGGCGCCATTTTGGCCCGTGCCATATATAAAGGAGAAGCACCAGCAGCAGCAGCAGTAGCAGAAGTAGCAGAAGCAGCAACCAAGGAAGGGCCAAATCAAAGACCCAGGAAAGCGAAGAGCCGCCTGTGGCCCCTGTAACTGTGCCGCAACAGCTGCTGCCCAGATTTGGGTATCCAGCTTCCAGCTTACCTCAACCTCAACCTCAACCTGTGCCTCAGACAGTTACCAAAATAAAAAGCAAAGTTAACAAGTTGTTGCCTTTTGTGTTATATATACAAGTACTTATATACATTTCAACGAGATGTGCCAGATGTGAAAAGACGTGGCAAGAAGTGCCACAACGCGGTGTGCCCATGACTGTGTGCTAGGGCCGGGGAGGCGCTCTGTTGTCTTGTGGATGTGGGGGTATGAGTAGATTGTTGAATTTTTATGCCCACCCAAAGCCAGAGACAGCGCCAGAGCGATAAGTACCTTCGATTTGTGGCGTGTACTTCGTATTTGTATGCAACAATATCGTGTATCAAACATCCAGTCATCCAGTCATCCAGTCCCTCAAAGGCATATTAAACTGACAGTGGGTGAAGGAGAGCACTGGGTGAAAATGAAGATGACAAGGCAGACTGAAAAGTATATTGTAACTCGAAGGAAAATGCTAGTCAAAAGTCGAATAAGATTGGGATGGTAGTTGTACTATAGACATGCATGTGATAAGGAATGATGTTGTTGAGATGCGTTTACTGTGGTGGTGGTGGTTCTATCAAGATTGAGGTTAAGCGGTCTGAAATTGTGACCAAATGTTGGTTAAACTGTGACCAAATACTTCTGAATATAAGTCTAAGTGCTTATGAGAATGTGACCAAAATGTTTTCGAAATGTTTCTTAAACGATTGGCTTCGTCTTTGGTGTGATCCCAGAACGTAACTATAATGTACCCAAAGTGTCCGAGATGTGGAGATTTTTCGAGAATTATCTTTGTGTACTGGTTAACTGGAGAACAACGCAGGGGCTAAAGATCAGCGCCTTTACCGCATCGCATCGATCCTCGTTGGTTTTCATTATATGTGGCAAACCAAAGACAATGAAAAATGCCATCTCATCGGCCAGCTCATTATTCTTGCAGTTATTTAAAGCGACGCAATTCCGGCGGCCATAGGATTGTGCCGTCTTTCCCCTTCTTACTTATTACTTTTCAAACATCCCTCGTATATACCCTGATTTTTCATTTAATTTCCCCCTTCACTGGTCAACAAGCAAATTTTCAACCGCTCATCTTTATATTTTGATTTTCGTTTGCTTTATTTTACTCGTACTCCATATAGAGTCAACGGGTATATTATATTCGTGAACAGGCGAAATTGTTGACAGATTTAGTTAAGACTCAGCTTACATATGTATAATATTCCAGATATTCCAGATTTCAGTTAAGATCGGATAAGAATTGTAGACAAAATCGCTTAAAAATGGCTTAAGCAGAGACATACACATATTATGTTGCTTTGTAAACATGTTGCAGGATGCTTGCAAACATGTTGCAGCATGCAACAAGCAACTGTTAGTTACATTGTATAGTTGCTGTTAAGTTAATGGTACAATAACTAACGCTCAATCAATGGCTTCTTCACAAAGAGTAGTCTGAGTAGGAGTATCTTATAGCCGGAGCTCGACTACAGCGTTCCTACTTTGGTTTTGTTTTGTTTTGCGGCGTCGCTGTTCAGCTAAATTTGTTAACCTTTTGCTCCCTTTGTGTTATCCTAAATCAACAATGCCGGCAACAAGGTCTAAGGAGCGTTCAATTGTGCCAATTGCCTGCCGCTCGTCAGTTAATCAAAGTAAAAACCCCAAGCTTCAATCCAACTCCAACCCAAACCCCAACCCCAACCCCCCCAGCCAGCAAACCCCGAAAAAATAACAAAGCCTTGGCCCTGGCAAAAGTAAACGCCGCAAGAAGACATCAACATGAAGACGAAGCAGCAACAGCAAACCAGGAAAGGCAGCAACAGCAACGGCAACAGCAATAGCAATAGCAATAGCAAGAGCAAGAGCAAGAGCAAGAGCAGGATCAGGACATGCTGCCCATTTCCGTTTCTGGTTATGGATGGTGATGCGCCGAAAGGCGCTGGTAGTGCTGTTGCTGGCGTTGAGCCAAAAACTTTCGGCAATAGAAAACGTCGAAAATTTTTGTGCTTTTCTTTTTTTTTTTTTGCATTTTGCCAGCGATTTGCTTTTGCTTACTGCCACTTGCTCCCCTGCCGTCTCCGTCTCCGTCTCCGGTCAGTGTTGAGAGTCAGAGTCTCGACCATATTTTAGCGCATCGATGGCGAAATATTTTTCAATTTTTCAACACATTTGGCTGGCAGCAGCAAAATGCTGCTCATATTTTCACAAGCTGTCAACATATATCTTGTGAGCGGGCCGGTGGGACGAGGGCTGGGTGGGGTACTCCTAGCTGCTGCTACTGCTGCTGCTGCTGCTGCTGCTGCTGCGTGTGCATTTCTGACTATGTTGCAAACAATAACAACAACAACAAGAACTACAAATGACGACAAACAACACTTGCAAAAGTGCCGCCCACTCCACGCCCTTTTTGCGAGCGCTGATTGACAAAGCAACAGCCCTGCTAGGCAAAAGGCAGCGGGCCGAAGGGTAAGCGTCAGGGGAAACCAGCGAGGTGAGGTAGGTGAACGAAATGTGTGCGATGTGGCGTTGTTGTTCAGGCTGGGGCGTAAGGACGTGCCAGGAGTACAAGTACAGTCAACATCAAACAACATGGCATAAAAATCAACGCAAGTGCCGACGCGACGAGAAGCGCTGAACTGAACTCGCTGGCTCGTAAATGGGCAAAACACTTTTACAAAGTGCAAGCTGAAGCACACACACACACATATACACACATCCATGGATATACTCACGTATATCCAGCAGTTTATGCGTTAGATAAGCGTGTGTACGTGCTAAGCAGTTTACATAGAATCATATACACACTCGGTTGGGTATAACCAATTTGTTGGGATATAAATTATAGGATCTGCTACGAGTAAATGTTCTTTTGCCAAGGCTTTGATTTCGGTTTAGGTTTAGAGATGCATGGAATCGCCGCTACGCCTCAATTTTTTTCATTGAATATCATTTTGGGATACAAGAGCAAATCGGATGGTTTTCCAACCTGAGAAAAGACAACATAGAGTTGTCCATGTGAGAAGCAAGCATTTCCCTGTGTCTTACTTTTCAGCATAAGAAATACAAGTTGCACCGGAAACTTGACTCTTGACCCTTCCATTTACTTTACTTTTGTTGAAGCTCTTTTTATAACATTCCCAAAAAGTATGTTAATATTGTCGGGAAGTGAGCAACGCATAGAAGGAAGCATTTCCGACTATGTAAAGTATATATATATTCGTGATCAGCATGACAAGGGCAATCGATATAGCCATGTCTGTTTCAACACAAAGATCTCAGAAGTCTTAAAAGCTACAGAGCTGAACTGTTTACCAGATGCTTCTTTTGTCTGCAAGTTGGTTAAGTTCGAGTTTTATCCAGATCAAACAACTATATCATATAGCTACCATATAACCGATTGTTCCGGAATGAACTTTTAGAGGCATAATTTTTCTGTTTTTCATCGAAATCAAACCAAATTCGGTTTGCACCCATTTGAGGAGACCCTAGGTCCTCTGGCCTGTTCTGATCAAGATCGGATAACTATATCATATAGCTTCCCTATGAATGATGGATAGATCAGTTATATATTTACAATGTGAATGGCATATAAGCGTCGGCAAGCCGAAACTAGCCTTCTTTTCTTCGTATTCTAGTAGAGTAAACGATTATATTGTACTCCGTTTCCGAACCCATAAAGTATATATATTCTTGATCAGCATCAACAGGAGAGTTTATCTATCAGTTAGTCTGTCCAGCTGTCCGTTCTTATAGGTGGCTTATAGATCCCTTTCCTTGTTAAGTTTTTGCTTTTGACTCAGTCAACGAACAAAATCAAAGGAAAATACCAAAATTGTAGATTCCTCATTTGTTCATTGATATAGCAGGTCGCTGTCGCTTGACATTTGCTGCGGCTGTGGCAAAAAGGGTTTTTAACCTACTCAAGCAGTGGTCATAAGAGCGGATTAGGTCTATCACAAACTGTTGCATACTTTTCAGTATGTGGAATATTGAATAAATGCTGAGTACGAGTATCTTATAGCGTTCTTACTTCTATCTATAGAACTTCCAAAAGCAGAGTTCGCAGCGCAGACAGACTTCGTTAGGTTGTCATGCGAATGAGTAAGAATCCGTGTGTAAGTGTAAGAATCCAGTTCTGATCAGCCTCAGGGGGCTATGTGTGACGAACGCTATAGTAGAGATGTTTCATGAGGGTAACAGAATTTTCTATTGAATGGGAATTAAGACCATTCATTCTGCATGAATGTTGTTGAATGGTTCTCATACCTCGTATGAATACATGAACAGTCGAGAATGAGTGTATCCATGTGGGGCTCTATAACGAGTTAAGCAACGTTAAATAATCAAACGACTGTCATATGATAGAGAATAGGAATGTTTTTAACACTTTATCCAAAATAGCATACATATTTCCCTACTTCATTTCTACCGGAATTTCTCATATAAAAAACACGTAAAAAGTATCAGAATGCAACAATGAACACAAAGGATTTACTGAAACCTCTGTTTTCCATCTCTCTCTCTCGCATCCGAATCATCAGCCGAATGGCCACATCTATATTAGAAACGATTCTCTTCAATATTGGAAATCCTGGTTTGCTAGTGCTGGTCCATCGTCTTTATGGTTTCCACTTTATGTTTGTATTTACAAAATTGCTGCAATTCAAATCACATTTCGATTTATCGCATAAACTTGATGGCAAAATTCTGACTTGCTGCGTTTGAACTTGGTTAGCGTTGCACTTGTATGTGTGAACAATGAACTAACTGTATTTGTACATACGTTTGTTAACTCAATGGCGTCACACTTAACACTCATGCAGGCCCGACCCACTCTGCGCCCCCTCCCTTTAACCTACCCTGACCTGCCTCACGCCGTACGACGATTAACGTGACTTTGAACGTTCGCGCGTTTTCCGCGCGATTTGATGGCGCTTTTGGCCGCATTTGATTGCCGGGCGCCCCGGCAATTAAAGTGACCTCGTAAAGCAACATACTGACATTGAGTGGTATGCAGGGTGCAGGGTGCAGGGTGCAGGGTGCAGGGTGCAGGGTGCAGGGTGCAGGGTGCAGGGTACTGGGTGCTGGGTGCTGGGCAATTTCGCTGTCCATCTGCCAGACAGCTAGATTGCCATTTTCAGTTTCAGTTCGTGTCACGCACACACGCACACGCACACAAGTCAACTCTGGCAGACTGAGAGATGGAAATGATTTCTGTTGTTAATGATGATGATGATGATGATGTGAGTGTGCTTGATTTCAATTTCGTTTGGTTGGGTTTGGTTAGGTTATTGCTTTGACCAGCTTGGCCACAAAAAATAATAAGCCTAACCAAGCCGAATGGACCTGAGCAGAGAGGCATAAAACAAGGACACGGCTCCATATTCAAGTACAGCTAGCTAGCTCTACAGCCACACATGCATGCCAAATGGTTAGGATTGGGGCGATGCTGGGCTGGATGAGCAGGAGCTGGAGCTGGAGCTGCTTCGTGCAATGGCATGTGAAAATGCGTTCAATTGAAACTGGGTTACGGCTTACGGGTTATAGCTTATGGGTTATATAGCTAATGGCGCAGATTGGATTTTTTCTTTTTGTTGTTTTTTTTTGGGAGGCGGAGGAGAGGTGGATAATGTTTCTGGGATTGCGTATGCAATGGCCATGATGTGAGACTGAAACGTGTAGAGAGTTTTTGGGTGCAAGGACGAGTGTGAGAAAATATGAATGTGAATGTGGATGACAATGGACCTGTTGTTGGACAGGCCTAATTCTTATAGATGAGGATGATAGTTTATAGTGATGACGATGCTGAAAGATCTGTTGTCGTTGGGTTAGCATATTGACTAATTGATAGACATACACAGATAAAAATGAAATTCAAATGTCTGAAAGTAAACCTTACCAAGAACTGTGAACTCTCCTCTCATTTATCGCAGTTTACTTTTGCTCTCTGTTAATTATGATTTCAGCTCTTGGCCTGGCAACTGCTGTAACTTAAAGTCTGAAGCTCTCTCTCTTTCTCTATTTATCCTTCTCTACTTGCAATCTCCTGCTTAGCACCATGATAGCTGCTACCAAATGGCCTCCTCCTTTCTCTCTGTGCATCTATGGCCATAACAGATGAAGTGGCTGGATTTCAAACTGGGTGACATTTTGATTGATTGCTAAATAATTTTAATTGCTTTTGTTAGCAAAGTGCTTTTAATTGATTGATTGGCTAATTGAATGTATAATTGAATAAGTGTAGCTCAATCAAGAGGCTCAAATTAGTGTTAGCCGAATCTGGCTTGTGGCTGCTGCTTCACTAAACTAAAATGATTGATTTGCTCTGTGGTAATTGTTTGATTGATTGTGATTGTGATTGCGATTGTGCGGGCACAAAATTCAATAATTTCCTTGAATTGCGCAATTGCGATTGACTAAAAGCGTATTGCCTGTGTGCCCGGGACAAATATTGAAAATGTATTTCAAATTCAATTCGCTTGATTGATGTGGCAGAAGAAAATATCAATTGTATGGTCGGTGGCAAATGCATAGATTGATTTATAGATTCATTGGCCTGTCATAATTCATTTTGAACAACGCCTTTCTACTATAAACTGACTTTTAAACGAAACATTTTGTGAGTGAAAAAGCCTCTCGAAATTTGTGAAATTAAGCAAAACTTAATCTTTTATTTACTTATTGACATTTGCCAATGGCTTTCAGGTCTGTTTTTGTTATATTTAACTAATATTCTAATTATATATCTGGTAATTATTATTATAGCAATTAAGAGCCATAACAATTGGCTCATTCAAAGAATATGCAGGCCGACGTATTCCAATGTGAAATGGGACCAAGTTCTGCAAGGCACGGAATGGTACGCCAAGAGAATTAGTGCGAGCAGTGCAGGACGATTTATAACGCCAGAAATAATGTCATTTATGAAGATGAGAGACGCAATTGTACTGCTGTCCTCTAACGCCGAGAAGTGGACCTATAAGGACCTATAAGGACATCTGGGCCTATAAGATGGAATGAAATATTCTTTGAACCCGCTCAAGTCCGCTGTATAACTCCATATAGAAGACGCGTATACAAGGATATTATGGTATAAGGATCCTTAAAGGCTGAGGAATGGCGCGTTGCAAGAGCCAACATGGCGTAAGCTTTGGGGATAATCTGAGATGCTCAACAGAAACAGGAACTTTGTGTCAAGGAAAACTCCGAGATCTTTCATTTCTGTGTTGCGAAGAAGCTCTTGATTCGATATACTATATAGGAAAACTAGAGGTAATGGATATGAAAATATTGTGCTAAATTTGGATCTCATATACATTTTTGTTCACGATTTTGTCTACAATCATTATCCGATCCTAATGAAATTTGGCAAATGGGTAGATTATGTGCTAATATGCATATGAACCGAGTTGTAACTAAATTGTAAGAGATATAAAGTCTTTATCGAGTTGCAAGGACGGGAGGAGGCAAAGGGAGACTACATACCAAATTTGGTGACCCTAGCTTTTATAGTGTGCGTGATCTAGGCGTTTATATAGATACGGTTTTCATCAATGGGAGGGAGAAGGAGACACAATTTGAGAACATGCTTGATCTGACGCTCTACAAAGAGAGTTGAAATACCAAATTCGGTAACTCTAGCTCTTATAGTCTCCGAGATTTGGGTTTTCATACGGACGGACACACGGACATGGCTAGATCGACTCGGCTGTTGATGCTGATCAAGAATATTTATACTTTATGGGATCATAGACGCTTCCTTCTGCCCGTTTCATACATTTACTCTGCTAGAGTACGAGTATAAACAGTTGGGATTGATCTCAAAATGTTCGCCTCGTCCCAATTGACTGCTGGCTCAAAGCTAAAGCTGGAAAACCTCTCAAAGAGGTTAAACAAAGTAGTAAAATTAACTGAAAATTTGCACTAAAAAATAAACACAAATAAATGGGAAGCGATTCTATTTAGCATTTTGGAAGTCGAAGTCAGCTTTTCTATTTTCTTTTTAGCTTCCATCATGATTCCTATGATTTCTGACATAAATGTCCATCCAACCTTTGTCAGCATTAAGCTTCGTGCTTCGCTTCGTCTAGATGTTGATAGGCCAAAGGAGGTAATTATGTTGTTAAGTTGACTGTAAATAATTGAGTGTTAGATAGCCTGATATGATGAATACAAAATCTGGAGGGTATGGTGAAAGGGGCAGGAAGTCGTAGCCCAGTTTAATCGATTTGGCTGTAATTAGTTGTGAGCCGGTGCGTTCTCATGGTAGAAGAGCACTTCCTTTTTCGATAAATGGAGTCATATTTCTGCAAACCGAGTAGAATCTGCCCATATAATATGGGATAGTAGAACCCTGTGACCGTTTTAACCTTCTCCAGGTAGATCCTACCTTGTGAATCATGGAAAAAGTTGGCCATCCAGCTTTCTAGCTGATAGAACAGTCTTCGCCTTCTTCGTAAAGTCAACTGTTTCCACTGTTGCAGAGTGTGTAACATTGGATCCATGTTTTATCGACGAAACTGTCACGAAACTTCTTCGGATTGCGTTTAAAAAGCTTGAAACACTGCTCTGAAGTGGTGTCATGGTTGCACTAGTTGTCCGGAGTCAGCAGATGCAGCACAAAACAAAACTATGAGTCCGATCCCGCTGAAATTTTCACGTCTACGAGAATGTATTATACGATAGTAAATTTTCCCTTGTGGCGGCTAATTACTTATCGGACCGCCGTTGTAACTCCCAACATAAGATTGGAGGAATCTTGACGGGTCTCCAAATAGACTCTCAGGCTTGCCAGTGCCAGTGCCTTTGGCAAATATTTGAACTTTTGTGATTGAATTTACAAACAGATTTTAGAATCATCCAAATGGTTTTGGCGTAGGCAGAAGATCTTTGATGAAGATTGTATCGTGGTGGATCTGTGTTGTCTGCTGCTGTTTTTCAGTGACATATTGCCCCAGTTATCAGCTCAAATGGACTTCTCATGCAGTTTGGAGATAAAAACAATTATATTTCCACTTACTAAGACCTTGAGTCAGTTGAGCAATAGCGTTAAAAAATAACAAAATAACAAAATAATTTGCCTGAGTTTCTTCAGTTTTCTTAGTAGGAAATATGTTAATGCTAAGAACGGGTAACTTATAGTCGGGCTATCGACTGCAGTCTGCTTACTTCTTTAAGGCCTAGCACCAGTTGGGTTCCCACTTACTTCTGCTTCTGGGAAATTGAAATTTCCACATTTAATTATTGAATTTTCCATGAAAATGCTTTCTAGCGTGAATATGGAGACGCACTTCACATTCATCTAGATTGTGGCTCACAAATGTGTATTAAAGGATTTGCAAACCAATAAGGACTTGACAAGCACATAATCGAGTGCATAAATATATAGACAAACATATATATGTTGAGGAATTCGTTTAATAGTTGAATGATTTTATGGTATTTTAAGAGTCCAAATGCTAAGTTTAAAAGCGTTTGAATTAAATGATTCAAATCCATTTTCATTAGGCACAAATTAAGTGTATTGAAGCTGCTGCTGATTAATGGGCAGCGAATTAGGAGAGCTCTTCAACATCTCATTACACAGACAAGATTTGAATCCGTCGAGCCGCATTACAACCTAGCCGCAACTTCCTTCTCAACTCTACTAATAGCTAACCCAAACGCACACACAAACACATATACACACACACACACATACACAGACACGTTGCCTAAAATTTGGGCTAACCAGCCCCTACTCTTCCCCCCCACCCCACCCCTGGCCAGCTCACAATTGCTAATTGTATTATGGTTGCGGGGACAAACGCCACAAACCATTCAAGCGCCTTGAACCGCAACAGCAGCAACATCAACAGCAGCAACAACAATAACAGCAAAAACAACCACAAAGCATTAAAACAACAACAACAACCCATTGATAGATTTAGCGGGCTGTGCAGAAAAACAACATTATCTACACGCCAAGACCCCCGCAACACTACCCCACCCCTCGAAAAAACGCCAAAAACTAAACTAAACCCGAAATGTTGCTCGATTTAATCACAAGCAAATGTGACTCCGGACTACGGACTCCGGACTCTGGAGCATGAAAATCCAAAAAAAAGAGCCCTAAAACCCGGCACGAATGAAAACAGCAATGCAGCAGCAATCGTACCCCTTTTGCCCTCCACCTCCACCTCAGCCAGCAGCAGCAGCAGCAGGAGCAGCAGGAGCTAGAGCAGCAGCAGCTTGCTCTTCCTCCGGACAATGACAAAACGTTACACATTATGCCCGCTATTAATTTCTCGAAAAATAACCAAAAACCAACGAACGAAAGTTTTTGGAACATTCAAAACAATAACAACAAGAACAACAATACTCGTAACAATAATAACAAGAACAACAAGAACAACAAAAACATCGGGAATAACAAAAAACAGCATTTCAGAGAGAGAGAGAGACGGGGCTATGCAAATATTTTCCGGTCCATAAAATGGGTTTGGGTTTTGGTGAGGAGGCTTGCTGGATTTGTGGGCGATTTGGGGGCGATTTTGGTGGAGGAGGGAAGTCAGAGGATGGCGGCAGTCAGAGCAATGAGAACACCAAAAAATAATTATCAGCTCCGTGATTTGTTTTTCCAGCAATAATAGCAACGAGAAGAGCAGCAACGGGGACAACAACGACAGCAACAGTGGCAGCAACATGAGCAGCAGCAACAACAACAGCAACAGCAACAACAACAGCAACGTTTAAAAACACTAACTTACACTATTTTACCGTTTGCCACCAAACCTTTGCAGCCCCAAACCGCCTACGTTTGCCTGCCTTCCTACCTGCTCCTCAGCCAAGCCACAGGCATTTGCTGTTGCTTTTGCTGTTGCTGTTGCTGATTTCTGCGGCTCGGTTGCATCACAGTTTGTTCTTGTTTATTTATATTTTCTTGTTGTTGCAAAACGCATAAAAAGCATAAGCGCGTAAATAAAGTCAACCTCATTTATTTTGAATATAAACTACATTTTTTTACGACTGCACTGGTTGTGGGGGAGCTGGAGCGGGAGCGGAAGCAAGCCAAACGAAACCGCAGTCAGCCCCAAAACCAAAACCAAAGTCAAAGCACTTGTCAGGAGTCGCCAACAGTCAGCCGTTGGCATCGCCTGATTTTGTTAGAATCTACTTTGTTCTGGGCAAAATGACAGACATTGTATGAGTATGTGTGACAGGTATGTGGATCCATCCCTATTCCTTGTGTTTCGGGCATATCGATTATGTTGACTGTTGAGATAGTGAGATTATATAGATCAGACCTTGACTTGGGGAGAGGGAAGCAAACTGTCAGTGCATTGGTGAGCTTCGCTCTTTTGCATTTATGGTAACAAAATCATTACAAAATCAATATTTTCGTTCTCCCTATATCATAAACGATGATCTCAATTTCAAAAGGGACTTGTATTCTCACTTCTCGAACGTTTTGGGATCATTATAAAGAACAATATGTTGTCGTTTCAAGAACATTTTGGATCAATTCAAGAACGCTTTCGAACCTGAGAAAACATTATCATTTCAAGAAACGATGTTCTTAATTAGAAACCCATATCCTCTCACCACTATCAATATCTTTATAATACTCCCCCCCTCAAGAACACCACATCTTAAGCAGTGTCCCTCTCTTTCTCTCCCACTGCCAATAGCTACTAATAAGCTACTCTACAACACCAATCTTTCACCTTCCCCATCGAACTCTTGAGAACTCCCGCTTCCGTTCGCCAGCTGGAGGTGTGGAGCCTTAACCGATATGGCCATTGCCAGTACAATGATGTTGAGTTCAACTTTATATATGTGTACCAATTATGTAGAACAGAATGTTCATAGAGTCGGAACGCAATCATGAACGTCGGGTCAATGGACCAAACATTGTCGTTCCTATGGTCACATTTCCCTTTAAAAATAATTTGAAATGCAACAAAATCCTGCTTGAACTTAGAGAGATTTTTGAGTTGGAAAGAGTCCAAGTTATTCAATATAATTTATATTTTGTCCTGACTGACTTACTGATTGGGGAAATCGGTACAGCCCAAGATATTAGTCTGGGAGATCTAAAACTCGTAGGACAAAGTTAGAAATTATTCCAAAAATCGTCTATATTTATTATTTTATACCAAGCTAAACAACTATGGCATACTTTTTGAATGCAAAGAGACAAAACAATGCCGCGTCGTCTCATTTACCCTAATGACAATATCTATATCTATGTCTATTTCGCTGAGTTTATGTGGTTCACTGCGACAATCGGAGAGGAATGATTGATATTATGCTAAATATGTCTACAGGATGTTCATACGAAGGGACAGACGGACAAGGCTAGATAGACTCTAGCTCTTATAGTCTCCGAGACTTAGGATTTCATACGGACAGGGCTAGATCGACTCGGCTGTTGATGCTGATCAAGAACATATATACCTTATATGATCGGGGAAGCTTCCTTTTGCCTGTTACATTTGTACGAATTCGAAATACAGCTTTCCTCTACTAGAGTACAAGTATAATGAACACGCACGGCGTGTGATTGCGTCGGGCTGAGGGATCATAAGGCTGGTTTTCGTGTAGATGCTGTTGTAGTGCTCCCAAATATGGTTAACGAAAGAAAACATTCAACTCGCAGTTTTTCATCCTCAAACAAACTCACTCACATATCTTTAGAGGGCATTTGTTAGTTGTCTTAACTAACATTTCAATAAACCAAATTTGTTCATTGTTTTTGCTTTTGCTTTTGTGAGCTCTTACTTTTCACTTTATGCTTTCTTTCATTCTTTATATACTCTGGAAAAATGATATGATAAAAGGGTGTACTAAACGGCCATGTAATTCTCAGATTGTTCTTGTTTTTTGTTGTTGAGGAAGAAGACTCCAGATGGTAGACTCTGGCAGGTCTTAGAACAGCTGCAGTTTCAGCCGATCTCTAATTTTTGCTTATTGTTTTTTATATTGTTGTTAAATATAGTAAGATGAGGTTGAACTATTTCAACGGCTGATTGAATAACAATCCAACGTTTTTTTCGTTCGCTCACGATCTTGAGCCCGCTAACACAAAAAGTTCTTATAGAACTTTAGAATTTGTCCTAATGGTTATGCAGCCTAGACGCCTTTAAATCAGCTATATAAATTTTGATCTGAATAGAGCTACAATGTCATAACATCGACCCTTTCGAAATGAACATTTGGTAAATGAAATTCATCAAAATGAGTTGGCCAAATATGATCTGGATCGGGCTTCATGACTAAATGGGAACAGGATTATGGTATCTAACTGTCGATCAATCTTCATTGCAGCCTTCTTACCTGCTATACCATTCACAAAATGGTATATTGACTTTGTCAGTAAGTTTGCTATGAACATAAGAATGCTTTTTCTACCATATAAAGTTGTTATAGCTATATTCGCCGATTTGTTCGACTCTCTCTCTCTCTTTCGTTTTGTTGATCCAACGGCTTAAACTGCTGCATCTCTATTTGCTGTTACTTTTCATTGCCTGATATTTGTGTGCTGATTGTTCTGGAATGAAACTTTTTGTCTTTTTCCAAATCAAACCAAATCAAAATCTAGTTTGGACAACTATATCATATAGCTGCCATAGAATCGGTTATATCTTTACATTGTGAATGATATCTCACCTTCGGGGTAAGCTGTCTGTTCTTGTTTTTACTACACATTCCTGTCGTCTGCCTCTTCAAAGTGACTTTGACTGATGCTGATGCTGGGCGTCCTTTAACTTCACTCCCCTCCAAAGGTAAGCGATTTTTATTGAGGTCTCGATATTAAGCGCAAAATGACATACAACAGGAGTTCAACACAAGGCCAAAAATGTTGTGTGTTGTGAGTGTGTTGTGGGGGGGGTGTCTATGAGTGTGTAGGAGTCAGGGGGACAGTTCATTGCCGCCTGTCGTAAAACCTAAAAAAAAGAGAGAACAAAAACAGCAACAATAACAACGAAAAATAAAGATGAAAATAAAGCGAAACGAATGCATTTGTCATGACCTCAAAACGGAAACAATTGAAAAAAGCTTTTCCTATCGCGTTGCACGACGAAATCGGTTTGAGTTTGGCCAGAGTCAGTGTCGGGGGCAATGCAGATGAAGGGGTAAAACAGTTAGGCAAGGCAAGGCAGGGGTGGTGGCAGCCCCTATGGGTAGCCCGTAGTTTGGCACACACACAAAATGTAACTGAGGCGTATCACAAAAATGCAACTGACATAGAAAAACGGCTTTCTATATACCTAGATATATACATATATATATATATACGTATATATATATATATATAATGTCTAGATATATATACACATAGTTCACTATATACTTAAGCTGGCAGGCTTTACTATATGAAGTCTCAGTTCGTCTCTCTCTCCCTCTCTGCCTTACGCTGTCGCTCCTTAGCCATTATGTGTCCAGGCTGCATACCCTGGGCCTGTGTAAGGCTAAGGCTTTTTGCACACAATGCAATCCAACAGCATGGTCAATAAAAACAACAAGCTCCAGTGCCAAGAAAATGTCTTCTTTCCCTTTTTTCCCATTTTTTTTTTTCATCTTATATTTTCGGGCCATTGAGCAAAGTAAGTCGACTGGCCGAAGGCAGCAAGTTGATGCTAAAACTGCTAGTAGAGTCGAGTTGAGGATGGGATTGGGATTGGGGTTGGGCAGAGTTCCGGCACGGCCGAGATTGAGCTGGTTGACGTTGGCATGGTGCTGCTTTTACCCTGGCTCCTAGTCTGCCTCTATCTGCGCTGCCCAGATAGAATTGTGTGTGGTTCACACTTGCACCTGACACTGACTTTTGAACCGGACCATTGCTCTGCTACGGCGGTGCTACGGCAAGAAATTTAAAATCCACTGATACTTGTTCAACTTGTTCATTAAGAATGAGTGTTGCTGGAACCAGAGCACACTTAAACCGAAGTTGAAGAGTTATGGGAGTGCTAGCCATATGACAGATCCTCAAAATTATCCATTAATTGCCTGAGAACGGCATGATACTAAAGCCCAGCTTGCACATAAAAAGCTAAATGAAACATTCATTACAATATCAATTTCATATCTCACTCTCAAAATAATGAATACCAAGATAAATCACAGCCAAACGAATTCACATTGTATTCATATTCTTAGTTAAATGTTGAATGGAATTGCAAGACATTCGAAAATTATACCATGAATAGTCTTCTAAAGGGTGAAATAGAAGGTTTAATGGCCACTTCATCTGAACTTGTGTGATAGAAAGAGGAAGCAAAGGATAGAAAGAGGATTGCTTGTGTTTGACACATTCTAAATTTTTCAATGAAAATATCTCATTTATGGGCTTCTCTTTTATTGTTAAGCTTCACCCTGTCTCTCTGAGAGTGCCCAAAGCGCAACTGTTTTGGCTCAACGTCTAGAAGGCTGTCTTTTTATACTTCCAGTCACTAAATCATGAAACTACCAATCAGCGCTTTATGAGAGCAACACAATTTTGTCATGAATGGCAATAGTCTACATTCCTAATGAATGTTGTTTGATTACCATGACACTTGCTGTGTATGGATAATTTAAGTATTATATTTATGAATGATGGACAAGAAATGTATCCAGACAAGGCACATAAATGTAGTCAAATGACTATTGATTTCGCTTGACTTTATCACATTTTTGGATTAATTTACGTATACGTAATATTTTACCATAGATTTCTGTTCATTTTACCATATCTGTGGGTGGATTTTACTATATTTATTGGTAGATTTTAGCATATTTATGTATTATTTTTACAGCATTTATGGGTTGGCCTAGTCAACAGTTTTCTCAGTTTGAATAACGTTGATAGAGACCAACATGTGCAATACACACATTCCTTGAAGTGTTCTATTTATGTAGGACCTCTTAGTATTACTTTATGGCCGAAAGATCCATTGTTGTAGCAGTTCCCATTTGCGGGACTAAGAAATTTTCGCCAAAAAGTTGTACCCTGAGTTGATCCCGCCTTTTGTGAGAGATGGTACCTTTGGAGTGGAATTCTCCCAGAATAATTAGTTAAACCCTTGCAGAGGGTATCATAATTTTGTCACTATATTTGTAACATATAAAAGGAAGCTTCTCCGATCCCATAAAGTATATATATTCTTGACTTGGGGATGACAAGCCGAGTCAATATAGCCATGTCCATTTGTCTTTTCCTCTGTTTCTATGTGAACTAGTCTCTCAGCCTTGAAGCTATCGGCTTCTTTTAGCTGTAAGCTGTGAAAATCATAAAAATTGGACAACTATAATATATAGCTCCAATATAATGACATTTAAATGAAATCTTGATTTCCCTAAGAGCATTTTATTTGCAAGCCAAGCAACGTTACTTGTGCTAGCCCTCTGCTCTGTCTTCCTCACTAATAAACAGATTTCTTGGAATGCGAATGTGTTGTATGTATGTACATGTATATGAAAGTTTGTGTGTTTGTATTAGCAAAATGCACGCATAATATAATTGGAGAGAGAAGATTGCTTCTCTGCCTATTGCCACAAGTGAAATTTGTTTGAGCCTACTAAATTACCTTTCCTTTATAGAGTTTTGCAGGGTTATAGAAGGTTGCTTCCTCTCTTCTCTTTTCAGGTAGTTTAGCTAACGATTACTAAAACGGTTTGGTTGTAGTTGCGAAACAACAATTAATTAAGTTCATAAATATTCACATGCTACTTAGAAAGTCAGCCACAAAATGAACTATTTCACCTGCATGAACTGAATTTTGTAAATCGTTGAAAAAAATACTCAACACTAATGCTAGTGACTGGATGGTAGACTGAAACTGGGACTAACTTAGTTGTGCTGGCAAGTTGTGTGAGGAAGGCAACTTCAAATTAATTGCGCTTCAACTTCATTATTTTGCATCTCTGAGCTTGTTTGCCTTAGCTTTTGATGTTGATGTTGTTTTTGCTTTTGCATTTTGCTGTTGATGTTGATGTTGATGTTGCTTTCGGTTTCGATTCAGCCTTTTGCTACGCTGCACCGTAAACGTTGGCTGCTTTTGGACGCTTCTTCGTAGCTCTACCCTGACACCATTTTGCGCTTGGTCAATATTTCAAACAGATTACAGCGGCAACAAAATGCGCCTTAATTGAATGGCTTGAGTCGCTTGCCTTACTACTCATCATCCTGCTGCTCCACATATTTATACAGCATACACTGTACCCCCCCTATACCCCCCCACCATCCCACCATCTATGGCTGGCAGCAGCTGCTCAGTGCAAGACATACATATTTAATGAGCCTCGACACGTCGCGAGTGCCAACTGCCAAAAGCAGCAGCCTTAAGGCAATGGCAACGGCAACGGCAACGGCAACGGCAAGGTCCTGCTCCTGGGTTCTCATAAGTATTTAGAGATGCTTGGTATCGTTAGCGTTTGGTCGCCGCCGCCATCTCCATCACCATCACCATCGCCATTGCCATCACCATCGCCATTGCCATCGCCACGGCAGCAACAGCACCTTGGCAGAGGCACGCACTCACACGCATAGGCACACGCATACGCACACCCCCCTGCACATACATACACAGATATACGCACACACACACACACACACCCACGCCCACTCATAAGCCGAAACATAAATTTCGTTAATCATTGAACTGGAAATTTAATAGCCAAGCCATATACATACTTCTACACAGGCATCAGGAGCAGCAGCAGTAGCATTAGCGTCTGCTCCAACTAACTCACACTGCTAACCCTCCTCGTACCCCCTTTGCTTTGGCCAGCAGCAATTGCCAGCACCTAGAGAAGGACAGAGAAAGAGTAGGAGTATTGCAGTTGAAGTTTTCGTTCTCGTTCCCAGTCAAAGTCAGCAGAGCGCGAAAATTCCAATGCAGAGCAGGCACGTACACAGCCATGTCCATGGAGGCATGAAGGCGGCGATGGCGACAACAAACGTGGCGGTGGTGTGGGGCGGATTGGGGTTTCACTTAAAAACTACGGCAAATATAATAAACATTTTGCTAAAAGACGTACCCCGTTGCCCCCCAATCCGCATGTCCCATCACCGCTCTCTCTCTCTCTCTCTCTCTCTCTCTCTCTCTTGCCCTTTGCCTGTCAATGCAATTGCGCTGCCGGCCAAGTTAAAATACATAATTATATAGCTGTTAGTATAATGCGAGTTGGTAGAAAGTTCAAATAACAGAAAACGAAAAACGAAAAGCGGAAAAACCAAAAAATTGCCCAAGGGTCAGAATTCACGGGCAACATGCGCCATAGATCACAACACCAGATAGCATCTTAAATGTGCGCGCAGGCTCCTATTTTCTTTTTTTTAATAGATTAAGCCAAAAATATTTTAAGGCCAAAATGTAATTTTTGGTCAATCAACGAGGCAGACAGCCAGCCAAGGCAGCCGCCAGTCGGCCAAGAGAAAAGCACACTCAGCAAAAATGTTTAACAAAACTATTTAGAATTTCAGCAAAATGTAGGCATCTCAAGAACACTAGACAGATGATGTCCTTATTTCAGTTGAAATCCGCTTAGCCAAGAACAGCGGATTGTGTGAATCGGACCGTGGACGAAATGGTCACACGGTTTTTCTTCTAGGCCAAGCCGGAAAAGGTCACTTGTATGTAAATATTCCCTATTAAAGATGTATAGATATATATATATAGTATCTATAGTATCTATACTATCTATAGTATCTATAGTATCTATAGTATCTATAGTATCTATAGTATTTATAGTATCTATAGTATCTATAGTATCTATAGTATCTATAGTATCTATAGTATCTATAGTATCTATAGTATCTATAGTATCTATAGTATTAAGTATCTATAGTATCTATAGTATCTATAGTATCTATAGTATCTATAGTATCTATAGTATCTATAGTATCTATAGTATCTATAGTATCTATAGTATCTATAGTATCTATAGTATCTATAGTATCTATAGTATCTATAGTATCTATAGTATCTATAGTATCTATAGTATCTATAGTATCTATAGTATCTATAGTATCTATAGTATCTATAGTATCTATAGTATCTATAGTATCTATAGTATCTATAGTATCTATAGTATCTATAGTATCTATAGTATCTATAGTATCTATAGTATCTATAGTATCTATAGTATCTATAGTATCTATAGTATCTATAGTATCTATAGTATCTATAGTATCTATAGTATCTATAGTATCTATAGTATCTATAGTATCTATAGTATCTATAGTATCTATAGTATCTATAGTATCTATATTATCTATAGTATCTATAGTATCTATAGTATCTATAGTATCTATAGTATCTATAGTATCTATAGTATCTATAGTATCTATAGTATCTATAGTATCTATAGTATCTATAGTATCTATAGTATCTATAGTATCTATAGTATCTATAGTATCTATAGTATCTATAGTATCTATAGTATCTATAGTATCTATAGTATCTATAGTATCTATAGTATCTATAGTATCTATAGTATCTATAGTATCTATAAACTACCCTGAATTGCTCATTTCGCGCCACTCAACGGCACAAAAATTCCATAAAACTCACCATATCACGATTTCATAGTCTTGCATAAACTGCCCGTTGAAAAAAATCAGGAATCTGCTGCAGGAAATGAATAATATTAATAATAACTGTTTGCTCCACTTAAGAGATTTACCTGGGGCTGAAGGCAAGTCCGCCTTGACCTACCCGATCTCGACCCTTGCTGCCTTACTCGTGCTTTGCCTGTCTCAGCAATAACTAAAAGCCGTTTTAACTTAAGCAGTTCCGATCCGATTTTTCATTGCTTCAAAGCTGCGCAACGTGTCCCAGCCCAATCGTGGCCCATTTCATGACCCAGGACAGAAAATGCAACCTGGCGGGCCATAAAGCGAGCAATGCTAAGTCCGCCAAACAATTGCCGTGCGGGCAAGCTTCCCTCTCAATGCTGCAGCCTGCAGCACGGAGTCGGACCCCGGTCCGGACACGGACATGAGCATGGACATGGTCCTTTGTTGCACAAAGTTTTTTACAAAGCAGGGCAATGCCATAAAAGCCAAGCACCAGGAGCATGGAAAAGACCGGTAGAAGGAGATGGAGCTGAAGTAGAGGGACTCTCTCATCGCTTTTGACACTTGACTGCGACTGCGATTGCGATTGAGTTTGTGAATGCCATAGTGACTGGAGATGGTGCTGGTGCCAGTGCCAGTGCCAGTGACTGCTTTTGGCATGTGTCCCATTGTGTTGTTTTTGTTGAAGTTTTTTTTGTTGTTTTTGCTGCTGGTGGGGCTTGTGCTCCTCCCGCTGCTGCTGTTGCGGCAGTTATGTCTTATTAGGCTAACTCACCTAAGTGTCATGCTCACAAGGACCTTATGACTTCTACACATATATATATATTTATATACATATATCTATATATGGCTACCATTACCACAGGTCTCATCTCCTACTAGAACATACCGGGGCGGCCCAATGGCCGTCATTTAATTTTCGAAACGTTGTTGACGTTGGCCCCGGCTTAGACAAATACCAACAAATGGAAAGAAAAACAACACATGACTCTGGCCAAATAGTTTGTGTAAATACCAACAGCAACAACAACAACAACAGCAATAACAACAATCAGGGAGACAGCATCAACAGCTAACGGGCACCCTCTATATTTGTAGAGCACTCTGCACTTATGTACAGTTAGTTAGTTAGTTATATACAAATATGTATCTATGTATAGGGGGCGGTTACGTTACACAGCTTTGGCTTCTTACTCAGACCATTCACCCAAAGATGTCTTCATTCATTCACTCATTCACTCATTCACTCACTCAACCATCCACCCATTCATGCAGTCAGTCAGTCAATATGTCGATCACAATGCTTAGTCTTTGGCGTTTGACAGCTCAATTTTTTGATACAATGATATTGTGCGTTGTTGCCTTTAAATGCCGTTTAAACTTTATCAATATTTGATTAGACTTTGTTTTGTCTGTGTATAGTTATTTACATGTGTCGACATGTACGAGGTGTGTTCAAGAAGTAAGGAGACCTTTCACGTTTCGATTATCAATTTGTTGTTATTGTTGTGTTGCTACACATGTCCCCAACATAAGTTCACAGATTCAAGTACATAGCATGCTTAGTTTGTTTTGACAGATTTTATATTTTTGTCGACCTTGGCTCTCCTGGGTGCTTCCATCGGGACGATTGGGCTTTGGTTTTGATGTCACAATCATATCGTCGCTAGCTATGACCCTTTTGAGCAAATCAGGCTTATGACTGATGTCATTCAAGTGCTTCTGAGTGATGCTCAGGCTCTGATCAAAATTCAATAGTTTCGGAAGAAACTTCGCTAAAGCACGTCTCCACGTCTCCACATCTCCTCAAAATATTCCAAAAAAGTAAAGAAGGAGCTGGTTTCCATACAGCTTGCTGGGGACCAGAATCATGTTCTTCAGAAAAATAAGTCTGGAAGCAATATCAATATTTTCCGGTCGACTAGTAAAATTCATAGTGAAGTTCAGGTTGTAGTAGGCAGGGGGCATCGGCTTTCATTCTTCTCTTCGTTTTTTCATCAACTAGATACTTTATTCGATCGTTTGCTTTACCTTTCTAGGCTCTGCTCATCTACTTTACCAGCTGTTTCACGAGACAGGATGAGATACCTTAATGCGCTTGCGTTAGCCCCAGTGAAAGAGGCTGCCAACAGGACCCACAGGGAATTGTTCACCTTCTCCAAGCGCACTAAGATTCTGCAAGATTTTTAAACACGCAAATGTTTCTATATCTAAGTTAACCGACTTAAATAAGGGCCCAATTGGCCTATGCCAATGGTCCCAAGAGCGTCGTCCAGTATGACAAATTCATTAATTCATTCTTCTTCTTTTTTATCCAACTGCAATCCTTCGTGGAGGCTATTGGAAATGTTTACGGCCCTGTTTGAAAAATGTTTTCTAATTTGTCCTTCTTTTTTTAAAGTTTTGTTTTTATATTTTCTTAATTTCTTTTACTTAGGACCTTGAAGTGACAATTTCTATAGACATTTTTGTTACTTCTGTACAATTTTGTGAAACCATAATTTCTGGCAATATTCTTTTGGACAGTTTCCCCTTTAAATGTGTCTTTTAGTTTTCCCTTCTGGTTTTAAATAAAACTTTTAAGAAAATGGACTTGCTTTAACTTATTCTTAGCCCTTTATGAGCATATACCATAATTTACTTGTAAAGAGTATAAGGACTTCGGCTTAGAGGAAGCCAGTTCTCATGTTCTTATATTTATAAACAAATCTCTGAATTCATATTTTGTTTTTTTTTTGTCCACAAAGCACTTGAGCCAGCGTTTTTAACCAACGTGAAAGCACTTTTGGAACGCAATTTTTGGCTAAGCTGCTAGCGTCTTTATCTCTTGAATGTTGGCAAAAGCGTTGTCCTTTTGGGATTTACTTGCAATTGTGGAAGCCTTAATATCCTTTCAACTTTGACGGGCAAAGAGTTCTCCCGGCTCTTTAAGAGCTCTTCAGTGTTGTTGTTGTTGTTGTTGTTTTGTTTCTCTCATTTAATTCATATTTATATTCATATTCACTGGAATTCCAGTCATCCGAATTAATTTAAGCGATTTCTGTGAATAACTAACAGCTGCAGGGGATGTTAGGTTAGGAATGAATCCTGCTAATATTTAAAAAAAATGCTTTTGTTGCTCTTCCAACTGAAACTGAACTAACTGAAAGCTAGAAGAAGACTACCCGACGAATTCGGAGAAAATTGTATTATAGAACAAGAAAACAAGGCTTATCGAAGCTTAACTTCCACATTGTACATATATGCCGGCTTCTACGCCAGATGAGTCAGCGGGCGTTAGGCTGCTCAAATGGATAAGAACCGAATTTGTTTTGATTTGGAATGATTCTATGTATTCATGTTATTTGGGAACTATATCCGATCTGGTTTAAGCTCGAACTTAAGCAACGTGCAGACAAGGAAGCATTTGGTAAAAATTTCAGATCTTTTAACATATTCAAAGAATGCTCTGAGTCTGGGAGTTCTGATAAAGAGCTGACCGGGTGGGATTGGATCAAAATTTCCCAAATATGTTCAAATCTTGCCTGAGAGCTTGTGATATTCTGTGAGCTCAGACTTACATTGGTATCGCTTACTATAATATTTATACTATCATAACCATGTTGGCAATGGTGTTGTATGAAAAAGCCAGCCTAATGATGTTTACATCATTTCATTTAACATTTTATTTCATTTCATTTCTCTCTATCTGCCATCTCTGCCCGTTCATTTGTTTTTCAAATTTAACTCGCATTGTCCATGTTGGCTAAGACGTTCAAGCAGCATTACCATCAATCTACCCTAACCCTCACACTGGCCACCATCCTGCCGCCCACTGGAGCCCCATCGTAACTGGGCTTGTATCTCTAGGCAATGGCAGGACTTTGGACGCTTCGTTTCCTGTGGCTTTTTGACTTTATTAAAACTAATTTTAATTTTAGCTTTTCGTTTTGTTGAATGTACAATGTACATTATGTTTTTTCTAGTTTTTTTCTTCCTTTTTTATATTCTACTGATTTTTTTCTCTGCTGTTTCTAGATTTAATGCTGGTGGTTACGGCTGTTGTTGTTGTTCTTGTTGTTGCTGCTGGTGCTGCTGCTGCTGCTGCTGCTGCTATTGTTATTGTTATTGTAGGCTGCCACTTGGCGTTGCTATGCGCTTTTCATTTCATGCGCCGTTTTTATTGCTCTGCCTCTACTTTATAGGCCAAATGCATGAAATAATTTTAATAATAAAAACAAAAGGCATAAAACTGAATAAAAAATAATAACAACAACCACAAGAGCTAGATCAACAGACAAGCGTTAGTACAGCGGAAGTACGGAACACAAACAGAAACAGCAAAAACCGAGAACAAAAACCAGAAGCTCGACTATTTTCATACCCATTTTTGCTTAGGGATTTTGCTGAAAGTCGAAATCAGGCGTAATTGTAATATCAACGGATTTTGATTGGTTTGTCTAATTCATGATATATAGAATTCTAAATATGCCTTGTTGGCCAACTGGCTCTAGGTCGAGTGAATCAATTTTCTGTAGCAATAAACTTAGAATCCCAAATGAGATTTATTCAAAGAATTGCGCCTTTATATGGGGAAATAACTACCTATTCGAACTTTATCATCTTCATCATGTTAGGTGAAACTTTATTGGCAAATTGGCTGCTCAGATTGACTTCTAAGAAGAAATGATTTGAATATGACTGATATTTCTGAAGAAATACTCAAAGAAGCTCGATGTTTGGATGAAACATGAATCAACGGGAGGCCATCTAATTGACCGAATAGCTAACAGTGAAACTCTGCTGAAATGTAACGAAATGGATCCATTTTTACCAGAATATCCAATGCAAGCAATCATGCTCAAAGTCCGGTGATCTTCCACAATGGAAGTCAAGGCTGCAAGCAAGGTTATGTTCAGTGTTTTATGGGATTATGAGCTTCTCTTGTGCTCAACTCGACCGTTTGAATAAAACCATCAATAAATAGCTACCAGAATTAGCCAACAGAGAAAGAGTTGACTTCGTCTATGACAATGCCACACTCATATTTGATGACCCGCAAACAAATTGTCATAGGGGTGTTGGGAAGATTTGATGCATCTACCGTATAGCCCGGACCTTGACTATCAGTTGCTTCGGTCACAGCAAAATTCCCTTGATGGTAACAAAGCAGAGCCGCTGAAAATCACTTGGCCAAGCCACAGAAGTTATACACAGATGGAACTATGAAGCTATTTAGAAAATAGCAAAAGGTCATAGATGATAATGGCTAATATGTACTTGATTGAAATTGATTTTGAATAAACAAAATTTTAGTTCAAAAATTAACCAAACAACCAAAGAGACTTCTTATGATGGTGATCGCAATTGCTGCTACTCGGCATTAAGCGAAGCAGTGCAAGCAGTTCAACCAGCCAAGAGGCTCCGTCGCAAGAAACACGTAGACACGTAGTTGACGATTTTCAAACTATGACAATGCTGATACTCGGCATTAAGCGAAGCAGTGTAAGCAGTTCAAGCAGTTCAACCAGCCAAGAGGCTCTGTCGCAAGAAACATGGAAAAGAACAACAACAAAGCGGACTTAATCGCTCACTTTCAAAAAAGAGGGAAATTAACTTTAATTAAATAACAATTTAAATACATAGCAGCATAGTCAGAATAGAATTAAGAGAGTTGCCAATAGAGCATAGCTTAAGCTGATTATTATATTTGGAACAAAGAACAAGAAAATTCTTATTGTAGGGCATAACTTCTTTTATAAGTCTTACCTTACACTTACATTATAGAAGAGGTAGAAGAGGGACAACAAAGTTTCTAATCATTTCACAAGAAATGGAAAAATTTATTTGGAGCAAACTGAGAGTTCCAGCTACTTGAATAAGCCCACTTGAATATGAAGGCAGATGCGGCGGCTATTGGCAACTCAGTTGAAGCCCGGAAGTGCAAAGAAAAGACAACATTTCAAATGGATAAAGATAATCCAATATCTTCAACCTTTGCTTCCTTGTATGTAAATGTATCTTGTAATCATAGTTGACGATTTTCAAACTATGACAATGTCAATGAAAGATAGCTTAAGGTGAGTAATTTTCCAGGGAATGGCGACTTTCATTGAAAGGCGACGATTTGGCTGCACATGTTTGATGTTTCTTTCCTGTCATAAAAACTGAGAGACTTACAACAATAAGTTCTTGTACATTTTGAATTCATTTGGGCACACTCAACATCTCATATGTATGCATATATCATAATCGAATATTTGATTGGGCACATTTAGACTCTTATATAATCAGCATATATACCCGTCTCTACCCTCTTGTGTTAACTAAAACCGAAAGCAAGAGCAACGCGGCGGCACAACATTGGCCAAAAAATGTATTACGACTTTTATTTGCATACTTTTGCGGGCAACTCACGAATTACAAAAAAAAAAAGAAAAAAATGAAAATGATTTAAAATGATAATTTCAAGCGAAACTGCAAAAAAAGAGGCCAGGCCAAAGAGCACAAAAAGAGGAAATAAAAGAAATGACTGCGTGTAATTTTGCTGTTTTCGTAATTTCAATTAAAATTATTCCACGAGCCAACAGCGAGCGGATGTGGGCAAGTGTGCGTGCAACTTGTGGCATGGCGGGTGGTGGGGTTGATGAGTTGAGAAGCTGGTAAGTAAGTGAAAGCCAAAACATTTCCTCTAGCTCCTAGCTATAAAGGCAAACAATCGAGACGCAAGTTTACAGCTAAGTAATACGCACTCGTCGCCTAATGGGCCGGCACTGCCTGGCAACGGCGGACGCAAACCAGCACCCTATGACCCACCCACAAGCGTCCGCCTGCCCCTGCCAGACCCGGCCAGCCCCTACAGACTCGGCAGTCCATCAGCCATAGCCCAGAGTCGACATCCCAGAGCGCCATTACCGCAAAACTTTAACGCTGAGTTGTTAGTAGAGGCAAAAGCAGCAGCAGGAGCAGCAGCAAACGAATGAACTTAGAAGCAAACACGTGCCGTACACCCCCCCTCTCCCATCACACACATACACACACACACATACATAAACAGTGGCTTAGCCAGGATGTAGTGCACTATATGCAGTATATGGCAGGGGTCTCAGGCCCTCCGCGTTTACCAAGACCAAGAAACTTTTCAAAATATTTAAACAACCATTTTGGAAAGTACTTGGAAAAAGTGTTTGCTGTTGTTCCTGTTGTTGCTGTTGTTGCTATTGTTGCTGTTGTTGCTGTTGTTGCTGTTGTTGCTGTTGTTCTTGTAGTTCGTCAAATTTGGCCATTTTAGACATTATTTGATAATGAAAGAGAATGATGATAGTCCAAAATGTACTGTTAACGGACTATGGAAGACAACAAAAAAAATACCTGAAAAGAAGAAGTAGACGCGGCAGCAGGCTCAAAAACATACTCTAGATTTTTGAGTTCTCGATTAAAGAACGTTTTGTATTTCGAATAAATTTCGAAAACTAAGTAGATGCCTTTGTGCTTTACCATGTTGTCTGTTTGAGTTCTAACTCGTATGATTCCAGCCAGAGGGACAATAATCAACGTTCTTCACTAACCTCAAGCTGCTAAATGAATATGAATGTAATAAATGTAGAAATTTAATTCTTTTGCTTGCTTTATATATATTTAATGCAGGATTTAGTTTAAAAATTCTAAAATAATATTATAAATTTTAAATTTAGTTTAAAATACATAAAAAACTGATTTCTCCATTTACTGTTATATGATCAAGATAAAGATTCTTTCTTCAGGCTTTTATTCATAAAATGATATAAAATGATATATTAATTTTTCAGGAAATTAGCAACGCATAGAACGAGGCCTTTCCGACTATATAAAGTATATATTCTTGATCAGCATGACAAGGGGAGTCGATATAGCCATGTTCGTCCGTCCCTCTGCTTCAACAGAACTAACAGATCGGTCAACTTTATCAAATAGCTCCCATATAACCGATTTTTCTGGAATGAACATCCAAATCAAATTCGGACTGTGATTTGGTCAAGATCGGACAACTATATCATTTAGCTCTCATATAACCGTTTGTTCCGGAATGAACATTTAGTAGCATAACTTTCCTGTTTTTCATCCAAATCAAACCAAATTCGGTTTGTATCCACTTGAGGAGTCCCCACGTTCTCCGACCAGATTTGATCTAAATCAGTTATTCGGTAAGCCGAAACTTCCTTTCTTTCCTGTTTCTAATTTCTTGAAATAAATAACAACATTTCAATAAGTTTAAATCAAAGTAGGCGAATTCTGGATCTAGATACCAGAGCTTTGTCCAAAGTGGAGTGGAGCCAAATCAATCAGTCATCGATACTTATAGTGCCTACCCCTGGCAACGCCCTTGTATGGAGCAATTAAGCCAACTATGAATTGAGCTTTTTTAAACCTACACATTGAGCTTGATTTAAGAATTTTATAATCGAAAATTTATGCTATTTTACACCCGTTTTTTAAATATAGAAAATATTGATTTCTGAATTACTCAGACTTGTTTCCAGCCTGTTGTTTTTTAAATGTTTTTCATTTAGCATGCTTGAGGTCAGTAATAAGTGATTTTGATAAGTTGATTGTTTTTCCGGCTAAGCTCATATGTATTTAGAAATCCCAACGTCGACTTTCTCGCTTGTTTTAGCAACAGTAAAAATTACAAGTAAACAAGCTCTCGAATTTGAAAACGTTCTTTGATTTCGAATTCCATTGACAGTCTCTTCTTTTTATTCAATCATTGATGATGCTTTCTCTTGATGGCTTCGTCAAGTTATTTGCTGGTAAACAAAATCACAACGAGTCATTGTTTGGTGCCGATTATGAGCTGAAAGCACTATGGGATCATATTGTTCACAGTTGATGGTGTTATTTATCTCAATATGAGAGTTAACTTCAGGAATCTTAAGCGAGACATGATTTCAGCAGAAACCGCATAAAACAAGCAGGGTGGCTATACACAAGGTTCCGACCATAAGATAGCCTTAATCTGAATTTATTAAAATTTATTATATTTTTTCTCTATACAATATTGCTTGCAATGATCATGTGATCATATGATCGATGGAAAATTTGGCACCAATGGCTAGATGGAGTTGTCTATTTATAGAAAAATCTATATGAATATGAAATATGAATACGAAAATCAATACGAATATATCCACACTTTCCTCTGTTAGTACGAACATAATCGCTGCCTAACTCTTATATCGCTTGCGATCTATCTATCTGATTATAAGTTAATAAGTAATTCAAAAAGGCATTATTCTAGCTACGCTCATGTACACACACACACCCACACACATAAGCACATTTGTGCCAGACATGCCCTTACCCTAACCCTAAACCACAAAAGACGTACGAGAACGAAGCATTACCAAACGCAAACTCAAGCCCAAGTCCAATCCCAATCGCCACGGCCAGGCGACATTTACTTAAGCATTTGCCCAAGCATTGACTTGCAGTAGATTTTATCGCAGTCACAAGTTCGAGTTGGAGATTGACTCGAAGTTTTAGACTCAGTTCAGAGATAAACCACATGGCATCTCAATGTAAGCTGCTGAGAGATAGGCAGAGTGAGAGAACAAAGCTTTGTGTGCAGACTTGGCAGGGGCAGGCGCTCTCATTTAACAGCCAGCAACTATTGAGTAAAGCTTTTGTGTGTGGCCAAGTTTGAGCGTCGGCCAATAGAACTCACTCAACTATTTTGAGTGCGAGTGCGATTGCGAGTGCGAGTGCTTTGAGTGTGAGCCTAGTCCGACGAGCTTCATTTGTCGCGTGCTGCATGGTTTCCTTCTCAGCTAAAACAACTCTTCCATTTGATTTCTTTGGATTTATTTGCTTTATTTTTTAGCCAGCATGCGGCACACACTCCCCTCACCGCCCTATGGAACCACCCTAACAAAGACCAGGCACCCCTTACCACAAAAAGTGGGTCATTCTACGTGCCGATGTCATTGTTGAAAGGCAGTGGCGATGTTGTGTGTGGTGCGTGTGTGTGGCGTGTGTGTGGCGAGTGTGTGCGTAACTGCGGCTGTCTGTTGTTCTTGTTAAATAAACCATGTTCGGGCACAAAAGTATATGTACATATATAAATATATATATATATATATAAGCTGCATTTACTACTTGCATAAACATATAAGTGAGTGTGCATCCTTTTGCACACTAAAAAGGACACTTTTGGGAAACGCACAATTCAGACTCCTGGGAGTTTGTCCTTATATCTGTTTTTGGCGAACGGAAATGCACACGAGTCGTACATAATAGCAAAACTTTACATTTTTGATAGACTCAAAGCACAAATTGTTAAAAGCAACTGCATCTATGTATACGTGTGCATACCCAGCAAACATTGTGGGAGTTCTACAGTCATATATCCATCGTCATAGTCATCGCCATTGCCAGGCAGACAGATTCTATGACTTTGGTAACGTCAGTTGTCCGATCTTAATCAGATCTTTTCAGCGGACTTGGAGATACAAAGCGAGTTTGGCTTGATTTGGAAGAAAAACAGAAAAGTTTTCATTCCCGAACAATCGTTTATATGGAAGCTATATGATATAGTTGTTCTGATCTTAATGAAACTCTAACTTAAACAGCGTGCAGACTAGGGAAGCATCTGGTAATATCAGCTCTGTAGCTTTTAGGACTTCTGAGAGGTTTGTGTTGAAATAGACGGACGGACGGGCATGACTATATCGATTCCACTTGTCATGCTGATCAAGCCTATATACACTTTATATAGTCAGCAACGATTCCATCTATGCGTTGCAAACTTCCTGACAAAATTAGTATATAATTTTGTTAATGGTGTAAAAAACATTGTGGATGGCTTCAGAGTGGTCGTTGTAGAGGCCCCAGGCTCTGACCTGCAGTTTTTGACATTTGACAGATCCTAGACAGATCCTTAGATGTTTTATAAAGTAAAGTAGGTTAAATCTCAAACTTCACAAATCATTTTCTTTCGCCAATCCTTCTGTCTGTGCATATGTTTCTACTCAAACTACTCTCGCAGTTCTAAGGCTGCAAACAGAGTGCACGCGGAGACAATGGCAAAGCTGAAGCCGTATTTTGTTGTGTTGCGATCAAGCTGATGAGTGTTCGTAGTGTAACACGAACATGTGTGCTTAGTGCAGACGAAGACGGATCCGAAGAAATACTTGAAATTTGAGCAGAACTTTTAGATTTCAGCTTCGTCTCTCACCGCGTGCACTCTATTTTTACCCTAAAGCTAATGAACTGATCTCATTGGCTTCATAATATAGAAACAATCTGGTGACAAACCCGATTTGGCAAATCACAATCCTATATTAATTAAGCAACCATATATTGAAATAGTAGATTGTTATACCCTAGGAGGAGGGTAGGAAGGAAGCATATCTGACGCCATAAAGTATATATATTCTTCATCAAACTTAACAAGCCGAGTCGATATAACCATGTTCGTCTGCCTGTCTGTCTGTCCGGGTGTGTCTATGTGAACTAGTCTCTCAATTTTAAAGCTAACGAGCTGAAATTTATGCCATAGACTTCATTTCGCTTTAAGCTCCTTATAAGCTCCACTATATCACAAAGCTTCCATATCAAAATATCTGTTTAAGAAGCCTCCACGCCTGCTGACCAAAAATTACTCGGATCGGACCACTATATAATATAGCTCCCATATCACCGATCGATTCGGAATAACCTCTTATAACACCAAAATTGGCTGTTTATACTCGTACTTTAGAAGAGTAAACGAGTATATTGTATTCGAGCAAATGTATGTAACAGGCAGAAGGAAGCGTCTAAGATCCCATAAAGTATATATATTATTGATCAGCATCAACAGCCGAATCGATCTAGCCGTGACAGTCTGTCCGTCCGTATGAACAACTAGATCTCGGAGACTGTAAGAAAGTACTTCCAAAAAGTGTTTGCCGTTGTTCCTGTTGTTGCTGTTCTTCCAGTTGTTATTGTAGTTCGTCAAATTTGGCCATTTTAGACTGTAAGAGCTAGAGAGACCCAATTTGGTATGTAGACTCCCCTTGTGGGCGTCTGATCAAGTTTGTGTTTGAACTACATATCTTCCAAAACTATATATCTTCCACTCCACAAATTTGAACGCATTAAGCTTAAACTCGGTTTTGTATATGTATAAACACATTACCGATTTAACGATTTTGTTAAGATCGGATAATAATTGTAGACAAACTCGTAAAGAAACATTTTGTATGAGAACACAACATTTTTTCATACTTTTGAGTGTGTCGAATGTTGATAAATGCTGAGTACGAGTATCTTATATTCGGAATATCGACTATAGCGCTCTTGTTTTTTTTTTATCCTAATTGAACCAAATTTGGTACATGTCAGTTTTAGAAGAATCCACGTGTGCTCACCGAATTCCAACCGGAACGGGCGAATTCCTTTCTTGTTTATTGTGGAGGTTTGTGAATCAGATTATATATTTGTTGCAATCAGACCTTCACATCACTTACTAATTGTTAATTCAAAAAAGTTGACTCTACAGCAACAGTTAAAATCGTGTCGGGGGCAGAAAGGTCTATTGTTCCTCTAAACCCCGGAGTGTGCCGAAATTCATCATAAATTTGCCTGATAGAATCGATCACACTGATATTGGTTACGAGCTGAATACAATCTTGCTGGGTGTCCCCTACTTCTCCATATTCATGACAAAATTAATATGTTTATCATTTAGTGAATGTTATAAAGAGTTTTATATCCTAAAACATATGTTAACATGAGAAATTCTAAGGCGTTATTTATATTTTAAACTCTCAGATTTAACCCAGCATCGGGTTTGCTTTCTTCCGCTGGAACACCACTATATAGGTCAAGTACATATTACATATTATCTCTCTACTATATTTATTGCTTGGAGGGTATTTATATGTACATATACCATGGTTTCAAGCAGCTCACACACATATCCATTACATATTCAGCTAAGTAAATCTGTGATAGTATAACTCAGCTTCAGTAGCAGCCCAAATTGTGTTTGAAAATGAAGCTGAAGCTGAAGATGAAGATGAAGTTGGCCAACTGGAGTTGAAATTGAAGCACTGCATTTGACATTTGGCATCTTGGAATTTGCCTGCATAGCAGCAGTGGCAACGGCATATCAGTTCTATCTACCTACCTCCGCTTCAGCAGCAACTCAGCATCATCGCCGTCATCATCGTCATCATCTCAGCATCTCCTCCTGCTGCTGTTCCTGCTGCTATAGTTTGTTCGTCTTGTTCTTGCTCTTTGGATTTTGCGTAGTTATTTTCGTAAGTGCAAACGAGCAATTTGAAGTGCTTAAATATTTGATATTGGTTTTCCTTTGGCTTTCCCAACAGCTGCTGCAGTTGCTCCACAATCCGCCTGCTGTCATTTCAACTTACTCCGCCTCTTGCTGCCACACACTTTTTGCAGTCATTCAGTGCACCAAGTTTCACGCCCGTATAGCTTATGCTGCATGCAACATTTTAATGAAATTGTCAGTCTGCGTAATCATCATCATCATCATCATCATCAGCATTATTTTGCTCTTCCTCCTTCCGCATTATCATCAGCTCAGCGGCATCAACATCAACATCATCATCTGTATCAGCTCAGCTTGGGCATCAACAAGAAAGCATCTCTCCTTCATAACAGCACTAAAACTTTCAAATAAAATAATTTGGGAACAGGATAATTATACACTTCGGACATTCGTTGAAGCATTTAAAAGGAAAACGCAGCTCAAGGAGCAATTGGGTGTGGGGTGGTTGGGTGCTGCATGGAGAGCGAGCGACTCTCAAGAAGTAAATGTTAAACGAGAGTTGGATTGAATGAAGGCGTTTAATTGATAAGGCAAATAATTTAAATTGAATTTGCCAAGTAGAACGCACATAATGCCAAATCAATTAGGTAATTGTTTAAGGACTATGCGGTACGAGGTGTACTCCTGGACGTGAGCCTCTGTGTGTATGTCCACTTAGAGAAAAATGCCCTCAAGTTAAAGTCTCTAATATTCTTGAGATTTGAACAGAAATTAAGCATGAAGCGATCCAATTAATCCAATATTAGATAGCTGAAAAGTTAACCTTAGATGTAAATATTTTTCTGGGAAAATCGACTAATTTTTAGCATATATTTTCCTAGTTTTGGGTATGCAAAGCATATGAAATCGGACACTATAGATAACATTAATAATTTATTTAACAAAATTGATCCTTTAGGCCATGAATATCTCAATATTGGTAGAATTTTGAATCAATATCTCACAAATAGTTGATTTCTCTCAGTGTATATAGAGTTATGCAGAATCTTGATCTAAGGATCAAAGAGACTTACATTTTCCGGTTAGCGCTAACTGCCATTTCAAGGCAATTTCAATTTCAAAAGTTCATTTTAGGACTAGCTTTGATGAGCTGACATTTCATGTGCCACATGAACTTTACATAGAACTTTACACAATTGACGATTTGAATGTTGGCGCTTAACAACTATATGAAAATCATTTGGCATTAACCAACCCTTCTATAAAAAACCTCCCTTAGAAGCTTCAAATATGAATTGAAATGACCTAAATATAAGTTGACAATGCCAAAGTGAAAACCAAAATTTTATATATCAATGGATTATTCTCAGAACTATTGAAATTGGGACATTCTTTGTACTTCATTTGAGTGCATAATATGTACTTGTTCTTCGTTTGTTCTAAGTGTATATGGGTGTATGTGTGTGTGTGTGAAAGAATGTTTGAAATGCTTAGCAATTGTTCAGTTTTTGGATGCATAAGTTGTCCAGTCTTGCTTGAATGCCTGCGCACGGATTAAAGGGGCCAATAAATAGGCATTAAGTGGTCCAGACAGACAGACAGATAGGCAGACATTCAGACTGGCAGGCAGGCAGACAGGCAAAACCCAGGGAAAATCCATAGCACATAGCCACATAGCCATAGCCATAGTGAAGGCAGAAGGATACGGAACTGTAGTTGAAGCTCAAATTGAAGCTGAAGCTGAAGCTGAGGCGGAGGCTGCCAGGCAGCAGACATTTTGAAGAGCAGCACAAAGAAATGTAAGTAAGTCACATGGAAATGTTTTTGCAATTTGTTGTGGCGATGGTTATGTTGTTGCTGCTGCTACTGCTGCTGCTACTGTTGGTGTTGGGGATGAGATTGAGATGATGATGATGATGCTCCTGCTGATGATGCTGCTGATGCTGCTCCTGTTGAGGGCCCAAGAAAGATTGCGGCTTGATTCAAGTGGATTGCTGGTAGACAGGCTGAAACGAAAGCAAAATGAAAGACTGCTGAGAAAAGACCTGATGGAGAAGACATTACCAGAGTAGGAGCCAGAGACGAGAGTCAGTGCCTGGGCTTGGCTTGATGGCAATGCGATGATAAGCGCTGTAAACTTAAGGAGTTTTCCCTTGCAATACAATACGCCTGCTGCTACAGGACACAAAGAGGAACAAAACGAAAGTAGAAAGAAGACGTTTTATTGTACATGGAAATCGAATTAAAAAACTATCGCCAGACAACAGTGTAAGCAAAGATTGTGGTTGAGGAAACATAAAAGAAAAGCAAGCAATCAGCCTAGGAATGGCTCAAAGGATGAACAAAGGGAAATGAAACAGTAGAAAGGAAAGATCAGATCAAACATGGAAGCTTCATTGACATCCAATTGAAGAAAGAGAGTAAAGCAAACTCCAGTTCCGAAATGAGATGAAAACTTCAACGTGAGGGAAATATGTGAATTTTTCATATGAAGTGATAACCTACCCAGTTTTTGAAAGTTAGATCGGCAGGCTGAGCTGAAAACTTAGCTGAAAACTGAGCTGAAAGGTGTTTCCTGTGCTCTCATGCAGGTGTAGTTTTGCAAATGCGCTTAATTAGAGGAACAACAAGGAAGCCAGCAAGGACAAAAGGAAAACTTAGGGAATTTTACAATTCCACTTTTTCTTCTTTCCCAAGTGAATTTACTCATTAGAAAAGTTTTTCAAATTTTTAGTGCTCGTCGAATTGAGAAAAATTTCAACACGCGCACAGGCAGGCGGCATATATGGCACGTATGGTATGCCTATCTTGCTCACTCACACAGTAGCACGCACACACACACACACACACACACACACATACACACGCACTGTATGTATGTATCTTTGAATTTATCTCTAATGTTTCTCGCTCTGCTTCTGCTTCTGCTTTGGCTTCTAGTTAGCGGCTCTAGTTAGGAGCATCCTTTGTATGCGAGACCTGGGCACAATTGCATGCTGAATGCTATAAAACTCAACGACGCAGCCCATGCATGTCTTACACATCCACATATACACTTACAAGCAGGCAGCCCTGCAAGCATTTCAGATTAAAGAAGCTAAAAGTGCAATATACACTGAGTAGGTAACGCTTGTTTCCAGGGTAAAGTGAGTCATCCAACTGGTGTTGTCTGTGAGGATCAGAAGGTGTGGCGTCTGGGAGAAGAAACTGGTACACTAGCAGCAGAGGGTACTATAAAGTTGTCACTTAGAAGGAAGAAACTTAGATATACACATGAGTATATATTCCTAGTCAACAGGATGAAGGCAGTCACCTTCCGCCAACAGCCGCTGTAAATACAAATCGGGATACAAAGAATCGCATGGAAGTGCAGTCGAAGATTCTTAAAAAAACTGGTCGCCAGCCGCACAAAATGCTCATCAATCTACCAACCACCGTGGAACACCGAGATAAGGGCACTGTCCAACGACTCCTAGTCTATGCCAAGCGGATGAATCCAGAAGCACTCGAGAAGAAGACGACAGCCACGCTACGAGAGCAGTTTGATCAGGAACTCTGCCAGTGCATTGGATGAAACATTGCCAAGGCCCGAGCTGGACCGTAGCATGGAGGTTGAGATCAGTGGTCTGACCAAAGCCACCATGGATGAGATAATGGGAAAAGTGGCGATAAAGGAGAAGCCACAGACATGCGTGCAGGCCAAGTGGCTAAACTCCAAGGTCTTGGAGGAGCGAATAGATGAGAATTGCGAAGACATCAAGCGGGTGCTCGACTTCTATCCCGATGTGGATATCCCTTTTGTATCCCTTTTACTTCAGCTGCGGTCAATAGCCACCGCTGCATTACATGCATATGGCAGAATACATGTGAAGGAGTCAATCGCCCCTGCTGCATTACAATGCGTCAGTTATTCGTCGGTCCTTAGTAAATAGCTAAATATATGCAATGGCACCTGCTGCATTGGATTCGTATCGATTGGATATCTGGACTGGACTGGACATTCAATTTGTCAGTAAAAAGCATGAGATATAAGTTGTGATAGCTACCGAGGAATCAACGAATGATGAATGCTCCTATCTATGTATTAACCATGAGATATAAGTTGTGATAGCTACCGAGGAATCACCGATTCGTAAATGCTCCCATCTCTGTATTAACATTCTAACATAACTATAGAAAATTATACCCTTACCTAACTTTAAGATTTGAAAATTAGATGAAATTTTCAGTCTATCATCAAATTCAATGACACCCCAAAATGTCTGCAGGGGAGACAGCCGGGGGCATTGAAAATGCTCTATTCGCTAACCACGGCTACGCATCAAGCATGTGGAACAAAAAACAAAAGTTGTGCAAACTTTTGCAACGATCTTACCAGCCTGCAACTCGAACCAGAGCCATAGAATACACAGAACCACAGAAACAACAGGGCCAAAGCTGGGTGAAGCGACGAGGCACAGCGAGGCCAAAGGCAAATGAAGCATGCAACAGCAGCGGCACACACGTAAAAAACAATACATTTAATTAAAGTTTAAGATGAGTTGCAACAACACGCTCTCACACTCACTCTCACACTCTCTTCACCCTGCCGCGCTCTGTTCAAACCTAAGCGCAAACAGCGTTAACAATATACTCGAAAACAAAACCCAAACTAGAGTGCGAGCATAAAAAAAAACAGCAAGCAAAAACAAAAGCAAACTAAAAATTAAAAAATAAAATAAATAAATAAAAAACAAAAAATAAAATCCACGCAGATTTAATTAAAATTATAGCTCCAACAATATCAACGCTGGCAAAACTTTAAAGCGTAAATTCTTTCAGCGCTCCAGCTCCCATTCCGGCTCTTAGCTGTGTCTGACTGGGCTGCCTGTGAATGGGGGGGGGATAGGAATAGGATGCTTCTTGTGGGTGGACAGGGTGCAATTTATATCAACGTGCTGTTGCGCTGCTGCACAAGTTTGCTAAAGAATTGCTGTCCTGCCTCAGTCCGCAGCCCACTGTGCCATCTACCGCTCCTCCCGCTGCACAGCTTGTTTTCATACCTTTGGGTTGATGTTGCCGCCAGCTAGACGGAGGCGGGGGTAACTTTCTAACGATGTTTGCACTGCATCTACAATCCCATAAAGTAACAAGTTAGACAAACTATGCACACAATGACGAAGCTAGCATACACTTTCATATAGGAAAGATGGACAAGCCGCATTGGTTGTTGCTTGCCGTTGCGGGGGGGAGGGTTCCCATAAAGCCATAAAGAGGCAAAACAACAGTTTTCAGGGTAAAAACAAGTAAAAATGCTGTAGACGATAATCCGACTATGAGATACTCAAACTCAGCATTTATTTAATATTCGACACACTCGAAAGTATGCAACAGTTTTTGATTTTTATACTCGTACTTTAAGTAGGGTAAATGAGTATATTGCATTCGTGCAAATGTATGTGAAATGGGCAAAAGGAAGCGTTTCCCAAACCATAAAGTATATATTTTCTAGAGAGACCAAATTTGGTATGTAGACTCCCCTTGTGGGGCGTCAGATCAAATTTGTTTTACAATTTTGCCACGCCCTTGCAAATCACAAAAAACTATATCTCATACAAATCTCAAGATATCAGTGTAACTATATAAATGTAACTATTTTCTATGAAGTAAGCAAACAGTTTTTTGAAATTGGTTAAGAAACAACGTCAGAAATTGCATTTACGTTTTACTTTAGTTTTATATAATTTGCTTCCAGCAATCGTCAATAAACATGCTTCAATGTGTGACCTGAACGTGCTTGTAGCTTAACAATTGAAAGGGGAATATAAGCAGCATTTGATAGTGCTTTTCTGCACTTATTATTTTTGTCAACAAAATCTCTACATATGTACATTTTCCTAACACGTGTTCTGGTATTGATGCTGTCCCTTTGCTTGCCCAATTTTTGCTTTTGACACAGTCAACGGAGAAAATCAAAAGAAAATCCCACTCATTTCTCCATTGATATAATAACAAAAGCAACCTGATCAAGCAATGCTCGTGGGAGAGGATTAGGCCTATAACAAAGTGATTCATACTTTTGAGTGTGTCGAATATTGAATAAATGCTGAGTACGAGTAACTTATAGTCGGAATATCGACTACAAATTTACTGTTAATGGAACGACATAATATCAGTTCAGTTTAACTAGAAACTATAAAAGCGTGTTGAACCATCAGTGTCTTGTTCTGTCTTACCTGAATCCTTTTCACGTGAGTCTTAGCGCAGGACCGCAAACACTTTTTGAAGTAGAGTCTTGCTTTATAAATTCACCATAATAATTTGATTATGTTCTCCTGTGAGTGATCTACTACTTTCTTCCTTAGTGTATCTGGACTTCGTCTATTTGGAATTCTGTGGCCTAGTCCTAAGTTGAGATCTGGTTGCTGATGTTGTTGTCGCTGCTGCTGCTGCTGTTGCTGCTGCTGCTGTTAAACAACGCTCAACGCTATCTAGTTGATGAATAAAACTTTCTGCACAAGCAGTCACGTCAGGGCCACGCCCATTATCATGCCGTACACCCAGGTTCAACTTCATCCATACACCAAGAACTAACCTCCTCCCTGCCCTAACGTCCCCTTTGCGACGGTGCGTGATTGTCAAGTCATGTTTTAAATGTTGGCCAACCAAATTGGGCAAACATTTCGAAACGCATTCGAAATTAGCAAATTGCCAGCGGCCAGGAATGGGTGGAGCGGGGCGTGAACGGGGCGCTGGGAATGGTAATATAGTATATTTATTGAGTCTACACTTTTGGAATGGCAACCAACGGCTGCTCGACTAGATTACTGCCGGCATTAGTAATTCAAAGTGCGCTCTCGACTTGCTGCTGCTGCTTCATCCTGGTCCTGGTCCTGGTCCTCGTCCTGCGTTGCGTTGCGTTGATTTTTGCTGCGTCTTTTAGTTGAGCATTTTGTAGGAGTATATATGTGTGTATGTGTGTACGCTAGGACGAGGAGCAGTACCATCAACCGGGTGCTCGGGCGGGGATGGATGTGGAAGTGCAGCACACAGCAAATGGCATAAATGTCCTGCAGTTTCAATCGCAAAATGCCATTTCCGCTGGCTGCCAACTGGCTGTCGACGTCTGCCATTTTCATGCCCAGCATATGCGTAGATCCACAGGGTATACACGAGTCCATTGTACCCGAGTTCTTGAGCATGCTTGAGGTTCACACTAACGCGTGCTCGCAGTTTCATTAATTGCAATCACGTGCGTGTGTGTGTACATATTTTCTGGTCGTTAATCAAATTCGAGCATTTTACAATTAATTGTGTGCGAAAAAACAATACAATAACATTATTCCAATATTAAATTACTATTAATATCATTTCGCTTGCACGAAATAATACAATTTCTGTTGATTTTAATCATTTCATTTGCATTTTAAATGCGCATGTGAATGCATAATTTCTTTGATACTTCCCTTTAACGTATAAATTAAGTCGCATATAATAGCTATAATGACAGTTATTTGTAGGTCGAAGTTGAGGTGGACAACTTCTGATCTCCTGACTTTGAGTTTCTGAGTGCACGAATATAAAAACAAAAGAAAGAATTTGAAAGAATTTGTTATTTCTAAGTGAAGAATGCTGACGATGTTCACACTTAAACGAACTGGCTGAATTTGCGACTTCCAAAAACATCCTTATGATATGGTAAGGAAACATGTACTTCGTACAGTAATCGGCAGGTTGGCCATCTTAAAACTAGTCGAGTGCAAGAAAAAACTAGCTAGCTTCGGCTGGCTGAAGTTTATATACCATTTACATTGTTAATATATAACCGATCTTGATCAAATCTGGATGACGTGAATACAAGGGATACAAGACAAATTGTTGGATGACAAACAGAAAAGTTCAGTTAAGCTCCAAAGTATGCATTCCGGAACAATCGGTTATATGGTAGCTATATGCTATTGTTCTCCAAACTTGATCAGAATAGGCCAGCGGACGTAGGGTCTCCTCAACTAGATGCAAACCGAATTTGGTTTGATTTGGAAGAAAAACAGAATAGTTATGCTCCCAAGTGTTCATTCTAGAACAATCGGTTATATGGGAGCTATATGATATAGTCGTCCGATCTTGATTAGATCAGGCCAGTGGACGTGGGAATCCTCAAATGTATACAAGACAAATTTGGTTTGATTTGGATGAACTACAGAATAGTTATGCTCCCAAGTGTTCATTCCGAAACAATCGGCTATACGGGAGCTATATGATATAGTTCTCTGATCTGAAGCTTGACCAACGTTTAGACAAAGGAAGCATCTGGTAAATTTCAGCTTTGTAGCTTTTAAGACTTCTGAGATCTTTGTGTTGAAGCAGACGGACGGACGTCCGGATGGATGGACTTGCGGATGGACGCACAGAAGGACATGGTAATATCGATTCCCCTTGCCATGCTGATCAAGAATACTTTGTGAATGGTATAATGAAGGTGCTCAAAGCAAATGGTAACTTTTTATATCTCAAAAAGCTGATATATAGCTTATATATAATACTGAAATGACCATAAAGAAACATATCACACCCAATTCTGATAAGCCAATATCTAAAAACGATTTGTCCTTCAACTTCAACTTATCGCATGGTTCACCTGACCAAATCTACCCCAATAGGTTGCCAACAACTAGAATGCGGACAGTAAGCAATGCTTACAGAATTTGGCCAACACCAGCGTATAGCTTGAAAGATATCCGTGAACCCAAATCTTCCTTCAATTCCTTGATACCCGAAATGATATTCCAATAAGCCAGCAATTTCTTCTTGCTGATCCACATAGAATGAAAATTGTCCAAGACCTTATTTTCGGTGGAAAACCATCAATCAGATATAGGTAGATGTCTGCCTAAGAATCGTATAAAAAAGTTGGTGTGCATAAAACTGCTTAGATAAACATAAGAACATTTGCGTATGCCAACGGAAGGAAGCCAGTTTGAACACGAAACTCTGAGATTTTTCCACTTTCAGCTGAACCAGAAGTGGCTGAACCTGGCTGAACATTAAAAGGATTATAAAATTTAAATACTCCTCAGGTTGATTCCCTGTCAAAATTGTCAAAAGCTCATTAAGGTTAAAAGTTGCATGGGAGATGCTGATGCCATCATATCATGCAAATGAGCAACTTCAAAGTTAATTATATATATTATCTGAATCAAGAGTCATTAACTTTACTGCTGAAAGTTTGGTTATAAAATTATTGGGATAAAAAAGACATATAAGGATAATTGCGACAATTGCTGACGGCAACTGAATAAGTTACTTCTTATCTGAAGGCCTGGCTTGCTTCTTCCCAAGTGATATGTGAAATGTATTCAATGAGATTTAAATTTTGGTTGTTCTTCTATTCCAAATGGAAACCTTTGCTTAATTTAGAGTAGATTTTAAACTGTGCGTCATGCCCTTACTTTAGCCCTCTTAAATTGTATTCTAGGATGTCCAACATACCATGGCAAATGTCTTTATTTCGTTAAGAAAATAACGTTATTCAAAGACAAAGCCAAAGACAAAGACCCGAATTCCAGTGTCGCTTTTGTTGCATACTTTTGGCCCTGGCGGCGGGTATTCAATATTCGAGACTGGGGCGAATTGGAAATCTTTGCCACTCTCACACTTGTCAAGACGACAACAACAACAACAACAACAACGAACGACGATGGCAGCTGGAATTGCATTGTACGAGTACGTTCGCTGGCGTGGCAGTTGTTGCAGTTGAAGGCATTCACCCAACTTGCTGCAAAAATAATCGAGTTTTCGTAACAATGTTGTGTGTATATATGTATATGTGTGTGTGTTTGCGTGGCTGTGTGTGTGGCTGTGTGTGTAGACATAACAATAAATGCTAATTTCCTATGCTGCACATAAAGCATTCCTTAATTGAAAACGTTGACATAAATAGCCAATGCCGCGTTCTGATGTGCTGTCGGAGGCCAATGAAAGGAAAGGATTTCAGCATGCGATATGATGGACAGTGGCAGCCATGAGTACCAGGCCACAAATAGAGTGGAGGACAACATCAAAATCGACAGCTACTTAGAGTTTGGAGGTGCCATGCTATTGTTTGCCTCCTCTCCCCCCACCCGCCAAACAAAACCACCTACCAAGCAGGCCCATATGGAAGACAAACAAAGCAAGACAAACAAAACAGTCAAACAAATAGGCATACATGCATACTTAGAGCATAAATACACACACACACGCACACACAGACAAGACAAGGAACAAATAGCAAAACTTCTTGTGTTCTTGTGAAACACTCAACCATCGAAACACTGAAACACTGGGCGGCATTATGAATACTCGCCGTATAATGAATAAATTGGCATATGTAATGTGTTGCGTTCCGTTCCGTTCGGTTCCGTTTCGATGCGGTGCGGTGCGGTGCGGTGCGGTACGGTTTGGCTTGGTTTGTGGGTGTCGGTTGAAAGATGGCACAGGGTGTGTGTGTGTGTGTGTGCATGTGTGTGGGTGCGCTGTCATCTTGCCTATCTGTCTATCTGACACGTGCAGGTTTAACTATGAACACTCAAAACAAAAAATGGATAGAGAAAAAATCTCACTTTATTTCAGAGAGACCAAAGAACGAGGAAGCCTTAGGCTGGGCAGTGTCTTGGTTCTAGAATTTCCTAAGCGAATGGCAAGCAAATTATCTGAATAAGATCTGAAATAATAATAGTCTGTTTGGTTGGGCAGATCGGAATTCTTGCAAAAAAGTGAGCTCTGGTGGTTTCTTTCATCATTCTAAGCCAATCATTTTAACAAACACGGGACCATCCGTCACTTCGTTAAGGAATTCAACAGACTAACAGCTGTAGAAGCCCACCCACGATACAATTCAAGCCACCACATGCATATCGATGGGACATGAAAGCTTAGCAGAGCTCAATCGTGACCCAAATCGAAACGCGTAATGGAGCTCAGAGAAGCCTACCCATGATCCAAATCAAACCGCCACCTGCATATCGATGCAATCATTAAAGCATAAAGAAGTTTACCCATGATCTGAACAAAAACACCATCTGAATATCGATGAGCCACACCTCCTCACTGTCTCTATATTTCACCATTTCAATCTCTATTTCCCCAGCTTCTCTCCCTGGACTTGGTACTGCACTGATTTCATTGTACCTATAAACCTTATGTCAGGGAGATAAGTGATAATAATATTTGATATAATCTCTCGAACATTTAAGGTTAACATTTCCATGTTGTTTCTTCAGGGCAAACAAATATTTATTTAACAATTTCAAAGCCTTTTCGATTTCAGACTGCATTCTTATAACACCTGTTCTCTGAGTGTATGGTCGCACCTGGAGAGATTTGTTTGAATGTGTCATGAGATTTTCATGGCGCGTTATCAGTGAATGTGCGACACGCATGGTAATGCGAGCAAAAGATCAACAGGGAATTGCCGAAAATGTTTGCCTGGATGACTGACTTTGGTTTTGGCTGACAATGTCTGTCTGTCTGTGTGTGTGTGTCAGAGGATGTGTGTGTGTGTGTGTGTGTGTTCCGGGGACGGTTGGCGAAGAGGAAAAGGTCGTTAACATTGACATTTTGTCTGGCAGTATGACATGACTTGACAAATATCGTACCTGGAAGAACATAAACGTAAACAAATGGCCACAATTTTATGAGTTATTGCCATTAATGATTTGTAACAGCAAATTTATCGCTTGGCTAATAGAATAAACACAAAGCATTTGGCCATATTGCATACGTAATAAGTTGTTGTTAATAAGTTTAAGAATATTTAAGAGAATTCAAGGGAAAACCAAATCCATCAGATTTTCAAGAGTTGCAATTGCTCCAGCCTCAAGAACTCGCAATAAGATGCCATCGTTGGTTGTTGCTTTCTTAAAAGAGAGAACGACGACGGTCTTCGAATCTGCACTGCATCAACCAAATGTTTGCATAGTTTTATATAAATATTTGAGTTATATTCTGTTAGGGGCAAACGTATACAGCCAATATTCAAGAATGGATTCCATTTTTTTATCCAACTGAGCTGATTATATAGCTCTTAGAAAACACAAATGAATACCATGACAACGCCACGATCCCCAGTTATGTCCAGGTAATCTGGCTCATTGAATTACTCTGCAGGCTTGGTTGTGGCCATGTCACATGAGAGTATGGATCAACCGAACAACTTGGCCTTGAATCCGTTGGACAACCTGTTGTAACCAGAAGCAGGCTCTGAGGATTTCACCCGCTGGACTTTTCGCTGGAAGATAAGCGTTTTATCAAAACAATATCTCGCAGAAGCCTGCAAGTTGAAGAGGGCGGGCGAAGAAACGGCTTTTGATCAAACAGCAGAGTTACGTTCTGCTGGAAGGAAGAATTCGCAAGAGCGAGGTTTATTGACTAGCAGAAGAGCAAAAATAACAAAGGAACCTAGCTTCGGCTTGCTGAACTTTCTACACCATTCAAGCTGTAAATATATAACCGACCTAGATCAAATCAGCTCTTTAGCTGTTAAAAGACTTCTGAGATCTCGGGATTGAAACATAACGAACATATGGATAGACAGGCTGGACAAAGCTATATCTCATGCTGATCAAAAATATATGTTCTTTATATGATCGGAAAGACAACTTTCTTCACATTTCTTTGTGAATGGTAAAGTAAGATGAGAAAAGGAGAACAAGTTGAAGAGAAAGAGAGCAAAAGTTAGAGGAATAGAGAGAGTATATCTATACGAAAAGGAGAAGACAATAAACAATTAAGAACGCAATAGTCGATATTCCGACTATAAGATACTCGTACTCAGCATTTATCCACAAGGGGAGTCTACATACCAAACTGGGTCTCTAGCTCTTACAGTCTCCGAGATCTAGGTGTTTATACGAACGGACATGGTTACATCGACTCTGCTGTTGATGCTGATCAAGAATATATATATTATACGAGTATAAAAATGAATAAGACCCTTATTAATTTTATACATTTTCCACGTTTCTTTTTACCTTATAAACTTATTCTTTACAAATTTGAAAAAGTGCGCCGATGTATCGATATTATCGATGTTGAGACTCCAAATGTCGCAGCTCTCCTTTTCAAAACTGGGCAGGCCTGGTCACAACACAAAGCCTTCCTTGCGATTCTCAATAATTTAAGGACTCGGTTGTAGCTGTGATTGTCGTTGCCGCGGTTCGCCGATATCCGGTAATGGATGCCACGCTTGGATGCTCTTGGCGTGGCATCCATAAGGTTTACTTTCTTTTTTTGTCTTAATTATTTCGCCCTTTTAACGATTGGTCATATGCAGAGACGATCCGATTATTAGCAATCTGACGAAGAGATCGAAGTGTTCATATTGACGGACATGGTTATATCGACTCAAGAATATATATACTTTATGAGGTCTTAGACGATTTCTTCTGCCTGTTAAATACATTTGCACGAATACGATATACCCGTTTACTCTGCTAGAATACGAGTATAGTAAGACAATATAATTAGAGGATTGTGAGAGAAAGATTTCGTTTTGCAGCAAAGATCAGGAGAAGAAGATGAAGATGAAGAGAGCAGGAGAAAAAAGGGAAAGGAATAGAGAGAGCACATATTGGAAAATGGAAAATGACAATGAAAAACAAGAGAGGAAGGTTAACTTCGGGTAACCCTAGCCTACATACCCTGGCACCTTAGTAGCATAATAAACCTAAGAGCTTAGCTGTCCGAGAAAAAGCAAGTAAAAGCAAAAGACTCCAAAGGGTCAGAAAAAGGAGAGAAGCTAAAATTAGGCAGTAAAGGAAAGAGAGGGATAGAATAATCTTATATTTGTGAAGAGGAAGTAGTCTCTATCCATAAGCGAGGTCCTGATAGGCCGCCTAACTTAGCCAGTTCTATAGAATAACCTTAGTTGAATACTAAAATCTCTACTTGGCCATCAAGACACAACAGTTTGATAGACAATTTAGCAAACCTCCCCCCACATTGTGAGCCTCCCCTTGCTCTAAATTTCAAACCCAAGATGACCCAGACCCAACAATGCTTCCCTGATGGTCGTATTTATTGATATCGTAATGAATCTATCGTTAAACAATTTGCCATTGCATTTCATATTTAATCAGTAAACAATTGGTCACATTATGACATGTCCTGCACATTATCTTGATTGTCATCTACTTGTTGTGCATCGCGGTGGAACGAGTAAATGGGACTGGCTCTTGTCTGTGGGGGGCATCCACCCACCCACACATCGGCGCCGTTGCCCCTATTGTCCTTTTGGCAGTGGCCAACCGAGAAGGAGCAGAGTCTGTTCAAATAATTTTAAGCTAAAGCATTTGACTGCTTTATGTGTGTAATTAGAAACTGCTTTACTGCTTGCTCAGTTTAGTGCAAGGACCTGCAACCCTGCACCCGTGACCCTCAACCCGCCGCTACTTGATGCACCGCCTGCTGCGTCTGCTCCTGCTGGCGCTCACAAAATTACACGACATTAGCATAATGTGATTTTCTAAGCATCTGATTTGCAGCCACGTACACACACACACACGCACACGCACACACACACACAGACGCGCACACAAACACACGCCTATACACATTCATGCATACATAGTATATGTGAAACACTAGAAGCGGTCCGAGTACCCCCTGAGCTCAACTTGTTGACTTCATTTCGCCAGCTAAGCTCGCCCGCAGCAAACGGGCTACATCAGCATGAGGAGGAGCACCACCATCAGCAGCACCACCATCAGCAGCAGCAGCAGCAGCAGCCTCGGCACGAGCTCTTTCTGCCACTTTAGCCCCTAAACGCTGCAAATGAGCAAGTGTCGCATGTCGCATATCGTCATATCGCCATCTCGCCTGGCTCACCTGCAACGACCACGACCACGACAGAGACGAGGACGAGGACGAGGACGTTGATATTGTCGTTGGGAACGTGCTTTGGAGCAGTAGGAGCCGGAGTGCAAGGCGAAAGCAAGCGAATTGATTTCTCGTCACACACATTTAGCTGGCAAAAGTTACCCCATAGCCAAGTTTTATTCTACCAGGGCCCAACAGCCATCACCCGTCACCCGTCACCAGTGCCAGTGCCCGTCCCAATCTCAATCCCAATCCCAGTCCCAGTCCCAGTTTCATTCACATTCACATTCACCCAGTTGTCCTTGTGGCCGTGGCCTGGCCTGACTGTGGCTCTGGCTGGCATAGATGCAGTCATTCATTTTTATCAGCCATCCAGCCAGCACAACGCAAATGCAATAAAAAGTGAAATCAACTTGCGATGCAATTTCACACACATTGCAGATTGCAGCTGAATGATGATGATGCAGGTTACGATGGACAGGAGCAGGAGCAGGGGCACGGGCAAGTACATTTAAGGTATAACCATGCGAATGGGAATCTCGTGTTCTGTCGTGTCGTGATTGCGCACATAAATCCATTTAAGCATCCTTGACATGTTCCTTGTACAAGTTAAATATTATTATCCATAAGATATATCTCTAGATGGTTTTAGATCGTTTGGAAAGTGGTTGATCAAATTGCTGAAGAGTTAGCGGTTAGCTTCTGATAGGAGTTGTGAGACATGTTCTCTGTATAAGAACGCTATAGTCGATATTGAGATTATAAGAAAATCAGACTCAGACCAAGCGCTTCTGAAATGAGAACCAAAGGTCTGACAAAACGGCCAAAGGGTTTCGTAAATGAAACCAAATTGTTCTTATATTTCAGACCTCTTACGATTGATACCGAAAATGTTCTTGAAATGAGAATCATTCCAGATATGACCCCACATTGTCTTCATAATGAGTCCAAAGAGGTCGAGAAGTGAGCACAAATGTTCGTTATGATATGAAAAGAAAGGAAAACATCGCTCAAGAAAAATTATGAACAAAAATCTTGAAATCGATACAGAAATTTTAAACAGATTTATTTTCTTAGTGTACTCCATCTATATCTTTATATATACAACTTTTGGTCATGGATCAACGCACAAGCCAAACTATAAATTTCTCACACAAGGTAGAGTTAATGGCTTAGGTGCGTAACTAAAGCAGCATTTTGGAAAAGTGAAAACGTAAAAGGGTTAACATGAAAGTCAAAGTTCGTATGGGATGGAATTTATTCGACGATCGTAAAGAATGACATTACATTAATCCATTTATATATATAAAACTCTTTGATTGATATAGGAATATCACTCGGGTCAAGCAGCAATAGCTAGGATATTAATATTAGAATTTACAGTTTATGGCGTTGGAACTCACTTAGAAGTCGGTCTGGAATAATATAACTTTAAGTGTATCGAATTCGTGGTCAAAGGGTGTATGCAGGCAAGCAGCGCTCTGTTCTTTTCTTGGCACTTAAACTATAGGACGGATCGCCATGAAATTGTTACAGTATTCTTGATACTAGAAGATAGCGATCAGGGTTATATATAATTTTGATAAAATGGCCATAGGACTACCCCCTCGTATAAGCGACAATCAAAATTCGACCTACTTGATGTACGGGAATGAAATTTGAAGAAAACGAAATTTCTCATATATCAATTTTTCACGGACCAATAACTTTGAAATTGTTACAGTACTATTATCGGTCGGGGAAATGTCAAGCAAGAGCTATATATCCTTTGAGCAAACCAAAGCATCGACATTTTGGAAACCAATTAATCAATGTATATCGATACATCATTTTCAAATAGTTTGTTCAGTACTCGAATATCGGCCAGGGGAAGCTCAGGAGCTATGTATCGGTGCAAGAAACCCGATATATATAAGAAAGTATCGATATATATCAGCTTGGAATTTGTAAAATGTACAGTGTAATGTGAGTGATTGGCCTTATCTGTTTTTACTTGACAACAGCACAAAATTGATAAAGAAAACCGATAAATTGAAGCTAAGCTGACTTTTCAGCTGTTGCATAACCTGCCAGAGTCAATCAACAGAAGTCTGGCTGCTTAACAACTCAATCTTATGTGAGGCTACTTAATCATTTCAAAACTGGAACCCAACGTGAATTCCAATTGTGAAACGACTGAAATTGCGATAGCTGGCATAAGACGGGTTGGTTTCTGTATCTCTGTGCTGAGTACTCAGTCTTTGTTTTTTCAGCTGTGATTGAAATACTTCAATATTCCGTAAGGCAGTTGCTACGCTGCTGAAATTTTCCCACCAATTAGATTTTATAGCTTAGAAGCCAATTAGAAGCCCATTTGCAAATACAACCTGCAGGTTGGGTCAAAAGCGAGGCCCAATTTCTGGTGAATATTTATTTATTTGCTACAAAGATCATAAGCAAGCAGGCAAGTTTATAGGCTTTAAAAGGAAATGTCCAAGACAAAAACCATTTGCCTATACATTTTTGTTTGGTGTTCTGGTTTGAATCGTTGGTGAGCGTTTAAAGCTGCACTGTTTGTAGCGACACACCATAGGAACGATCAATTCCCCAAACACTCAACTAAGATATTCACATTGTTGTGTAGCGACGGACACTTACCCAAGTGTTGGCATTTCAATTCCAAAATTGGAACGTCGTTTGTGCATATATCAACTGTGAAAAGGCATGCCTTAGTGCAGGCATCAGAACACAGCTATATGAAACCACACATAGGAAGCCAATTAAGCATCCTAAACATGTCGATGTGCATGTGCAAAGCTGCAGTTTGCCTTCCATTCTTGTTTTTCGCTTTTCGAACCAAAATTCAATACAGCTGTAAGAGTTATAAATGGATGTTATGAAAAGTGCTGATGTAGAGTAGAGTTTGTGAGCGCTATTTTCGAGACAATTACATTACCGTTACAACGTTTGATATGTGAAGGAGTAGTCCTTGTACATTTCCCAAAGTGTTGTTTCAACACGAGAGAGGAATGTTATCTTCGAGTAGCCGAAGCTTATATACCCTGGCAGATTGGATTGGCATTCGGTCAGCATAGGTGGAGGCCTCTAAGACTGACAAGTTCCCAATTAAATGGGAACTATATGATATAGTGGTCTCATCTGGACGATGTTTACATATGAGCAGTTTACAGCAGAAAGATGTCGATAGTTTCAACTCGATAGCTTTAAAACCGAGAGACTAGACAGACTGACAAACGAACATGGCTATATCGATTCGGCTTGTCATGCTGATCAAGAATATACATATACTTTACGAGGTTGGAAATGCTTTGCTCTATATCGTAACAAAATCATAATTCCCTTTGCAAGGGTATAAAAACATATTGCATTTGTACAAACTGAAGCTGGCCAACTAGCATGTTGCCTGAAAATGTTCTCTGTTATGTGTTTACGATCGACAACTGGCAACAAAGAACAAAAAAATGGAATAAAAATGGCCTCTGTTTGTGGAACAAGACAATTGTTTTGCGGTGCCTGAGCTCTGGCTGGCTGCTTCGCTTAAGACTGAATTTGTGAAGGAATCTGGCATGGCATGTCATGGCATGCTGCAGCTGCAGCTGCTGAGATTCATTTGCCATTTCAACTACATTTTCGACAATGCACAATTCCAATACCCAAATACTGAAGCGGACCCCCCTCAGTTCGCCCTCATCCTATAGAGCTCCAGTACACTCACAGAAACTCATTTCGAATGCACATGTGGAATGGCACAAATCGTATGCACATAGCAAAAGCCGCTTTTCCGGTGCGTTGGGGATATCCAAGAGGGGTATGTGTGGGGGGCTGGGGGGGGGTGGTAAGCACTTTTTCTTTTGATTGTACTCAATGACTGCCATTGCCTCCTCTGGCTGACAGGCAGCAGCAATCTATCCATCCATCTATCTATCCATCTATCTATCTATCTATCTATCTATCTGTGTGCTTGCATATCTCCATGTCCAATCTCCGAGCTCAATGTGATTGTCTAACCATTCCCATTGTCTATATGACTCCAGTACATCATCATGCTGCATAATTTACCGATGCCAACCAATACTGTTTTCCCAACTTTAATTAAATTTGCGCTTCTAAGCGTTTGTTGCATGTCCATGTGTGTGTGTGTGTGTGTGTGTGGATGTGTGATGAGTGTGTGCGTGGCATCGCAGGTGGTTGCACCGACTGGCTCTTAACTACAACATGTGCTCATGCGCTGCCACATGGCCACCATGGACCAAATGGTTGAAAAACTAGCAAAAACAAAAAACCACACACATACACACACATACACACACAGTGGCAGAGCCACACATACTCGTCGTACGGTATTTACCCATGAAAAGGCGCCTGAAGCCGTTTATCAGCTAATTGCCATCATGGACGTCTGCCGACGTAGTGAAGCATCACCCAGCACAGCCCAGCCCGAACTCCCGAACCAAGCCCAGCTGCACCCGGCTTAAACAAGTTCAACAGCCATGTTTAGTGCTTGCTGGAGGAGTGGCTTTCACTGAGTAATTTTCAATTAAATTCATTCCCAGCCAAAATGTAACAATGTTGCAAAACGCAGCTGGTTGTTATCGGAAGTCGTCCGGTCAAACATTCCACAAATTGCAATATGCTGATGAAAATGGCAACAAAATAGGATAGGCTACAAAAGGAAGGCTTGCCTGCGATTATGTTTATGTATAAAGTTTTGAGTACAAATATTGAACTCAAATTCTCTCCTTTTGTTTTAAGTTCTAGGGTTCTAGGCTTATAACGTGGGATTATAGCAGATTGTTCTTCCATTAGCGAGACTTTCAATTATGGTTAGACATTAAAAGGATTATAAACACTTATGTGTGCTCATATTAAGAGACTGACACATGAATTGATGAGTTCAAAGTCTTTATGTTAGGAACAGGGAATATAGAAGGAAGATAGAAGAATTTAGAAATATACATCTGGGCTGCACGTCCAAGTGTGCTTTCTAAGAACCCGTTCGAAACGAAACATTTTTAACCATGGCTTAAGGTTCGTGCTTCCTGTTCTTTGGTTCAGGTTTCGAAATCTGGTTCAACATTTGCTTGCTGATGTGGCATAGTAAGATATCAATCTTTGTATTTTGATCCTTGATAGTTTCTCAACATGTTCAGGGGGTTCTTAGTTTAGGGAGTCGAACTTTGGCACCAGAACGTTACCAAATCTGTATATTTCTTTTTAATAACTCTTACTTTAAGCCCCTTACAGTTACATCAGGGATACCGCAAGGTAGCCACCTCGGTTCCATGCTCTTCACCTCATTTGTCAACGATTTGCCTCAGGTTCTATCCCACTCTCGTATACTTATGTTCGCAGACCACGTTAAACTTTGCTTGTCCTTCCGTTGAACGACTCTTCTTCCCACTTCAGGCTGCAAGATGACCTTGATTCTTTCCAATTGTGGTGTTAGGTCAACATACTAAATCTCAACTGTTCTAAATGCACAGTTATGTCGTTTTGTTATAGCATACCGTTTCATACATCGCACCTTCCTAAGAATGCGCCCCTTGATCGTATCGACTCAGTTGTTGACTTGGGTGTTCTTTTAGACCCTAAATTAAAATTCGACTTACACATTTCAATTACCATCAATAAGGCTGTTGGTCTTCTGGGTTTTATCAAGCGATGGTCGAAGGAATTTGATGATTCTTATATAACCAAACTACTGTATACTTCTCTTATCCGACCTATTTTGGAGTACGCGTCGTGCGTTTGGTGTCCACAATACAGGAATCACCAGGACCGCATTGAGTCTGTTCAAAAGAAACTTTTACTCTTTGCTCTCAGTGGGTTGAATTGGGACCCCTATAGCCCCCTCCCTTCATGTTCAAGTAGGCTCCTAGTAATAAACCTTCCATGTCTTCTAAATCGTAGAATTATGCTAAATGTTTTCTTTATGCATAAGCTGATAAATGGTGAAATTGACTCGCCATCTTTAATTAGCCAAATCAGTTTTTATGTTCCTAATAGAACTAGTAGAAATTATGTTCTTATCCATCTTCAACAATGTAATTTAAACTATCTCCTGCATGAACTTTTTCGTGTTCTTTGTTCGAACTACAATAATCTCTTTACCTTTATCTCTAATAATAAGTCCCTTAACTCAAACAAAACATCTATACTAACGCATCTAGCTAGTAGATAATGTAAATTGTTTATGGTTTGTTGTTTTTTACTTTCCTTGAGAGAGAGCGAGCGAGTCCGCGTTTTTTTTCCGTCTTCGCGATTCGTGTCGCTCGTTATGCGCTGCGCCCCTCGGCCGGTTGTGCGGGAGTGGGAGTTTCTGGCCTAGGCTTTGCACGTAACAAGCCCCATTGCTTTGTATCATGGGTCCACTTGAACGTGTAGCGCATTGTAGGTCAACGTCCCGATAAACAAAAAAAAGTACTTATACGTAACTGCTCTTGTTGTCGATTCTTATTTATACCATTCAAAAAATGGTATATTAGTTTTGTCAAGAAACTTTCAACGCTTTGAAGGCATGCCAAAGCTAGCCTTCCTGTCTTGTTTTCATTATCCTGAAGAATTACCGATTCTTTCCACCTAAATTCAGCCCCAAGCAATGACACCTTCTGAATGCCTCTCCGATGCATTTCATAAATTCATTTTTAGCATCACCGTAGTGACTTTATACCATTGTTGATGTCACTATGTGTAGTTTTGCCTATTGCCACCTGCTGTGCGACCCGTGTTCATATATTGTCTACCTGTCTTTGTGTCTATGCGTGCGTATGTGTGTGTGTGTGAAGCAATTCAATTCTATCAATCGCATTGCATGACATTCATTGCGTTCTCCTTTTTCTGGCATTGCTTTGGCGTTCAGTTTTGGCATCCGCACAGAGAGCATACGTGACGTTCTATCGACATCAAGTATTATTGTTGTGCTCCTGGTGCTCCTGCTGTTACTTTTTTTCCCCATCTTCCAACCCATGTGCATTCCTCTGCTGTTTGTTTCCCTTGGTTTGCTTGCACATTTAAGGGACATTTAATCAATGCTTCCGGCAGTTGCATTAACCGCACGCACATGCCTCGAAACTATTTGCAGACACACACATGCACACACAGTATCCACGGCAGCAACCACACACACACACACACAATCACACACAAACACTCACACTTGCAGCCAACTGTTGCATACAATTTAAAGAAAATTTTATGCTAGTCAAATATTCGACAAATTAATGCTCTAACTTTAAGAAAACCTCCTTCAAGTAGGCGTGGGAAGGAGAACAGAGAACATTGAGAGACTTCGGAGCTTGGTGACCTTAGAACTTGAAGACAATTTGACTAAATATTCCTGGTTGCCTTGAGCAGAAAGCTCAATAAATTCCAGTTGAAAACATTGCACTGATGAGGCTTCAGATTGAACCTCAGTTGGTTTGCATAGCAAGATGATTGAGGAATGGATGACTTTTGTATATTTGCAGTATAGTTGGATATCCTTCTTGGTTAATGGGATGCCAGTTAGTAATTAACATTAGTAATTAACAGTAATTAACATTCAGTTGACAGGTTTTGCTCCAACCTGCATTTCTCTCTCGCATGGAACTCCTGTCAAGAGTTAGCCCAAGATACTTAATCTGAAATTTATATAATACACTGAGACCGTTTCGCCTGACTGATAGACAACCGTCGAGCCTTCTTAAGAAAGAGACGTGCATTGATATCTCTATGTTCACTTATGATCCAGCTGCCACCGGAGAGTTTCATAAGCTTCTAAGCAGCAGCAGCAGCAAGCACATGTGTTAGAGGAACGCAGACAGAAACATTCTTATTATAAATTATAAAACTGAAGTTAAATGTTAATGCTAATTCTGACGTTGCTTCTTAACTGATCTTAACAAGAAGCAGCAGCTGGACTCCAGGGCTATCTAGATATTCAGGCGGCTTGGTGCAGGAGGTGGAATCTGAAGATCAACGACATGAAGACAACTCTAAAAAAGCTAATATCGGGCACTCCACCCATTCAGCTGGAGGGAGTTACACTGGAACAGCCATTGCAAGCGAAATACCTCGGAATCACATTGGACAAACGCCTGAGATCTGCGGCCAAAAGGTGTGGGCGAAGGATGCAACAAATAAGATGGCTGATAAATAGAAAAAGCTCTATGTCACTTAGAGCTAAAAAAACAGTCTATGGGCATTGTGTAGCCCCGATCTGGCTTTACGGAGTACAGATTTGGGGGATCGCCGCAAAATCTAGCTACAAACGTATCCAGGTATTGCAGATCCGTGCCTTACGGCAGATAACCAACTGCTCATGGTAAGTGCGAGGCTCCACCCTTCATCGTGATCTCAATCTGCACACCGTGGAAGAGCAGATTGGACGGCACACCAGCAGATACAGTGACAGACTGTTGAGTCACCGCAGTATGCTCGCAGGAGGGCTACTCCCCTAAAGGCCTTTAAGGCGGCGAAAAAGATTGAGGTTTGCCAAGACAATTGGCCAACCGTGAGGTCTCCTCACTCATAAGTCCTTGTGCGAATTGCATGAGGTTTGGCTCTCTTTATATATATATAATTGTGTTGTTAAGGTGATATTTAGGCAATGTACGGATTAAACACTTTTAAATATAAAAAAAAAACAGATCTTTACAAAATTTGGTTACTTAATAGAAAACAGTCACATTTACAAGTGGTTTTAATTACATACTGATATCTTGAATATTGTAGGAGATATAGTACTTTTGCGATTTGGATAAAACAAACTTATCTGACGCTCCACGAGAGGAGTCTACATACCAAGTTTGGTAACTCTAGCTCTTATAGTTTCCGAAATCTAGATGTTCATACGAACGGACAGACGGACATGGGTAGATCGAATTGGCTGATCAAGAATATATATACATTGTGGTGTCGGAAACTCTTCCTTTTGAACGATACACGAATACAATGTACTCGTTTAGTCTATTGGAGTACGAGTATAATCACGTATACGTTATGTTGTATATATGGGCGATCGGATTAGGCGTGGTCAAATTAACCTATGATTTTATATAAATATATAGAGTGTTATATATATCAAATATACCAAGTATCAGATAGATATCTGGAATATTTGGCGCCTTTTGCATTGTTATGAAACTAAGCCAATGTTGGCGAAGTAGAAGATTTATAAGTCAAGGCTCAAAATGAATGATGTTTTCGTTCAATTTATGAACTGCACCTTATTTCTTGCTCTAACTTATGCCAAACTAAAGGCCAAATCTATGATCTATGATCCCACAATGAGTCAGCCTGGCGATAAGGAATTTAAACTTGTTGCTGCTAGAAGAAAGAATGCTTCATTGGAAGACACAGGAGGAACACAGAGATACTGTAGTAGATACTGTTTTTTAGACTTCAAGATCTTCATACATACTCCTGGACTATACAGGAGAAAACAGCTAGCGTTTACTCTTTCTCTGGAATGTTTTATATAGCATGAGACATGCAGACATACAGGCATGCTCACACAATGGCACCAATAGATAGATCATTCGTTTTCAGGTCCACTAAGCCTATTTAAAAGCTTTCTTTATTCTGTCCTAACAAATTTCTTATGATATGATGAATTTAGCTTTTCTATGATATAAAATCTCAGCAAAATGTAACAGCCTCACACCACGGATACGAAGACGAAGCCTTTACTTGCATAAATTTGATTCTCTTCTTCGATATTTCGCAGCCAGAAAAGTGACTGAAACTCAGAAATGTTTTGTCCGGAATACGTTGTGATTTCGTTTGCTGCTGCTGCCTCTCTTCTTAAGCTATGTATATAGGAATTTTGCATATTCGATTTTGATCCATACCCGCATATGGACTACTGCAAATTGGCTTCTTAGTGTGCCCCAACGTTATCAAAATGTAAGTTTGAGCATGCTACCTATATACGTTTGATGATCAGTCAGATGATGTGCGTTGATGATCAGTCAGTCAGTCAGACAGCCCCCCTGCCTGCCTGCCTGTCTGAACTTAAGCCTCATACAAAAGTATATGCCCTGGGCCTTGCCCTGAAAATATTGTAAATTAAACCAACTCTCTGGCCACAATAACAACAAACAAGGCGAACGAAAGGCGGAAGCACTGTGCTTTAATGCACAGAACATTTTTTTTTTTTATTTAATTAAATGTCACTTTGATCGAAATAATCTTGTTTATATGCTGAGTGTATGTGTGTATGTTGGCGTGTGTATAAAAATGTTTGATCCAATAATCACAGCACGAATATTCCACATCCAGAGCAGCCCAGAAACTCAGGCCAGCGCACCCGCAGCTCCAGCTCCAAATGTGGCTCAGGCAGGCATAAGCAATGCAATTAATTATAAAAGAAATGAAAACAAAAGCAAATATAAATACAAATACAACACACACAAACACATATACACACATACACGTGCACACACACTGCGGCCCTGGCAATTGTGAAAAGTGTTGCCTGATTTTGGGCGCGCACACATTCATAAATTGGCGACTGCCGGCGCCTGAGCCTGCCTGGCTTTACGGTTGGTAGGATTTTTTTTTTTACAAGTGCGGGGTCTCGGTGGGGGTGTAGGCATGCCGCTACGCCAACGTCACCGCCATCATTAGGGCAGGTTATGTTTTTTTAATGAAGTGCCTGCTGACGGCTGCCGTCTGGTGAATTGCCGCCGTCCATCTTGTTGGGCCTCCTGAGTAGCCTGATGATTTGCCTGTGGATTTGCTAAGCACCGCCTCATCCCTCCCTCTTAGAGTGTTCATATGTATGAATGATGAAAGAAACACCAGTTTCAGCGATGTTTCATGTAAAATTGTCAGCCAAATAGCGCAGCCATAGCCTCAAATCGAGTGAGAATGGGATGCTTTCCCAAGATTTTCAAAGTCAGCGAAAAGAAATATCGTATCCAAAAATTCAGTCGGGATAAGCTGCTAGTTACTTAACCATTTCTCCATTGATGTCATTGTGATTATTTGTCTTTAGGGTCTTCAAGGACATCTGGTCATATACACGAGGTTATGCAGCCTCAAAGGTATTTTTTAGTCACCTGACTTTAAGAAGGTTTTGTGGTTTGTTGGCTATCAATGTTGTATGAGGCAAAGCGACCAATCATATTTTATTGTTGGTATTCTATGACCTCAATTCATAATTGATGGGTTAGAAGGATACCTTGCTTATGCTTCATTTTGAAAGTCACAAGGAAGGTTGATTCAATTTATAGCTCCTGTAATGTTTAAGACAAGAACTGACTGACCCAAGAAAAGTAATAATCCTTGGCCATAAAAATATTTAAAAATCTCAGTGAATCTTGGCTTTTCCTTTGACTGAGTCACTTTGGCGAGTTGACACGATTATAGCCCACATGGACACCTCTTTCATAACCGAAGATGTACAACGTTCGCCTGAACAGGAACAGCTTGTGGGAAGGTCAAAGCAATTCAAGTCATTAAACTTAGTTAACTGCCTTAACCCAATGAAAGCCGCCGCCGCCAACCAAGTGATTTAGGACACCGTCATCTTCAGCGACACTCTTCATTGCCACTTCCCCCTTCCACCCTGCATCAGCAGCAACTTGGTGTCATAAAAGTTTTATTGCCAGCTTCTGGGCGTGCGAGCTGTTGGCTTTCAATAAAAGCGCCTTACTTATTTCGACCCTGGCAGGCATCAATTATTAAGCATCATAAAATTATGAGTGTTTGTTTTCCTTTACCTTTTTTCTTTACTTTTCCCGTTGCTTGTCGACTTGTCTACGCGCGAGTGTGCGTGTGTGTGTGTGTGTGTTTGCGTGCTGCCTTGTGTGTTTTTTTTTCCTTTTGCGCTTAAACGATGCGTCGTCGCTTATAATTAAGCCTCAGCTTCGGTAGCAGATTAATTAAATTTTGTCTCTCTAGGCTTCATTAACAATGCAATGCACAAACACGCACACACACACAGACACACACAGACACAGCAACACTAATTGTCGGACGCCTAAATGTATGCTCAGTGGATTCCAGCAATGAGTTTCTCAAAAATGTTAAGGCAAAAACTTTTTAAGTGCTTTTTACAAAAAATAGATTTTAATGTGAAATTCTTATAGCAATTGACAAGCTCTTTAATTGCATCGCCTTTCCTTTTGGGGTCATAAGAGTTTGCTTCGTATTTAAGGCAAATATTTCCATTTAGTTTTATATTCTCTATTTATCTGTGGGGAAACTACAAGCTATGCTATGTACATTGATTGTGTCCCTAAAAAACTATTCAACTTTTAGTCTATTGTAAAGTTTTTCAAGTGTCCTTGCTATATATACTGTAGCATGTGTATATATGTATATGAATGATATTCAAGACATCTTGGGCAGCAACACATAAGTTGCCTAAGCATAAACAAGGCTGCAACACTTTGTTGTTATGCCAACATAATATATATAAAGCGGCGACTTTGTCGCAGCGCGGCTAACGCTAAGTGCCCTCTGCATATTTCAAGTGCAGACGAAATATGATCACACTTGAGTCAGCGTTCCCACGCTTGACCGTCCAAGTATATACATATGTGCATGCATGACACTCTCTGCCTGCCAGCAACGTTTCCGTTGCTTTACATAAACGTTTATATATAAGACAGCTCGCAGCTCTAGGCCAAGAAATTCAATTAATTAAGAACCTACATGGAAGACAGACGTCTTCTACTGTAGTAAAAATGCCGTAAAGGCCTTCTAAGTTAACACAGCGATCCTGTCTTAACATCCTGTTAACTTAACACTTATACAAGCATTCAATTCTTATTTCTTCCTGGAAAAGAATACATTCACATTTGCATAGATTATTGATCAGGTATCTTTATACCATTCACATTTACACATTTATACCATTAGGTGTGTGTTTTTCCTTGCTCTGAGTATAAACCTATAGGCAATGATCATCTTATTCAACAGATTTGGATCGAAAGTCGTGAAGGGAATGGTCGCAAGGATTAGCTAAGGCTGTGTGAAACGTTTTGTTATACCTCAACATATCAATTGAACGATCAGGATCGCCATGAACTGGCATTGCCTTGCATTGCAATGATTGGGGCTGTCTTATGATATGGCAACCAACTCCACCATGAAGAGTCCACTCGGTTCTTTTTCGGATCTTTTAAGTTTCTTAAGAAATGTTTTTTCAGAGAGCAGATCGACCTATTCGATAATAGCAATTGCTTTGACTTCTTCACAACTAGAGAAATGTGCCTTCAATTGACTGACAGCTGTTCACCCTCCAGAAGCTCAGTGAAGCAGGCGACGCATATTAGGTGTCCTTTTTGGCCTTGATACTTGGACATTTTGAGCAGAAAAGCTCCTGCCAAAGATGAATTCATATTGAGAGGATGATTTTGAGGTGAAAACTTGCATTGACATGGTCACCAGTTTGTCCTAGAGTACCGATTATTTGAATTGCTGCCTTAGAAGATTCTTCCTTTCTTATACCAGTGACTCTTCTCTGTCTCGAATTGGGCTGAACTTAAGAAATATCTCCTCCTTCCTATTGGTTCATCCATTTATTCATCTTTCTAGTTGCCAAGCAATTCAGTTGCTGCTATTAAAGATCACCTACACCTTGATCCACTTTTCCTATGACAAAACCCAAGGCGAAACGTTGGCGAAATCGTTTTCGGACATATAAAAATGCAGGCCACGAAACTGCAGGAAACTGCAAGATGCAATGTGCAATGCCATTTTATAATCGAAAATCTTTCATTAAATTAAGAACATTGTTTGCGGCTGCAGGCCTTAATCATAATAGCACTTTCTCACATTTCTCCTTCTCATTCGCTTTCTCGTGTTTCTCTTTCTATCTGACGCTTTGGGTGTTGAAATACTTCGAAGGACACACGCACACAAAAGAACACACACATATATGTACATGTTTTAACATATATAATTACAATTTAATTAGCGGACATGAAATTGTACTGTCGAATTGACCAACTGACCGACCACATTGAAGACCAGGACTCGGACAAGGACCCGGACTCAGAGCCGGACCCGGACACGGACAAGGACCCATACTTTTGGCAAGCAACTTCCGTGCTGCGTGCGCTTGGCTTCTGTGGCAAGTGTCGTCAACGCGGCTGTCGCTTCCTGCCAGCCCTGTCCTGTTCATAAACTTTTTGCCCATCCGCTCATTACATTTACACAAACACACATGCAGCCGTTGTACATTATAAGCAGATAATATAAAGCAGGGCTGAAAAAACACACATATATATATATATATATAACAGATATATATATATATATATAATGCTGTACAAGTGAAATATGACACTCTCATATATTCGCAATTATTTTCGCTATTCATCGCCTCGAATGCAAGTGCGAGCATAAAAATATGAGCAACTCGATTCGAATCAGGCCAGCATTCAGTCAGCACGAAATGGCAGAGACGCTGCAAAACTATTACAATAAATGGAATACTTTTTATATTTTTCTTCTTCAATTTCTTCAACTTCATAATGAACACAGCATCAGCTGCATTCAAGAAAGTTTTCTCCCCCCCATTTTAGAATGCAAAAAGCAAAAGATGAGAAAAATTCTTGGAGAAAATATCCGTAGTTATATACATACAACTAGGTATATGCACACACATGTTGTCTGTGACTGTGTGCGTCCAAATTAAGCCCACATTGTATGGGCAATCAAATACATGCGGATATATGTAGAGATATTTCATGCATAAACTATGCCTTGCCACAGAGCCGTATCCGCAAATAACAACATGATGTATGCGTAATGAACATACAAATTCTGTTTCGCGGTTGTGACTTTCTGTCGTATTGATTAATTATGTTATAATTATATAAAGCCATAACATTTTTAGTGCAATTTGATATACGCATAGAAAATTTCATTTGCCATTGTTTGACAAAAGTTGTGGGAATTTTGCACAACGCCTTTGAAGCATTGCGCATCCATTAATACAGCCTTAATGATCTAAATGGGGGTCATCATATTATAAATTAGCATAAATTGGCCAGCTAACACAAATAGAAACCCGCATGAAAATGTCCAGGGACTTCAAATGACACCCACTGAAGTAGCGTTTGTTAGATTATGAATGTTGCTTGAATACTTAGTGAGAGGAATCATTTGAATGGCTCATTTTGTGATGAATGAATCATTCATTCACTGGAAATTCTCACCAAATATGGATGCATTGTATACAGTTCCAACATTTACCACCTTTGGGGTTTCATTTTACTTTCAGAATCGCTGATTTACTTTGTCTACTTTGCCCTAATCCTTGGGTATTTGGTAAATCGTTTCTTCTTCCTAATATTTTTTAGATTTAATCAACACTTCATTTGCTATTGACATTAAACAAACAACTGAATGAGCAGACGCATCCCTCGGAGTACCAAAAGCTAAGATTCGTGTGGCTTTTCACTTTGATTTCCTTGTGATTTCCTTGCCAGAGTTTATTTGCTGCTTGTTGCGTTTGCCCCATTGGCAACATCATTAAGGCGCGTAATAAACAGTATTAGCAAATTTGATCAGCCGACTCTCGGAATGTTGGTGTTTCTTTTCGCATTTCGCATTTCACATTTTGTATTTTTTGTTGGGCGCATAAAAAAATTAATTTTCTCATTTTCCGGCCGTTATTTTCGTTTCGTTTGGTTTGCGCTCGTTTCAATTTTCGCCCCAGCCACAGCCCCAGCCACCCCCTTGCTTAATGCTATTTTATTAAAACACACACACACACACACACTCACGCACAACCACACATGCAGACACAGTGACACACACACACACACACACACACACACACACACACACGCACACTATAGAGCAAGAAGGAGTACAAAAAATATCCGCTTAAACAGCAATTTTTTGGGTAGCTGCGTTTGACATTCTCACACACTGTCAAAAAAAAAAGTGCCCCAATATTTGTCATAAAACTTTATGATGCACAAAATTAGTTTTACAACATTGAAAAACCACTCCAGCGAATGTTTTTGTTTAGAGCACGATCCCCTCTCCCTCTCTACACCAAGAGAGAGGGAAAGGTTTCAGTGCATTCAGTTTTGTTGCCCATCGATTTTGTAGCCACTTTAACTGGCTTACTGGAATCGCTTTCAATTCAACAGCGCCGCCGCCATTGGCAACAGCTTTTGGCCTTTGGCTTTGCCACTGCCGGCTCCTACAATTCCACAGTTCCGCAGTTATTTTTGTATTTATGCAATGGCAATGGCAATGGCAAAGCCAATATATTTATTTAGAAATTTTATGCCATTTAAGCGCGTAATTGTTTTTGCATGGCGGCGTCAATTGAAAAAAATTCTTCATTTATATTTGGTGCCTGGACAGAGGCAAATAAATATACATATATATATATATATATATATTTGTATAGTATATGTGTGCGTGCGTGGAAATAAATACTGTTAAGCTAGTGTGCTTGTGTGTGCTTCAATGGGAGATATATTTCGCATTATATCGACGCTTTGATACTGTGCTGCTGCGCCATGAATTTCATTGCCACCTGGAGAGCCGTGTTTTGTTTTCGGTGTGTGGAATGCTTTGACTTTGACATATGGATGTGAACGAACATCCAACATTTACATGTGTATCTGTCTGTATGTTTGTATGTTTCTGCAATATATTGCTTTGACTATAAAGGCATGCTTTGTTGAGTTGGGATAATGCTTTTGTTGCCAAGGCAACTGTTGATTACACTGGCCTACAATGCCTTTTGCCACCACGCACTCTGACAGGTAATTGCATTTTTGTTCTTACAACCAAGAGGGGGTGGTGGTGGATTATAGCTAATGTGTAATAAAGAGTCTATGTTGTCGAGGGTGTACATGTGGCCACCATAAGAGAAAGGTCGCTTATGTTTGTTTACATCTGGAGAGATAGTTCTCTATGGTAGACTGCAAATCTGCTTATGCCTGAGACCTGACATATGATGCACTTGACGGAAGGAATGCAGATGTCTGTGACACAGGGATGTAAGATTCGCTATGCTATCAGATGTGTGCAATGAATGCCTATTAAGTATCCTTCTTATAGTGTCTTGATACGAATCTTACCTAACCTACAAATGCTTACAATGTATTGTCTATCACTTTTCCTCCTGTTTGGACAGTATCTCATAATTACTTATGCATTTGCCTGGCCACAAATATAGAGATCTAAAAACACGATTATGGGATGCTAACCATACTTGAGAGCCAGGAACCTTCACCTCCATAACAAGGTTGTTAAGAAAGTGTTTATTTTTTAAACACATTGCCAAGGGCCGATAAGGGGGCATGGCCTGTCTGTGGTTGTAAAAAAGGTGTTCAGTTTCTGAACAAGTCCAATAAGTTATATTTTTCAACCAAATGAGTCTGAGTCATTCTTAATATGATCCCAAAACGATCATATCATGAAACCAAAGCGTTCGAAAAGTGAAAGCAAAAGCCCATTCGGAAACTAAGAACTTCGCTCTTGGTAGATGAAGAAATGGTTAACCAAAATCTTGGTTTTGTTATAGTTAATTATTATTAACCAAAATTTACACAACATATGTCATCTAGCAACATAATAATAGACATATAATAATAGTTTATGTACTTAGAAAATGCATTAATTGAGACCAATATGGATAACTTCAGCTTCGCACTTCAATACATAGGCTTTGCCTTGCTAAGAAACTTTGCCTGCTTCTCTTTCAGCTTATCATACCCATATTAAAGCCTTATGATAGCATTCAAAACGCTAAAAGAATCATTCACCACACTGTAAGCATTCTAAAGCAAACGACTTCTCCAACTAGTCGAAACCATATTCATTGGAATACAGTTAGTGCATTTCGGATATGGTGGGCAAAGCATACAAATGCTTGCGAGTGGAATTGGAAACAAGTTTAATCATTCCCTACGACGTTCGAGTGTGAGCTAGAAACAGTTAGCCAGCTAATTTGTCTGTGTGCTCTCTTGTCCTACACTGGGTTACTCTAGGAAATAAAATAGACCAATGTATGGTGACAAGACACGAGAGCAGGCACTTATATCAGTTGCCTTATCTTTCTATCTTGCACGCTGATGCGGCTCCCACTTCGATTTCCGCTATTTTAGTCACAGGCCGTTTCTTTCTCTCTCACCACAGTGAAAACCACCAATTTAGATAATCAAATTATAATCGATAACTAAACGAATACGAATCGGATAAAATTTTCAACTGAATAATCGAATACATCAATCGCTCCGAACGAATATTGTAGCTTACCAATTTGACTTACCCAACTGGAGCAATCGTGGTTAGCCGACAGTGAATGTGGCCATTTCGAGGCATTTCATAAGCAGCGTGAGGAGAGGAGACTTCATAAAGCTAGAGCTTATATGCATCTATCAGTCCCTTTGTTTCACCTCCAGATGTCGTTAACTCAGTACTGCAGGTGATGAAACTGTGGACGATGACACAGCTGAAGAAGAGGACGAGGACAAGCTATGCAGAAGAAAACATATGAACTCGATCGAGTGTGTACACAGAGCAGAAACAGAGCAATCAGATGGAATACATGGAATTCGTGCAGAGTTCTGCTTCGTCTTCAACTCTCCGCGTGTACTCTGCTTTCAGCCTTGTGTCAGTTGCTAAATTTATCGGAATCGAACAACTACTCCATATAGCAGCTGCCTTAGAACAGACAGTTTCAGAATGAACATATAAAAGAAAAAGTTGTTTCTTTACATTTTTACATAATGCTAACTGCCTTAGTGGTATATAGTTAAATAGAGCAAGATTTACTGTTAGCTTTCACATCAAAAGCAAGTAAAAGTAATCAAATGAATATTTTATGTCTCAGCACGAAATATTTCAACGAATTTAGTGGACCCAACAATGAGGATCAAAATGATTGAGAAGCCACAAATATAGAGATCTAAATACACGATTATGGGATGCAATCCACAGTTGAGATTGAGGAATCTTCACCTCCAGTACATAATGAACCGCTGTATCATACTTTCTGTACAACTAATATACCCGCTTCACTCGAAGAATTTACCCGCATCCGTTGGTAAAAGCGACAGCAACAGCAACAACAACGTGCAACATAAACGAATGGCTTGCCTCAAATAACATAAATATAAATTATTAAATAAACATATAAATACACTCACACATAAGTACATATAAATTATTATTATTATTGATTTCATTTCGTTTTATGCATTTCTTTATTTATTTTTTGTTGATATTTTTTTTGTACTGTTTGCACTTTTTGATTTGTGTGCCAATGTTGTTGCTGTTGCTGTTGTTGCTGTTGCTGTTGCTGCTGTTGCTGCTGCTGCTGCTGTTGCTGCTGCTGCTGCTGCTGGCTGTGAACTCTTCATTTTATATTTGCATTTTATGGCCTGGCAACTAATGAGAATTATGCTCAAAAACGCCAAAGCCATTCGCCAGAGTGCCGCAGCGTGCATTTATTTATTTCATTGTCATTTAATGCACTTAGCGAATTAAGCACAGAAGTTATGCGCTTTATTTTTAAATTCATGTTTATGCAGATTGAGGAAATTTAACGAAAAAGATGGACGACATCGTTTCGAGGCCAACGCAGGAACATGTGACAAGCGCGACGGTGGCGCTGAAGTTGGAGAGGCAGCAAAGGTCTGTTCTCTAAATGAAATCACAATATTTGTGAAGCATCTAAGCGTGTGCTGCGGCATATCATCTTCATCATGCTGATGAGTACAGAAATGCGGAATGCAAAATGTGTTGGCTGTTAACGTTTGTCTTACATTAGCACTGCCGCTGGCAACTAGCACTCACACTGCCAATATTTGGAGTGCGTTTATGTTTGCCCTGCGCGGGGGAGGGGGAGGCGGGCGCCTGAGGTAAATGAATGTATGTTTTTGGGTTGAATGTAATGTGAAATATTTACACACTTGCCATTGCCAGAAACTTGGTTAGCTGACACAAAAACACATCTTATAACGCCAGATATTAACAGAATTCTATTTCAAACTTACAAAATATCGAAAAAGTGATCAATTCTGAGAGACTAAATTGTCTGATTTATAGATTCTTTGGCACAAAATCCACATTTACACTTGGTTTTATTATTGCATCTCCGAATGATGCGAATATGCATCGATAAAGCACCACAATATATATACGTATGTGTCCTTACTCCAAAGAAAGTACAAGGACTACTAAGTGAATGTTATAATCTAATAATATATGAATATGACTGCTCGGCGGGGGTTAAAGGTGTGGGGCATATTCAAAAATACGAAAACACCTCACTCATGCTGTTATTGGCAAATATTGAATCACAATTATCACGTCGACCAGAGATTCTGCTTCAATGGTTTCCCTCTGTGCCTTTAACATTCTTTTCATTCATTTTGAAACTTGATAATGTGTCTATGGATTTTCTTAGCACTGCTTCATCCCTCTTTCTTAGACCACTAGAATGATGTAAGCCAGACCAGAGTCAGCAATGTTTATTGACAAATTGTCAGCCGAATACTGCCGCCACAGCCTCAAACTGATGCCCACGTGGCAAACAGTTACAGCTTTTGCTATATCAAGATTGTTCAAGTCAGTGGGCGTCTTGAGGCGTCAAAGATATGTCGGCAGGGCTGCCACCGAAGGTGAGTTGGACCCAGAAAGGTCACTTGCAATGGCCATCGACATTGGATATGCCCTGATTATCTCGTCGATCAGCTCATGTAGGATATGGGCGGTTGTTTTGTGCTCTTCTGCGCTATTCACCAGCATCAGTACAGGCCTGTACTCGGACAAACTCAGTACGCGATCAGCATTCGTTTTCGTTTTCGAAGATGATAAGAGTACGAGGTTGCTTCGTTGAAATTACGACATATTTGCTAAGCCCGAGAGATGCACGCAGCACTGCTTGAATAAACTTACATGATTATTTCTATGGAATACCGCGTACTAATGCTTATTTATCCGAGCTTGCAGCTCTCTGATATGAATGTGTTCCAGTTATTTAACAAGGAGACATTCACCGAAATGCATGCAAGGCCTATAGTAACGCAGGAACGTAAACTTCATGCCAGAAGCCAATAGAAGCCTCGATATCATTTATCAGAACGGGAACGGAGTAACGTACTCCCATCTCACTCTACAGAAGATTTACTTATGCAAGGAGAACAGCAGTTGCAAAATGCTTCTCGTCACCCTGCCCTGCATATCGTGTCGCGGAACGAGATGCAAAAGTTCGTTTCCATGCTGGAACTTCCGTAGCTTTCCTTAATTGTTTTTATTTATTTTATTTCTTAAAAACTTTCTGATTCGCAGTGAATTCTTCATGGAGTGGCTGCTTGGCATTTGGTTTTCGTTTTACAAGGAACTTTTCCCTTCCGCTTTACTTTTCAGCGTCCCAGTTCTACCTAAGACATTTCTGTATTTCTAAAATTGGTAATTCATTTCTTATTATTACTCAAATTTTTGAAATCATATTTTATATCTGAAATAGCTCTGAAACGTATAACAACAATCTGTGTAGGTTGGAATTTAGTCTTTGATTCTTTTTACTTATTTTCCCCACAAACATCGCAACAAATGTTGCGTAGAACCAGATGCTTTTCGAGAGTGTCCTTAGGTTTGTTTCTTTGCTTAATGTCGCAGTTTTTTATAGCGTTGCCAAATCACTAGTCCATATAAACGTGTGAGACAGAGAGAGAGAAATCAAGCAGCTTACTTCCCATATCCGACAACTTATAAATTTTGTAACTCCTATTATCAATTTTCACTCTCGCCCTCTGACAATCAATAACGCCTACTCCAAAAAGGCGCATTGCCTGGAAACTGTCTTAGCTCAACGATAGGAGAGCTCTCTTTGTGTACTCGCAATCTCCCGTTCCTGCAATGTATAGTGTCAATTTCTTCCTTGTACAGAGGCGTTCATTAAAGAATGCAACACTTTCTACACTTTCTACTTAAAGAAATGTTCTTATTCAGGGGGATATCTTCTCTAGTGGTTCATACACATACATGCAGCGATTGGCTTCAAGAAACTTGGCTGACTTCTAAACGAGCGGGTCAAATTGGCTCTAAAAACAATGTGATAATACACAAAGAGCTGGTTGCACCTATCCTTAGATGCGCCCTACCAATCTGGGGATCCTGTTCCCATACCCAGCTAAGAAGAATACAGGTCCTTCAACATAAGACACTCGGTCAAACTTGTGGCGCCATGTGGAATGTGCACAACAGCACTCTAGATAAGGACCTGGGTGTCAAACAAGTGGGAGATGAATTACACTCAACGGCAATGAAACACTTTGGCAGCACCCAGGAACAGGCAGCACCCAGGGCACAATAATAATGTAAAATTGACCTCATCGAGCAGTGTTATTGAAAACATTCACAGTAAATAATTCATTGATCAGAATTTGATATAAATTTACCATTTTCAAAGCACACCTCTCCTCTCTCAGTGAAGTCGAAGTTATCACAGACATGAAATTTCTACCTGCTCGACAGACTTTCCAAGTTTTTGGTTCTCTTCAAATTGCATTATTTCATTGTCAAATCTAATGTTAGTTTCGCACAAATTCTCCACAAAATATCATTTGAACTGTACATTTAAGGCCGAGTCTGGGTCTGGCCTAAACACAGCAATGCCATTTAGTAAATCTGACTCGCCTCGCTTAACTTTCTCTGCTTGCGAACTCACGCTAATGTGGCTCCCGAAAAAAAAGCAAAACTTTTGGCCAAGAAAAAGAAACAGGAAAAACACTTCACAAAACTTTCGCTGCTGAGTTGTTGCCTTACCTTACCTTATTTTCCTTTCCTTTCCTCTCCTTCTTTTCTTCAAGCTACTTATAGTCTTTTCTTACATATATTTATGTACATATAGAGTGTCGTGTGTCGTGTGGCTCTTTCTTTATTTCACATGACAAATCATTCTGCGGAATGAAAGAGAGTGGGGGCTGGGCGGGATAGTCAGAGGGCATCCAGAGGTGGCTGAGTATAAGGACTACCCATTGAGATTGAAGCTGCCTTTCGTCAGCCGTTTCGCATATTTCACAAAGGACATCACGCCGTGTAGGTGTGCACTGCAGACATTTGTGATTTGTTCAGGCAGATAGTTTGGGCAAGCCACAAGGTACTTTAGCGATTCAAATCAGACTGAGCCCAGAGGTTACATGTGCCATTGTGATGTGTGAACTCGGGAGGAATCACCTTACTATTTGAGATGATTGAAAATGTTTGCAGGGTGTGTGTTCTGTACGGCTGAGTTAGCTGTTATGCCATTCGGCAGTCTGGCAATACAAATTTATGCAAGCTGCTGGATGCCTCCTCACACACGCATGGACAGACATACACACACACACACACACACATAGCTACACCGCAGGAGGACACCTACTGGTGTGTGAGACTTTACTCAAACGTATGCGTGCGCTTCTATCTTTGCCACAGCGGATTTCAGGCTGCTTCATTTTTTACTCAGCGCTTTGCTAGATCTGTTTTGTTTAAGCAACAAAGGCGCGTCGTATACGCAATATGATTCGCATGCATTACATGTAAGCCGAACCGAACCTAAACCTAACCTAGGCAAGACCCCAAAAACAACAAAAGCAGCAGCTGCCGCACGTCCTCCCCACCCCACCCCGCTCGCTATGGTATGGTATGGCATAAATATCTGGCCATTGTGTAGTTGTATTCAAGTGTAGTTACATAATTTGCCGCTCGACTGCTCGACTGCTCGACAGTTGCTGTTCCTGACACACAAATTACAGCCTGGGCCATAACATTCATGTGCTACTGCTGTTGCTGTTGCTGTCGCTGTCGCTATTCCTGCTCAGGCTCCCGGGCCCCCTAAAAGTATGCAATAAAATGTAACTAAACTAAGGCGAAATAGAAGCACAGATATTGAAATAGAAATGAAAATGAAAATGAAATGAAAATGGCAGCTGCCCCAAATATCGCACCATCATTCAAAAGTGGAAAAAATATAACGTAAGTATAACGAATAGAAAAAAATAGCATAATCAGCGCAACATGGAAAATGGATATGCTATATATATATTGCAAGCCAATCAACAAGCAAATCCAATGCCAACCCCAAGCCCAAGCCCAAGGGACAGGACACGCAGCAGCAGCAGCAGCCAGCAGCAGCAGCAGCGACATCATGACTATCAGCAGGGATCACAATCAACTAACAAACACCAACACCAACACCGCGCACAGCCCCCCTCGTTTCAGCTCAACATAAGGAATTCAAATCGTATTGCCACTTAAACTTGAAATGGCTCGGCTCGGCCTTGCTGCCACTTTACAGGCAGTGGCGTAGGCCCAAATGTAGCATAAAATTATTAACAACAGACAATCGTTTCAAAGAATCCTTTTCACATGTGTCAGCTGATCGAGGGAGGGACTTACCGACTTGGTAAATATTTCGTCTATCTCGATGAACCAATTTCAGGTCTGGCCAACGCTCTTAAGTTTTTTGTAAGCAACAAATATTATCAGCATTTTTTAGCATTCTCATGCAGACATCCTCCCCTAGATCTTATAAACGACCCTTCTCCTTCACAAATTCTACGCTGACTTTCTCTTATTTGCAGTTTCTTGCAGACCTTATAGATGGGGCAGTATCCCTCAGTATGTTATAGTGGCAACGA